>VZRS01014558.1:244414-370343 GCA_013398055.1 Ifrita kowaldi
TTTTGAATTTAACATCACTGTGCTTTGGTCTATCCACAGAATGAGTATAATATCATTGTTTCTGTATCTCAAGAAGATTGCATGGATGCTTAAATGAAGTTCTGGGAGCCCATGGTATTAAAGAGCAAAACCACATAGCCATCAAACTGGCAAAAAATTGCAGCAACTTCAGTTGTAAAAATGCAAGTATGGCCTTATTTTTGCATTTAAATACCTCTCATACTGTCATTTAATGATGGAAAAGTTTTCTAAACACAGTCATGAGTTTGCCAAGATCACTGCACATGTATCAGACAGAATTAATGACCGTAAAAGGCTGAAAGACTTGTTCTTTGTCTTCTGTGAACGAAGATACTACTCTCCAGACCAAATCAGCCTCTGCAATTTTTGGCAGTCAAATCATAACAAGGTCAAAGTAATACTAAATCATTGATGAGGTTTCTAAGTTTAAATATCAAAGTGGTATATATGCAGAAGAACTGTTGACATTTGAATTTCAACAATAGGCATTTTTTAGGCATTTCAAACTCTGTAAAACCTGACATTTCAGTGTTCATACACAAAACCTGCTATGATACAAAACAACACTTCTCCACCAATACTTTGTCATTTAAAACTTTCTTCTTTATTATATAGTCACATAGTAACATTTCAGAACATATTATTGCCTAGAAACCTGTCATCCTCATGTAAACAGGAAAAATCTGCTGTATATTAATTATGATTTTTTGTAGTGATTACTTTCAGTCTTCTTGTTTCTAGTAGTCAGGTTTTCATCCCCCTTATTATTCATGCAGAAATCTTTTCTGGCAGGTAAAATACAGTACTCTTATGCAATGTTTTGATGAAGCACACCAGAGGAAATGAAATGAAATGAAATGAAATGAAATGAACTGGACTACCCCAGAAAGAAAAACAACACAGGTGAAATACAACTGTTCAGCATATTATTTTCATGACATATGGGAACTAACCTGTACTGCTCCTCAATTATTCCATAATGTATAATGTCTGTATCCCCAACCTTCTAACAGCTGGGATTGAAATGTTTTGACATGATGATCTCTAGGTGGCAATACTGAAAGCATTAAAATATAGATATAAATAGGTGATAATGAAGAACAAAATGTGTACCATTTTCTTGCAGTCATAGTTTGCAAATTAACAAGCTGCTATTGATTTTTCTTTGAGGTCAATAACAGCATTTATTGATCTGAGAAGTTAATACTCACTGAAGTCAATATTATATCTCAGGGGTCAACATAAGTGGATTCTGACTTCTATTTCCTGTCCATATATAAATATTATATAGGCAAAATGGGAAAATTTCATCTTTGGAGATAAGAAAGCACTGTATTTGACAGGATACAAACTCCCCAAAACATTAAAACTTAAGAACAGAGTCTACCTGGATCATTTTCAGACAGCTCTCAAACACTTAAAACCTTATAATGTAGAAGTACTGTCTTCATGAACTATATCTTCAGCTCTGAACTTAACATCTCCCAAGTACAGAATGGTCATTCATTGTGCTATTTCCCCAGACCAAAAATGAAACCATTTTAGAGATTATTCAATGTCAAGGGACATCAACATATTTTACTAAACTAGAATAAAACTCATTAAAAAATAATAGCTGAATAACAGTTGTGGTGTTTTTGATTTTGCTTATTCCCCATTCTTTTCAATGTGATCTCCAGAGAAACTTTCCTACTGCCTTCAGTGAACTCAGGATTGGGCCCTTGTAAAATCACACGAGGTTTTCTTCTGTAGTTTGTTACCCAAGCATTATCATGCCTAAGGAAAAACTAGAAGTGAGCAATTAGTCTCCTGATAAATTATTCTGACAAATATCAACAAAGCTGTATCACACTTTTGGAAAATGACAGGGAAGATAATAAATTTCAGAAAGGCCAGCCTCATACAGGGATTTTTGCAGCTCCACTGCAACAAACGGTCAACAGCATAACATCTCAAAACATAGAAGTTACATGCTAGCTTTGTAAGGAATTGTATTTGTGTGAAGAGATACTATCAAACTTCCAGACCAAACGAGGCACAGTGTGGCAAGCATTTAAATTGGCTAAAAATGATACTGCAGAACTTTAATAATATTCATCACATTTGCAGAACTTTACAATTCAGGAACCTTCTATCATTATGCAAACCAGAAAATGTTATTTTATGCATGACTAAGCTGTAACAGAAAAACCAACAGTCCACAAATTGCACAGAACTAAAACTGTTAATACACTGACTCCTGACCTGTGTAGTAGAAACGAGTGAAATATGGGTCATCTGCCTTTGGCACCAGGACTGTTCTTTGAGTGCTTGAACAAGCAAAGATTCAATAGAACAGGAGACCACAGAAAGCTATTTCCATTGTTAATTCACTGTTTTACTTTTCTGTATCAATATTTTGCTTCAAATTTCATAAATTTACAAGACAAATATTTAAAACACTCATTTGTCACAAAAACATAGTAGTTCCCAGACAAAATGTACATATAATGGTGCAAGTGTGCTATGCAGAGCATTACAAATGAATAAAAGGTTCAGTTACAAATGGCCTAAGTTTTTTAAATGTCTCAAGAAATATGATTATGCAAATAACTATCTATGTATCTAACAGGAAAATGGAGTAAAATAGTAAGCATTGCTCTTTAAAACATACACAAATACACAATTGACTTAATTTAGAAGTAAAAAACTGCAGACAGTCTTATTTTGAACCACTAGTTAAAATTACTTTTTTAATTAAACATTCACTCTCTGTTTTTGCGTAGCTGCTAAATATGGCAATTTCCCCCCCCAAAAAAAGAAAACCTCTCAAACTCAGTTTTGTCCTCCCTGGGTGGTCAGGAGAACAGATCACACCTCCATATATTTCTTTAAGAGCTACATAGGATATGGCATATTCTTATTTGTTTTGTGACTTAATTTATTTTAATTTTCAAATTGAAGAAACTTTCTTGGAAAAAGGAGATTACAAACATTATTTTGTTGTTTTAACAGCTGAATAAAATAATTTTAAAAAATGTCATCAACATAGGGAAAACACCAAAGTTTATCCGAGCATATTTTACATTTACGAATGATTAATTTATTCCACAAATTTAGTGTCATTTCCATTTCTGTGGGCCAGGTTTTAAAAAAGCATTTGTAAATGTTTTCTCCAAAGATTAATCTTAAAATGTTAAAATTAACACTTATTCTGTTATAAATACAGTAAATACTTAATCTAGTTCATGACATTTTTATAAAGCTTATGCTGAAATTCTTGTTGTGTGGAAGATTTTATGGGTATGAATTAAAAACCCTCCACTTGAGTCATTAACATTTGAGCAATACTATGACTTGCCATTTTAAACTCATTTGAGAAAATATCATTGTTTCTAGACTGGATTTAAAATACATCCTCCCCATAAAATTGAAAGCAGTTAATTTAAAAAAAATAATGGAATAATGGAAAAAAAAAAAAGTGGTCTCTATGTTTCATTCTTAACACTTCTATACTTCATATTTCACTACTGAAAAACAGGGCACTAAAACAGAAAAATCACTTACATACAGAGTAAAGCAAATACAATAATTTTCAGAAAATTTCTCAAGATGGCATTCCAGCCAATTATTACAGTAGGCAAGTGCCAAAACATTCAACACATGGAAATCTTACAACCCTCAATTACAAAAAAATCAGATTAATACTTTCAAGACATCTGTAATGAAAACACAGAATTATTGCATCTCTGTTAATAATGAAAAGTCCAAACTGGACAATCCTCTCCATCCAACTGTTTTACATGTTGGCTCTCTAGATCCTGCAGGAGAGCTAAAGAGAAGCCAAACCCCAAACATACAAACACTTAAAAGTTTCAGTTTTATAGAGTCACAGACTCCATAAAATATGAAAAAATTCATCACAGTAGAGACCAGCCAAGCAGATGCAAAAGGTTACCTTTGCACCATGCTTATCTTTGCAAGATATGCAATGTAAATTGAGGAATTTATTTCACAAAAATGCAAACCACAACAAGCAGCTACTCCTGATCCCTCGATTTGGAGATCATTAGACAGAGTTTGACATCCCTCACAGAAACAAATTCTTATCTTGTAAACCTTTTTAGAAATGTACTAAGCAAAACAGAGAGAGGTTTTCTGGTGACCAGTGACAGAATGGCCTGAAGTTGTGTCAGGGGAGGTTTAGGTTGGATATTAGAAAAACGTTCTTCCCCCAGAGGGTGGTTAAGCACTGCATGGGCTCCCCAGGGCATCGGGCACAGCACCAAGGCTGACAGAATTCAAGAAGCATTTGGACAATGCTCTCAGGCACAAGGTGTGACTCTTGGGGTGTCCTGTGCAGGGCCAGGAGCTGGACTCGATGAACTCGCTGATTCTTATGGATCCCTTCCAACTCAGCATTTTCTATGGTTCTGATTCTTCCCCAGCACACACATCAATGCATGTGCACACACACACTTGCAATTTAGTATGTAAATATTTATGCTCTGCCAATAACTGGGCATGTTTATAACCATGATAATTTATTACATTTGTTAGCATTAGGCCAAGAGTACAAAATTCCGTACCAGAATTTACATTTACCTTTTTGGAGGTAGTGAAATATGGTGAGGTAAAGAGAAAATGGCAGAAAAAGAACCACAGTGTGACAGACAGCTGATACTTGGAATTAGGACCAAGGAAAAAAGCTTGCAAAATATGGAAGGGGCACAAAATCACAGAAGAAAACCAAAACGTTCTCTTGTGCCAAGAAAAGATACAGAGAATCAAGAATGTACAGATGTGCTTAAGTGGCCTATGACAGACTGATGTAAAATAGTGAATTTGTGTTTTCAGAACCATAAACAACAATTTTGTTGGTCTACAATTCCTCACAGCAGTTAGTAGTCAATAACCAGCAGTGGTTTCTCAAAACAAGATTTTAATAGCTCAAAGAAAATCACAGTTCTATTTCATACTGCTAGTTCAGAGACATGACTGGTACTGCAGATCAGCAGTTCCACTCACACTGACAGGATGAAATCAAGCCAGTCAGTAAACAGTTTCCAACATGGAACTCCTAAGTCTTTCTAAGTTTTGATTTAAAAACAGAGACTTGGATGGTCAGCAGTACTTGCACAAATCAGAGGTTATGTCCTCATCTGACACACATTACACAAGCTGACATTTCAACTGTAACTGGACTAAGGTTCCATTATGTTCAGCACTTCTCAAACCTCACTGCTTACTCATGCAACACTTGGATAATTTTTTGGACCATAAATGTCAGTAGTTACAGGAGAACATAACCTGCATAAGCAGTGTAATAAAATCATTATCATAAAGTGGTATGGTGTGACTTGAACTGTATTAAGAAATACCTAGGTAAGGTGCTGTTCCATCATTCCATATTGGGATAGAAAGATGTTTTTCAATTCTGTGCTTGTGTGTCCTGGTTCAGGACAGTAGTTTGCACTTCCCCTCTGCCCCTACACTTCCACAAACCCCCCACTCCAAAAAAAAAAGGTATTTGTCTAACTGTAACTCTTCAGTCCTAAGATGTAAAAGGGCAAAATACTGTGCTTGAAAGTTGTTCCACCATGAAAACCCTTTTGATATTGTCTTTACCTAGAAAAGCATGTTCAGTACAGATACATTTTTTAATGTTAAACTTCATTCTTTAGTGCATTTGGAACAAAACTATGTTAGCCTGTCAGAAAGAAGAAGTAGAAAGCTTCAAATAAGATTTATAAAAAAAAAATCTCCAAAACACAGGTGAGCTTTGTCAAGTCTAAACTCATCAACTTTTCTTCTTGATGTAAGTTGTAATAAAAAAAGTCTTTGCCAAGCAAGACCTTATGCTGTGCAAATTCAGCTGTGCCCATGTAGTGAAAAATCCATTTCAAAACTATTGAAAATCAGGTTGTTTACTGAAATACCAAACAATTCACTAAAGCTTGCTTTGTTAATGAAATACACAGCTGATGTTCTGTGGAGAATGAAATCACCAAATGAAGTCATTAAATTAGCAGCGTATTAATATATTTGAAGGTCAAAAGGTGGACTTGTAACTCCATTCAGCTGTGCTCTTTCAAAAGTTGCAACAGACTGACAGTCACTGCCAAGTCAGTATCAGCTGCAATCAATTAATTTCACTTGGTGAAAGTTCAAAAGGAGTGCTAGTGGTAGAGGATGGGTGCAAGAGAATAAATCATAAGTACATGGGAACAGTTTATAGGCACAGCATATCAAAATTTGAAATCTACCCATTAAAGATTAACCAGCAGTTACCAACTATCTGAAACGTTTTGGACAAGTTGTCTACAACTCATTTTCTTCAGGGAGAATATGCAAGCTGATCAAGAGAGCTTCTCAGGCCTACACAAGTTGAACATTTACTTGCTATTGGCTTGATTCAACATATTTTGTCCACCTGTTGAAATGGGTTTTCTGGACAACCTATGCTAGATGAAATTCTGACATCTCTTGGAGACACCTAAGCATGGTGGCTGAGAGTGCTGTGCAGATAAGGAAAGAGAATATAGATATACATATGGAGGACAGACAAAATGGTGGCTTTTTCCATTATCTCTTTCTCAAACCAAGGTAGCTTGAAGGGTTTACTCACACTGCTTAGAAACAACAGATACTGCTCATTTATCTTTTTATTTTTATCCTTCTTTCTTTTATTTGCCTTACCTGCTCAGAACCAGACAACAAACTCTGAAATGTTATCACAGAGGGGAAAGCTCCCTGAGGCTAAATAGTTTCAAAATTGAAAGAAGCAGGTAGTGTTAGTTCAGACCAAAAAATAACCATATACCTCAACTTGAAATCCTCACATTCTTATTAGGACAAAAAAGTCTTCAAAAGCTTCACTACAGACTTAGGAATAAGCTACAATGAATACCTTCATCAATAAACACCATCTTCTATGAATAAAAAAATTAAAGAAAGAGGGTCACCACCAAAGAAAATTACGCTGAAATGCCGTTTTCAGTGACTCAGTTAGAGGTTATTTCCTATAGAACAATCTGCACAGTAGAGGTGGTCCAATAGAGGGCCTGTAAAATAATGCTTTAATGTTATCTTCTGAGTTCAGCTTATAATTCAGATATTAATTTTATTCACAGGTATTCTATGACAAATGCAAGGTATTTGTGAAAATATACAGATTTTAGCCTGCATGATTATTTGCCTGGCATACACATGGGAAGTATTTAAACATAAAGTTTCCTACAACCGAAGAAAAAAGCTTTCCTCATTCTAGCATGGAATAAAAATTCACAAAACTATGTTTCTATTCTACATAATAAAGCATCTTTATAAGGTTATTGCAATGTTTGCTCATCCAAAAATCAGTCTTAAGAAAACTTACTTCAGCTGGATGCAAGTTCCTAATGAGACTGAAGTTAAGTTGTCCCATGATGTGTGATACAATAATGGATTCCTGCACATGTAAAATAATCTGTGACTTCTTCCAAAACAGAGGGCAAAATGGTCAAATTTGGATCACTATTTTTTCCCACTGCAACTTAGCAAATCTGTACTACTGAACAGATTTGACATTCCTTATTTGCTGCATTAATGATATAATCCCAAACCTACTGAGGTGAAAGATAAGCCCTCTTTTTATTGGAAATCCAGTTGAAAGGTGCTGAGTACCCAAAAGATAATCTTTTAACAGAAATGGTCTTACAACTCTATAAAGTAAGTTTTTCCTCATCTCTTCAAAAAAAGTAGTTGGAAAGGGGTTTTTTTGGTAGCAGTTAGAGGACAATACTCTGAAAACTAATGAAAATTCACAATTTCCTTACTTTACGGTAAACACTTTATGTATTTAAAAACATAAGAAAATACTAAAATAATATATATCCTGCATTTGAAACAACACATGGAAATGCAGAGGGCCATGGAGCAGAGGGAACAGACTTTGAATACCACTAGACAATGCTGGGTGAGTTACTGGATAAACTTTTCATGACCACAAAGGTGCAAGACCCATACTGCTGCTGAATCAAACCCTTAAGATGCAACACAGAGTTAAGGAAAACTGGGATGCTGCCAGAATGTGAATTAATATGCAAAGGAGCATCTGAATACAGAGAAAGGGTATTAAAGAGCTGGTATTGGGAAGGTCAGAGCTGGGAAGGCTGGTGAGAGGGAGGGCCAGGAGGGAGGAGGTGGCAATAGGAAGCCACAGGGAGCAGCTCGGTGACTGGGCAAGCAAGGAACCAGCAGGAAATATTCAAACTGAAGGTGTAAAAGGCCCTTCTCTGGTATCAACAACTGAATGGTAAAACAGTAAGGTTTTGGTATAGTTGGAATACTTTGGTCTCTCCATGCCCTCTCAATGCTGCATCTGTTTCTTACAAGGCAGCAGCACTACCCAAACATGATTTCCCCCCCATGACCGTGCAGCTGGGATACTCCTGAGGCCTGACATCCCCAGAAACAAAAATCTCTCCCTATTTCTTCCTCCTCACCACTTTAAAGCCCAGACTATGAAGAAGGGCAGAGGGCTTCGAGATGTAGGAATGCAATATGCCACTTCAAAATGAATTTCTGAAACAATAAACAGATTTTAATAGAAATCAGCCAGAAAAGAAAAAAAATTATATATGAAACATGAAATACTGCTGCTAGCAGAAGAAACAGGGATCATGAAAAAGCTCTCTCTGATGGTGACTGGAAACTGCATAAAAACTCATTTCACTATAGAAACTTTGGATTAAGATTTCAGTAAAAAGATGTTCTGGCATATCAAAGAAACACCTGAGGAGGAGATATTGGTATATGCTCCAGAACTCAGAAGCCCTCTTCCTCTAATGAAAGGTTTTACACACAGTATTCACATATACATGTATGAATAATTCATTAGAGATGAAATAGGTAGATATTAAGTGTAAATATCTAGGACAGGAATAGCCTTTTTTATTTAAAGCAAGGGGCACTAGAAGCAAGGTCCTGATTTTCAAAACTTGGTTTCCATTTCCACACTCCTAGTTATTTGGAGCTCAAACGTAATCAGAATATGCATGCACCTGAAGACAGAACAGGAGTGTGAAGGTCCAAGAGATATTAACTAATGCAAGTAAATTACTAAGCATACAAAATTACAACATAGAAGAAACAGCAACCTTTCCACTAGTCTAATGTAACCCTATTTATATGAACATTAGGGTTTATTATTTTGTTAAATTAACATTGGATGTTGGAGCCATTTAAATTTTTTCTAAGTTGAGCAAACAGTTTTTAATTCTATTATACCTGTAAAGTAATCTCCCGCTCTTGCAGCAGTAATGGAATGGAAACAGTTTAGTCAATATACTTATCTTAATTTTAATAGTTTCGCATATGTTATCCCAGTTTTGGTGTGCACCTCATTTATGACACCTGACCAGCACAACCACCCCATGAAATACGGAGGGAGAAGGTCCTTCAGGGCAGCTGCCTGGGGATTCAGATTGTTCCAGCAGTAAAGGAGTCAGAAATCCAAATCTGTGACACGCCGCTGTGGACAATGTGCTTGTACCTCAAATTCCATTACTCATATCTGGCAGGAAAACTCCTGGAGTTGTGTTAAAACAGTTCCCTTTTCATGCTAAAGTCATTGAACTTGAAGACTCCTGCTTTCAGAAGCACCTTATAAACACTCGTTCACATACTTTCACTGATCTGTTCACTGCACTTTCACTCGGTGCTGCATCCAGGTAAGACAATAACTCATATTATTTCATAAGGAAGCAAACACAGATAAAGAGATTCCTATTTGCTTTCCAGCAAGTAGGCTGCCAATGCTTTCAGGTGGGTCTGACCATCTGCCTGTAGGCTACCACAACATTACATTATATATTTATGGCCAGTCCAGAAAAGGAGGCTTGACTGTAGTTCATTACAACAGGTGAAAGCCACTGAAATTTGCTTGGATCCCTTAGTAACAAGAATTATTCATGTCACACAAGGGTGGAAAATAAGCTGTTGTGTCTCTTGCTGAGAGATATTTCTCCTTTAACTATTTCAGAGTTACATATTCCTGAGATTCCCAATGAGTAAGGAGAATTGAAAAAAAAATAATTTTAAGCAACCTCAAGTCAAGATTCAGAATGATTTTCTGTATATGGAACAGGAGACTTTTTCTTCCTTTGATTTCTTTACTTCTAAAACGCCATGTTTACATACTACAGAATTGGTATAAAAACAGAAGCCAAGACAAAATTTTAAAGACTAAGTACAAAGAATAGATATATTATCCACAAACTCTTCCAGTAGCACAGATATTTCAGGGAGATCCACAGCAACAACATAATATCCAATAATCATCACTCAGAGGCAAGCTCAACACTTCTTCTCAAATTACATGCACTGAAAGCTACAGAAACACCTAAGGGTGATGAAGGAAAAAAAGTAAATACCTGCAACATAGTTTTGCCACGAAATCCTGGACAGCATTCAATGGTTGGATCTCTTTCTCTCTTACATTGTCAAGACACAAGGTGAAACCTACATTATATAAACACCAGGATTTTTTTTCCCTAGAAAATATCTGGCAGTTGAGAACTTAGTGAAAGCAATTCAACTGCAGTGTACAATGGTCCTCTACAACAAGGTGTGCTCTTCTTCTCCTTGACAGTGTTTTACACTTCCATGCCAATGTTATCTCTGAAGATGAATGAAGGATTTTAAACCATTCCCGATTCAAAATACTCTTGTCTGAGCAAGCATATCTAAGACTCAGCAAAGAGGGGTATACCTTACTATGCTACCTTCTGCAGACAAAATAAGGAGGTTCTAGAATTCATTTTGGTACTGTGGAAATCTGAGCATGGGCAATAGAATTAGGCTCCCTCAAAAACAGGAAGAATTTTGTGATTAGTCAAGATTAATTTGATTAATTCCCCCTTTGACTGAAAACAGCAATTTTCATGCATTCTTAAAATCTTTCTCATATTCTGAGGCTATATGGTCAGAATAAATGGCCTGAAATTAAGAAAACTGAGTTGTAGAATTGCAAATAATGAGTGGTGTTGGAAATGCCTACTTAGAAGGCTGCAAACTCGTTCATCTTTTTCTTACAAGCAAAGCAGATTATAAAATAAAACCAGAAAAATAACAAGAAGAAATATTCTTTAAAACAGTGTTTTGAATTAAAAAAGCAGATGAGTACACTTTGTGGTGTTATCAGCCATTATTAAAAACTTCCCCAACTTGGGACAAACATGGAGACCTTTGAGATTCAAACAGCCAATGGTTTCTCTGTATGTCTTGTGGGATTTCCCTCGTGTTTTTGCCATAAAATTCAGGCAATTTAAAAGCAAATGCTCTGATTAACTCACAGGTGTACCAAATCAGCTTCTCAAACACCTGTTAAATCTGCAACATACCCTTACAAAAGTTTAGGATTATGTTCTGCTTACAGTAGGCCTTGAGTACCTCAGAAGTGGTTGCCAGATCCTAAAGGCTTTGCGTAGTCCTTCAGGCAGTTTCTGCACAGATTTAAACATCCTCAGCACCAACAAATGACAGCAGACAAACTATGAAAGCCTGGCAGTGCTGGATTGCCTTAGAGAAGGTGACATAAGTGGCATCCTGTTCAGACACCACTGAAGCCATGAATCAATGACACTGCTCAAAGAAGGGAGTCAGACCTTCCAACAGATCTCAGTTTGTATGAACAACTGTACATAAGATAAAAGGGCTTATCAATTTAGAGATGCAAACAGGAAAAAAGCTTCTAATTTATCATGGTAAATTTCAGGAATTGTAATGTGAAATTGCATAAAATTACTTATGTGATGTCAGATTAATCCCTAGATGATCACAGGGGCAGGTTAAAATAGTATATGTATTTTTGCTGATTAAGGCAATAAAAAAAACACAAATATGACTCATTCCAGAGGTGAAAATCATCCAGCTTCATTACAGTATGCAACATACTGTAATATAATTGTAACATAATTGTGAAAAGACACCACATAAATAAAGCAGAATAGATACTTAAGGGTTGTCAAATCCACCTCACAGAATCACAGAATGGCTGAGGTAGGAAGGGACTTCTTGAGATCATCTTGTCCAACACTCTGCCCTAGGGTCACCCAGAGTCACGACTGTGCTCACCTGGATTTCAAGTATCTTCAGAGATGGAGACTTGACAATCACTCTGAGCTACCTTCCTCACTGTTTGACCATTACCACAGTAAAAAATTATCATGTTCTGATGGAATTTCACAGGTTATAATTTGTGCCTCTTGTCCTGTCACTGGATACTACTAAGAGGAGTCTGGCTCCCTCTTCTTCAATCCAATGCATCAGCTATTTGTACACATTGATAAAGTCCTCCTGAGCCTTCTCTTCTCCAGACTGAACACTGTCTGCTTTCTCAGCCTCTCTTCACATGAAAGATGCTCCAGTCCCTTAACTCTGTTCATGGTCCTTTCCTGGACTCACTCCAGTAAGTTAACATCTCTCTTGTACAGGGGAGTCCAGACACAGAAACAGCATTACAGAAGTGGTCTCACCAGTGCTGTGTCTTTATGCAACAAAAGTAATAATAGAGGCAAGACATGGTCTGAGGAGTCAGCTCAAAGCTGAACTGAAAATGTTTTATTTTATTGTGACACCTCAACACAGAATAAACAAAAGTAATTCCAAAAGTAAGTTCTTTCATTGCACTGAATTAATCTAAATTCACTTATACCTAGAATCATTGTGATCCATTGTGATTAATATAATTAATCAGTTTCCATAAAAATCTTGGGAAAAAATCTACATTAAAATGAAGTCGATATTTCCAAAGTCATGGTCTCAAAATTATTTACTATTAAGAAGTCATATAATATAACTCCACTCCTAGTCCTCACAGAGTTTTGGGAACAAGAATTATCCACCTCTCTCTCTCTCTCTTTCTCTCTGTGCATAAGATAAAAAGTAGAGATGGACACAAAGATGGGGTGAATTAGTGACTCTATGGAATTCAGTGCAGTTTCACCTGGTTTTGATACCGAAAGACATCGTTTCCATATAAATATACATTTGCACTCCAACCATATTTCTCAGAAATCACCATGGAGATATGCAACCGAAGTTAACATGATCATCATCTCCATAAAACAAATTCCACATGGAGTAAAAAAGGATATAAGATGTCTCTTCCCCAGAAGGATCAGTCTGAATTTTTATATCCTGCTTCTTTGTGAAAGATCCAGGCTCAAGCAAAGCAAATCAGGAACCATTTTTGACAAGTTTAAAATAGTCCTTCTAAAAACAAGTTATTGACCATTTATAGAAAATCTGCAGGAAAGCAAACTTAATTGCTATCATATGTCTGTCTATATAATGTGCCATCCTCTGGCACAAAAGAATCAGTGCTCCTTGTCCCCTCCAAATTCTGCACTGTATGTTCCATAGATCCATTCCATTATTGTGCACAGCACTAAGCCCAGAATAATTAAAATGCAGGCACTTCAGTAATACCATTTATTTAGCATAGCCATATTTAACTCTATAAGGGTTTAACTCAATTTACCTCTTTTAAGGTCTGAATTCTAAAAAAATATCTTGGAATGTATCAATTAATGGGGACTCTCTGCCAGAAAATTTTTCGTGGCTCAAACATACATTTTCTGAAACTTTCCTCAACTTTGCACAAGCTTTATTTAGGGGATTAGACTTTGAAGGCTTAGCTGTTGCTGGTTTAAAAAAAAAATCCACTATCAATTTCTAAAACTTAGTAAAAACATTTTGAAAATACCAACTGAAAAGTTGTAGCCAATTAAAAACCCCACTAATTCAATAATTGTGCTGCAATTTAGCCTTCTCCCTTAATTTTATTCCATCTATATTTAGGGATATGATTTGTTTACTTCTTTCATTGCACAGAAACAGCTGCATAATCAGTCATAAACTGACTGCAAGAAAATTGAGCTGATAACCGTATTATATATCAACTGTAGTTAATATACATTTACTAAAATGATATTTTTTACATATATGAATAAAAGTAAAAGACAAAAACAACTGGAGTCTGCAGTGTGTGCTAGCAATCATTGCGGGTGGGTAAACTGACAACATGTAACTGCATATTAAGACAAATGTAGAATTTAGACGAAGTATTCCATCTCTTTTCAGATGTATACTTTTAAACCTCAGGAACTGTTTTCAGTAGATGTCATGCCTTTTAACTTGAAAAAAGATAAGCGCAAATAAGCTCCCAATTGTCTCCCCAATATGTAAACCACATCTCGGGCTGCTGTCTCTGCTTCGCCTTTGAAGTTTCCCTGAAATGTCATGTGTTGTGAAGACTGCTGTGCATAAGCAAGACAATTTGCTCACTCTCAGAATTCTTACCGGTTTCCACTGCTATTTGGTATCCAGCCTCTAGTCTCCGAGATGACCTTTCCAGCCTCTCTGTGTTATCGAGCAGATGTGCCCTCTGAAAAAGAAAAGGGAAGAGAGAGAAAAAAAAAAATCAGGCAGCAGCCTACAATGTTCTCTCCCCCTTTTTAATTGTGCTTTCATATTCCAAAACATAAAATATCCACGTATATTTTATGGAGGAGCCTGTTACAAGGACCACTGGAAAGGGCAGGTTCTATGATCAGTCATAATTATATGTACCAATCATTTTTGTTTTGAAACATGGAATGTGTGCTTCACTCTTCTTACATGAACCCACAAATCAGAATGCAACTGTTACATGGGAAACCTGTCTGAAGAGCATTTCCAAAGTAGATTTCTCTGTGACACATGCATACAAGCACCCATGATTTCTATTCAACTACAGTTTGATGAAACCATCACTTTAAATGCAAGTGGTAGTTTTTAATATGAACTTAATTTTCGGCAGAGGATATATTTCCTTTATGTGTACTAGTCAAGTGAGGTGATAAAAACAACAAGCTATTCATACAGAATACTGAACAGCATGAATATTCTTCAGACTGTTTGATGTAAAAAGATGTAGAAACAAAACACTGGTTTCTTGATTTACATCTCTTATGCCTAAATATATGTGAATATATAAATAATACACACAGATGCAGATATAAAATATTTTTCCCAGAAGTCATTTGCCCATTTATCAGATAACAATAAACTGTGGTAAAAATGCATCTTTCAATGCATTTTTGCTTGGGGAGTCTGCCATGGTGAAAAAGTGAAATTATTATTTTCATTAGTTTTTCCTCCATTCAAAACACCAACATTTCACTATGTAAGCTCATTTCCTTTGAAAATTTGATCCTAGACTAGCTCTAATCAAGTCATCAAAAAATATAAGCCACCCTCTCTCCCTCCCAGTAATCACACACACCTTTCCAAGCACTCCTTTACCCAAAAACCACATTTTGGATATTTGTCAAAAAATATTTCCTACAACTTTGCCTTGTTGACAGATGTCATTTTAAAATGGAAGAAATGCTTTCTAATAATAATAAAAAAAGGAGGTGCCATACATATTATCTGAGTGGCTGTCTACCGAAACGATCTACCTTGCTCTAATGAGCCCCTATGGATCTTGGGAGATGCAAGCTGTATTGACATGCACACTTAAGCTAATACACCTAGACCAGTGCCTCCAAGCTCTAGCAGCCAGGGATGCTGACAGAATATCTCGCTTCTATCTTCAAAGAAAGGAAGTGATTAGTATGTTATCATTACCATTCAAAACGTGATTTCCCTATTCCCTCCCGGCATAGGTGACACATCTCTGAGATGCGGCCAGACGATCGAGGCAGCTAAAGCCACATCAAAGCTTGCCTTGAATTTTTTTCTTTTTTTTTTTCCCCCCCCTCTCTTTTTCTTTTTTTTTGGAAATCATTAAAACAATGCATTTAGATCAGCATAGATAGGACCCAATGTGAAGGTCAGGAAAGCTGCAATAACAGTCTATAATAATTAATAGAGTTGTCTAATACACAGTGGATAGGTTAAGAGTAAATTGCAAAAAAGGCTTTTGCATTCATGGGGGGCAGGCCACCAAGAAAAAAAAATCAGCACAAGCACTTAATAAAATTTAAAACCACAAGCTACAATGCTTTAATTGAAATCATGACAGCAACTAGAGTGGTGCATGTTCTTAGTACTCATGGTCAATCTAGATAATTAGTGTTAATTTTGCTTAATTATTTTTTAAAAGGCATCTTTTCCTAACATCTGCTGGTTCCTCTTCATTGCCCATTAGAAGAAAAAAAATAGCATGGTGCCATTCTCAAAATAGTGCTCCTCCAAATCACATTAAACTAGTGTTAAATATTTTAAACTTTGTAAAAACCCTCAGAAACCTAACACTTACATAGATGTCTCTCAAGAAAGAAAAGTCGAAGGGGAAAAGGGCAGGAGGTGTGGGGCATAAAAAGAAGGAGTTTAGAGGGTAAGAATCCTAAAAGTTAGAGAGGAGATACTTAAAAAACCACCAAAGGCTGGGAGTGAGCACAAGGAGTAGAACACACTGATCACACAACAGATGTACAGGGCTGTATATGGGAAATGAAAACACTATCCCGCTATGTAAAGGGAGAGAGGGCGAAATAATCAGATTTCACATCACAAGGTGAAAGACCTACCCAACAGAAAGAATTAGTGTTCGACTGTATATTTTTATATACCACTTAAGCCACATTTAAATAAAATAAATTACCAGCCCAGTTCAGTCTGCGAGCAATTAGAATACTAAAGCCCTGGGAACTCGGTGCTAACATTAACTCAGAGCCGTTTCTTAACTTGATTTCAGAGCCTTTCCACCCAAGGCATTCTATAATGAAACCTAATTTTATTATAAAGGGTGGTGTCATTTACATTGTTTGGATTTGGAGGCACCCTGTCCTTTGGACATGAAATCAATGCCCTATAGCAGCAGCTGATGCTTTCAACTGCTTCCCACCCCTCCCCAAACTCCTTCTCCCACAGTATCCCCTGCCCCTGTGAGGGGGGGTAGCAAGGTGATTCAGTCTGTCTTGCAGCTTCAGAAACAGCTTCTATCTGGAGTTATATAAGGAAGTTTTGCAAAGTGGCACACTATCACTAGAGATTTAGTCATTCCATGTGGGCTGGATTCAAACTGAGATCTCAGGAGCTCAAAAGACAGAGCGACACAGCCTCCATGGAAGCCTGTGTACGGCAAGTGTGCGAGAATAGAGCCTTGTAATGAGAGAAGGCACAGGTTTTATTAACAAACAGTATGGCAAACCACAATTTCTTTTAAGATCACTTCATACCTCCTTAGGAGAACTATAATTGGGGATGCCTTGATGTTTCGCTCTGTGACGAGTTAAGAATTATGCCTGAGTCACTGTGCTAGCCTTCATTTAAACTTTAATGTGCATTTTGCATTGGGTATAAAAACACCATTGCATTTACAACCTATCCAATACAGAGCGGGTACTTACATGCAGAGAACAGAATGCCAGCAATTGGGTTTTAAATTATTTTTCTCTCTACCTGTACAATTTTGATCAAGACAAAAAAATAAATCCCTATATTTAGTTCTATTTTGTGCTACTTTCACCATATGCAGAGAGGAAAAAGTAACTTATGAGGCTAGCAAGGAAAAGCAAAAAAATAAAATTACCAGAAGCAATGTCAAATTTTTTTAGGAGGCTAACACAGAGGATTTATAAAATCCAAAAGGTATAACTGAGTTCAGTATAGCTCCCAAGTTGCAGCCCTTTGCAATAACACCCTGAATTTTCTTACTTACTTTCATGGCTATTTCAAAAAGAAAAGCAGATAAGTGGCAGCTTTGCTCTTTACGTATGATTAAATTTTCAGAGTGAATTTAAAAATTAGGAATCATTATAAAACTACAATCTTATGTTTGCAAACAAAAATGATCCTGCTGCACTCTTTGCAAAAGCACAGGGGCAGACATGCAGGTGCTGTTAAAGGAATGAGAAAATGAACCTTATTCTTCTGAAAAACCTCCGAAATCAGGCTATACAAACCCTTGCAACAATACTGTCATCTGTTTAAATACTGGGACTATTGGGGAGGGGAGCTCAGCAGTGGTGGGAAGGCTTTCATGTGGTTACATGTTTATTTTATTTAATTTTTTTTGTTAACTCTTTTACTCTGTAGCTTTTACATATTAATATCAGCTCCATGAGAAGAGGGGGAAAATAAAGCATTTGGGGAACTAGAGAATAATCTTTGTATCACAAATATCTACCTGTTTTTAAGAATTCTCTGTAATTGTCCTTAATCTGGTTACTTTACAATTCTTTGTCATCACCACTTCTAAAACTTACAAATCCTTTCCTGCAGAGTTCAGTATATATTACTGATACATTACTGGGCACACATGTTCCACAAAGAAGATACCAGACAAATATGTGATGTTAAAATACTCGTGCTTCTAAATATATTTATTCAAATACTTCACTGGTCCAAGCTCTCCGTATGAAACCCTTCAGAAATCTGACCTGTAAGTAAACTTGACTTTACTCAGACCTTCTTTTCAGTGGCTACTAGGAAATAATAAAAAAATAGCAGTTCAAATACCTGCTTTGCTACAACAGTAAGCAAAAGCAGAGATTAATTTCAGAAAATGTACTGAAACATTTGAAGAACTGACCATTAAAACAGGCTTCTTTCTAAATATTTATGAGTCATTTTATAACTGGAAGAAAGGTGTTCTGGAATACTGATCTCTAGTGTTACACCTACAGATCTACAGCACTCACAAATAAATAATAAATATTGATATGTGTGTAGGTCTATCTACCTGTACTGTATTTTTAGTGGGTGTATAATATCCAGTATAATACATAAACTATTTAAATATCTCACACCATACTCAAAACA
The DNA here is from genome assembly GCA_013398055.1 of Ifrita kowaldi. NCBI lineage: Eukaryota > Metazoa > Chordata > Aves > Passeriformes > Cinclosomatidae > Ifrita > Ifrita kowaldi. The sequence goes on from VZRS01014558.1 coordinate 263,213, forward strand.
CTGTGAAATACTGTGTAATTTTTAAAATGTTTCAGCAAAGGTTTATACCAAAGCAATGCTTTCACTTTCAATACCAGTGTATAAATGTACTTTCCCCTATCAAAGATTTTGTGATGCAAACATGATTATTATTGTACCTGATTTGATCATAGTATTCTTGGAGAGATCAAATAATAGAGGTTTTTTCCACCCTTCTTTTTCTAGTGCCTTTTAAAAAAATTCCATTATCAAAGAATGTTAATTTCTAAGGTTTGATCTAGAGATTCCTATGTAAGTATACAATTATTAGGGAAAAAGAGGCACAACAGTGAATATTTTAAAGCAATGTAATCAATATTTTTGCTTTGTGTAGATTTCCCTGCAACAATGAACAAAAAGATCTACTTCAGATTTAGAAACTCAGCTTTAAAGGGAAAGCTAGACAACAAAAAGCAAGAAAGTACTCACCTCTTCACGTAATTTTATCAACTGCAACATGAACGCACAAAAAAGATAAAAAGGAAAGAAATGGCAGGAAAGAAAGATCAGTTGTGTGACAGGATACAGAATTAACATTGACAATTTATCTGTTTACATGTTTAGCATTTAAAAATCACAGACAAACACATTAAAAGAACCTAAACATAGACTACATGCAGAGTTTTTTGAACGAATAAAGATCACTTTCTCACACTGTCACATTAAACAAAGAGAATAGTGTGAAATTCTCTTTTAAACCACATCTAAGACACCATCATGAAATAAAGGGGAATGACTTCATAGAAGTCTATATTATAAAGAAAAAAACAAGTTTACTATTCCTCTCTTCGAAGATTGTACAGCTGAAGTGGTTTTGTATACACAAGTTTCCAGAATGTTTTCTGTATATTTTAGTTGTGACAACTGATTTCTTATTTTACTAGCAGATCTAACTTATTAATAGATGACTGCATCTTTATAGCATTTATTTCAGTATTTCAATTTTTATATACCCGAGTTCTACTGTAACTATATTATTTAATTTTATTATTGAACTTCATACTGAGGATTTTTGCCAGGTAAAAAAAAATAAAGCAGCTTAGTTAAATGACTCAGAACTATGATTTATTGAATAGCATATTTAAAAACAGACAAAGGAATAGGGAACAACATGAAATGTATTTCCCTCAGAAAAGACCCATTTCAGGTTCTTGATCCAGACCACTATACAGTGTGCATATATATACACACATAGAGTGTGTGTGTATGCTTACATAGTATATAATTTTTTATTTATTTATTTATGCTCGTAAATCAACACAATCTAACACTAACACTAATAATATTGCTCTGGCAGCTTTACTATAAAACTAAACAAAATCCCAGCCTGATTATCAAGCTATGTTGTAATATACACTCCCCTTAGAGAGACAGATAAATTATTTGTACTGGAACAAAATGTATAATTACTCACAAAAAATATCTGCACAAGAGTGGCTCTTTATAAAAAATTACAGTTCTCTCACCGATTCCAGTTGAATTCCAAATTACAACAGCTACATAATTATCTCAGTTTATGCTGATACTTCACCTACAGTTCCATAACACTAATTTTCAACACATGTGTAAGCTGAGAATGTTTACTACTAACAAACTTCCACCAGCATGAAGGAAACAAAAGAACCTCCATTACTCTCTATTGTTTCATAAGGCTCGTCTAAAACTGAAGGTTCGCCTCACCCCATTACCAAAGGGACAAGAGGCTCTAACGAGATGTAATTAGGAGGGGTCCTACACCACCCCGACTTGGACTGGGCCAGCTCTTCTGCACTGAGCTAAAGGAACTTTGCTAGAATTTGGTATAAAGAAGCCTGCATTGTCGGCCAAACCAGCGCTTAAATTCAAGTGCTTGGCCTATCATAAATTGGTCTCTTTCTCCAGCTCTTCCCCCCCTTTTTTTCCCCAAAAAGGGAAACATTAAGGCTCTTTAGAAAGAGACGATCTGGGAGTTGATCACATAGCTATCTTTTCTTTCTGAGGCCACCATTCTTCAGTTGACTATGATACTTAAAGGGCCAAAGTTTAAAACTACTCTCCCGCAATAGAGCCCGTCCGGGCATGCCACCCTGCTATAATCAATGAGAGTTTTAAAATGCTGCACATTTGTTTTTTCAATAGGTCCCAAACAAAAATGTTCTATCTTGTTTGTGCTGCATGGCTGAATTTAAGCTCTGCATGGGATTTGCAGCTAAGCTAAGTAATGCGAGAGGGTTGGGGTTTTTTTTAACATTGGCTGAAAGATATTCATTCAAATTAACAAAAGATGTATTTTTCCCCCATTTAACAATGCTCTTGATGAAAATGTGTTACCTTTACATTTCTATTTTGAAACATTATTTTTATTACGCTCACTCCTGAACTGTAAACAGCGTTAAGCCGTGCGCAGCCACCATTTTAGGTTATAATAATCAGCATATTTTTGAAACAAAGTTGGTTTTTTTTCTTTTTTTTTGCAATACAGAATTCGATACAAGAGGTAATCTGTTCCTTTGTAGGCTAAAAAAAAAAAAATCTGGTTTACGCTGGTTTGAACCAGTGGAATCTCTTGTGGCTAAGCCTTCTGCTGTGACTAAAATCAAAACTGCACCACAGAGAGCGAGGGAGCGAGATGGGATGTGTGTGTGTGTGTGCGCGCGCACGCGTGTGGCCGTGAGGCTCGTCATGTGACACAGAAAACTACCGAATTTTTTTTAAAAAGCTGATAACGCCTCCGCCGTCTCTGTCCGCATACAGATAACGAATAAATGCTGAACTCTATTAAACGCCCTTTACACATTATCGTGGGTCGAACACACAATTTTCTGAACTTATGATGACAGTCTATTTATTTTGCTATAAACCCTCGGCATGTAACGAACAGATTTGTGTCTGGTAATGATCTGCTCTGCCAGGGCTATATGAAATGATACCGACCTTCTTTAGATCTTGGCGAATTAAATTGACCAACTTCACCCCCTGGTCTGTAGCTGAAGTTTGACACACTTTATGCACAGCAAGCCCAAATCTAATATTATCACAACTTTGTAGTCAGAAATTAAGTAGACACAAAATATTTGTTCACCACGAATCACATATAGAATGCATGGGTATATGGATATGCAGTTTAACCCAATGTGAATTCATTTAAACTTACTAATGAACATAGCTGCAAAAGAGAAAGGAGCACTGTTACACCACAAGAAAGTTGATAATACTGAACCTCACATTATTTTGGTTGAGAGGGATTTCTGATTTAACCCAACATATACCTCCTCAGAAACACATGAATTGCTACATAAAACAGTTCTATTATTATTAAAGTGAGGCTATAACTTTAGGTAGTGTATCACTGCACTGAAGAACTCAAAACTTTCAAGGGATTTGCTAAATGTTGGTGGCCAGGATGACAAACAAGACTTGAAAGCAACAGAGCCTGTTTAAGACCACTCTTTGAAAATAAATAACAACCCAATGCACACAGTAATTTTTTGGGATTGGGTTTGGGAGGTAGGGGTTTTCTTGATGCAAGAAGGGACATCTCTGGATTTTCAACCTCTGAGTGCCTCATCTGACTACATTCACATGATTCAAATTAAGAAGAAATTAACATATGTTAAGCAGAGACTTTACAGAACTCCAGGTGCATTAAGAGCACTATATCACAACCTGTCTCATCAAACAAAGTTGCATTTATTTCAAAAGGAACTTTCAATAGCAGAATTGCATAATTCTTACAACTTCTTACAGGAAATTTCTATATGCTGTACCTGGTAAAAATAGTTAAATCTTGGCATAATCACTACAAAGGAATTGTATTCCAAGTTATTCTGCAAGTGTCATCTAGACACGATGGCTGCTACTTCTGGGAGACATGTTGGGAAAATGAAGACGACAAAACACAAATCACCATTAGCTAATTCTTCAATCTGTTCTTTGTACTTCAACCTTTCTTCCTGAGAGAGGAACTGGAAACTCATACCTATCATCCTATTCATTACAGCTTATAACTTGGCTGTGGTTTGCTGTAATTGTACTTTGAAACTCAACTAAAAAAAGAGAAGCTGAATGAGGAAAAGATCCAGATCATTTATTTTTCCAATACTGACCTGTTTTATTTCTAGCTTTTTAATGTGGTCATACTAGCCAGCAAGCATTAAGTTCCTTTTGTCTTCTCTCTCCACCAAAAACATTATGTAAATGTTTATCACAATGACAAAGACCAACAACTTATATCTCTTGTTTGCCTCTGGGTAACAACCCTGACTACCCAGATATTCAATATTTCTATCGGCAGATTTTACCAATATTTGTGGTTTGGTACAGGAGTAATTCTGAGCTGGCAACTTTCTTCAACACCTCCTCTGTCAGAAAAGGAATACTTCCTCCCCCCTTTCCCAGTTTGGTGACTGAAGTGGGGAAAACAAACCAACCATTTTTCAGTTACATTAATTTAACCTAATCCAAACTGATTGGGAAGTAAAAATCCCGCAATATTAGGGTCAGGATCAGTCCATGTACCTATATTTCTTTCCATCAGACAAAACAAAAGCAAGCATTTGAAACATCTTCAAATATTTTATATGGTTTTAAGTTATACCTGAGCATCCTTTCATCATTTAGTCCAAGATTTCTATTAATATAATAATGTATAGGAGTGAAAGTTACTGAGTTAAACACAACAATATCTCATGTTCACTGTCTGTTAAGTAGCCAAGCCTTACACTTGATTTTGAAAGCTGTATATTCTAATAAGCTCAATACCAGCTGAAGTTTTTGCACTAACTGCTTGCTCTCACAGCTACACGTAAATAAATACAGGTATAAGTAAAAATATATAATAAGGAAAAGAGAATGCGATATTTACTATTGAAATAAAACAATAAATAATGTATTTTAAAAATACCGGCATTCACATATTTAAAAGAAATTAGGTGACTCTTTTGTGGCGCTATTTCATTATATTTTTCAAGAAAGGAATGAAGAACTTTAAAAGATACAGAGGTAATAATTTCAAGTTGGGCTATAGAAAAGGATTTTTATTACCTAAAAGACTATACAAGAGCCCTTCAGCAGCCAAAATTTTCTTCCATTTCAATAGAGCTCATTTGGAACAAAAAGCCCTCAAGTTGACAAATGGTTGAAGGTATCATTTAGTTGCTTGAGAGGAAAACATGTCTCTTTCACCAAGTTTGGAAAAAAAGATCACCAGTCACAAAAAGTGCACATATGAACCAGTTATTTAAACATTCTTTAAAAAGTGAAAATAAAATATTTTATCTCATCCCTACACATAAGATATTCTGTTATAAGTAAAGCTTCTTATCACAATTGCCTTTTTATGTCTGAATTCACACATTTTTTTCTTGAAATGTAAAAGGAGCAGTACCTTAAGAGAAATAAAATGAGAATCTTAACACTTTCAGAGGACTGCATTTACAATCATGACATGCAGACTATGAAACTCTTCTCCCTAAAATCATCTTCTCCATCAATTCATTATTTAGGTGTAAGACCTCCTCTTTATTTTACTCAAATTTTGGAATCTGCCCTTACTATCATATATAAATACGAAGATTAATGTCCTTTAAATTTAAGTCTTCACATAGCTATCAGAGCTGCTATACTCCAGTCTTGTGTCTTCACATAAATTGATCCATTTCCTTACTTAATATCACATTTATCAAGCAAACATTTAAACAGTTTTTACTCTCATTAGCAAAACAATTTGGATTCTATCTGGTCAGAAGGGAAAATACGACATGTAGGAAAACTTTCAGCTAACTTCTAACTCAAAACACATGACTTTAACAACATAAATTTCGGAAAGAAAAGAAATATTCTCCTTTCAGACAGAGTGTCAAACAAGTTTCATCCCAAAAAGAAATATTAACAGGTGAGTCAAAGTCTCCTGAATGAAACGGTGCCTTTACAGTTTTCAGTAGTCTAGCAGGATCCTCACTGTAGTATGCAGAACAACAATACGGGCACAAGATTTTAAAAAAGCCTCAGGATTACCAAGCTTTCATTCATTAAAAGAGGTGGATAGCACTCTGCATCCTAGTACAACACGCATTATGAAAGCACGCTCTTATTAGTACAACTTGTGGTTTTGGTACAAGGAGAGAAAATCTGGTTAGGGAAGGAATCACACAAGGAAACTGAGTGGGATACTGCCTAATTCTGAGAGCGCACTTTCATTTGTTTTGCCTGCCAGTGTTGATTTAATTATACTGCATTATTATCAAAGCTGCATTATGTACTTTTTTATTCCTTTTACATGTGTTTGAGGTGAAGACCTTGGCTTTGTCGGCAAACAGCGTGTTTCAAGTTATTTCTTAAGTACTAAATAATAAAGAAAAGAGAAGAAAAGATTTTTTTTGAGATAGCAGACAGTGATCACAAGTTAAAGGGTTAAATGTAAGATCTCCAAGAAACATTTTGAAGTTGATTAAGACCCCAGCTTTGCATTAAACAGTATCACTTCCACATGAGTTGTTGCTAATGCTGTTAAGGAGCAGCTTGAGAAGCCCAGTGTGCCAGTGACCTCCTTCACCCTCCAGCCACCCACTAGGGCTTCTTGATTAGCATCCTACCTGGTTCTCTGAGGAATTCCCATCATCCCCTAGGAGCTCATTCCGCACCTCATCACTGTAGGCGATTCGTGACCTTTTCTGTAAAACAAAAAGAAAAAAGGGTTAGGAAGTAAAGCTCCGAAGCCATTGGTATCAAGGCTGATCATCTTAAACCTCGAGAGCCCCCTAATGGATACCTATTTGATTAAAAAAAAATATATATATCTGCAAGTAAAAGTTATTACAAAGTTCTTCAACTGCGGTATCTTAACAAATCTGCATGGCAAAACTGTAGCATTTCTAAGACAGTCACACCGTCAACATTGCAGCAATGAAAGCAGCTTCTGTGAAACTCAAGATACGTAACATGAGGCAATAAACGCTCATAGCAGCAGCACTGAAGAAATGCCAGTGCAGGAACCAAATGCATTTTTCTGATGAACACTTGCTAGCAGGCCACAGAACTCAGCATAACACTGCAGTGATGCCACTAGACAACAAAGGAAGACTCAGCTTTTCCCACATTAAAAAAAAAAAAAAAAACCAAACAAAACCAAACCTGAGTACCACATGTGACATATCCGATTAAATTTAAAGATGTAGAAAATTAACAAGCGTTTTCCATGCTGCTAAGGCTGCTGGGAAAGGATCAGAAATTAAAGGGCAAAAGAAAGGAGAGAAAACAACAGCACAAGGAAACATAGGTTTTCAGCAGTTCACAGAAACACCACAAAACTGAGACAGCCATCCATGGGATCGTTAGGACAGACAGGAGATTAAGTAAATTCACAGCTTATGAGCACCGGATTTGCTCTTGAACTGATAATTATGTTGATTCTAAACTAGACCAAGTGCCAAGCAATGTAAAGCAAAAGTGTACTACTAACGTAGCACAGGATTCAATGGAGCAATGGGGAAGTCCATAATGAGAACACCAGCCCATCTTTCAATTTCTCTGTTAGCCAAATAACAGGCTATTACTTAGCTAATATTCCCACATTTACCATTAAAAGAGAGATAGAATTCTAAACAAATTATCTATTTTTTTTTCTTTTTGAGAGCAGTTACGGTAATTTTTACACTTCATCAGCGGAAGAAACCAACGAGTAGAAAGAACTGAGGTGTAGGGCCTTCCTTTATTGATGGGGGCTTCCCTCACACCCTGCCATGGTAGCGACTACCAGTAGGAACTCAGAAGAAACGAATCCCTCCTCAAACCTTCCCTGCTTGGGCCATCTTGCCAAAACTTGTGCTTGGGACTGAGGCACAGGAAACAACCACTAGAAATTAAACTGAGCACATGAAATTCATCACCTTTGCGACAAAGAGGTTTGGAAGTGGGTCACCCTTTATAAAAGAGACCTAGCAGTGGAGTAAGCCTTGTATGTGTCACCTCAGAGCAAAATATTTCAGCTCTTTATTCTGTGTAGCTCCCCTTATTACCAACATCATCGTTACAATGTTTACAAATTTGTGATTCACTTGCCAGCGTTCAGATCTAGATTATATCCTATAGCTACAGATGTAAGTAGGAAGGACAAAGCCATGGACCATGAACCCACGGCAAGAGGTGAATTGTGCCAAATCTTTTGGAGATCTCAGCTGTCACAGTTTCATACTAACCAAGCTAAAGTAGTCTACAGCATTAAAGGAAATGAGAACCTTTAAACAGGCTGTGGTATCAGAGCTGCCTGTTTAAATTATTCATTTCATCACTATGGGGGACTAAAACACTCCACAGTATGCAAGAATATCATATGGAGATAGGTTTTGTTTTTCTCTTTTCTCACCAAAAAGCCAACAAATTGGCATAGATTGCTCAATTATATTATTTTCCTATTTTTATTTGATACACATCAAACAAGGAAGGAAATTACAAAAATATACCAACAAATATGTAATCTTCTTTTCTGATAAAGATTCAATCTTAAAACCTCATTTGAGGTCTAGTAGTTCAACTGTACGGTTTCTCCCAATTTCACAAAATGACTCAGCCCCATTGATCCTGTTAGTGTTGAATGTATTTATCATTATTAGACTGAGATGAGGAGCACAATGCTTCATGAGCTTGTTCTCCAGTGAACAAGCTGCCTAATAATATGTAGGGACTGAGATGGTCCTTGATTACACATCATTTATTTGAAAGATTTAACTGGATGATATTCTCATTCTTAAGAGCCTGCATGGGTGAAAGGAAAAAGAAGATACTTCATGGGAAAGAAATAAATGTTAATAGCAATACAATTTTTAGAGGCTCTGTATAATCCTTCACGTCCTCACTACTGAACTTAATAAATATATTTGTATCATTGTTCTTTTATTGCAATAATCTGTCATGATCTGAAAATCAGAAATTTTACTAAAAGAAATAATGCTTTGGCTACAATTAGGTATTACTCTTTGCCATAATCAATAATTTGATACTACTTTTGATCACAATTTCACTACCAAATGAATCAATAATATAAAAGGAAAGGTCTTTGAACTAAAGTGCTCATTTATTCTTCCAGGATTTGTCCAAGATATCAATATCTTGAAATTCTATTCTTATTTTTATTAAAGTATTATTGGCTAACACTTTTAAATGTGGCTATCAAAATTAGTTCAGCTTGTCTGAACTCAGTAACTAAATAATTATTTTATATTTTTTATTTTTTAGTTCATAACCATCAGCTGTTTATAAATATATACTTTAGCCAAATGCAAGAATGATAGTTTGAGCTGGAAATGTCACACACTCTGCTGCAGTTTGAAGGAACCCAATTCATAATGCATTTTATAAATAGTTAATGACTTCTATACATAAGCTAACCAGGCAAATCAAGAAATTGTCAACATTTTTAGTCTTAGTTGTCAGTTACCACTGTCTACTGGTATTTTATATGTATGTTTCTAGAAAAGACAGAAGATTTACAGAGTTTGTAATCCAAGGCATTTCTGGGCAGCTCAATACAGGTTTAAGAGGTTCTGTGTGCAGTTTTTTGTCTGCAAAGGTCTGTCATATATAGAAGTTTTCCTTGTATTTTATATTTTCTTGTATATACTTAGACAAAAAGTCTAAGCACACAAGTGGTCTTGCTCAGTGAATGTGTTTGCATTTGAGCATAGCATGTTCCCAAACACAGAGACACAAAAGGGTTAAGCTACTTTGTACAAGAACTTCAGCACTCAGAAAGTTTCAGGGGCTGTTTTAAATGTACTACAGTGCCCAGACCTTCTGACAAGGAAGCATTTCTGATTCCAGGCAGATCTCTCTTGGTTTATGAACAGGATTTTTGCATACTGATTGGGTGATTTCCTTAAAGCCCTGTTCAAACAGATACACTTGCTCAGTTCTGTCTGGCAATTTGGCTTTAAACAATCTGTCTACTTGACCCAAGCCTTAACATTTCCCAATAGAACTGAATGTGTTCATAGGCAAGCCCAGCTAAATTAGAATTGAAATGAATTAACTCAGCTTAAACTAATTAAGATCTGTGATCTGCAGTACCACCCCCCTGTATGATTCTACATGTGAAGCAGGGTACACGTAACCAGACTGTAAGAATTCTGCTATACCACTAATCTGAGCATACCAATGAAGTTCGTCTATTTCTAAAGCATATGAGAAGTTAATTTCCATGGCCTACACATGGCAAAGCAATTGCTTAAATTGCCTCACCTGGGAATTTAATACAATGTTATCATCAGACCAGCCACACTGTAAATAGATTTATAATGCTTTCCATGTGCTAGGCTAGGTTGCATATGAATTAAGTAATGATCTGGTATTACAATACAATCAGCTAGTTCCCACACCTGGCAGACAGGATATTTTGCTAAATTATTACCTATATAGATACATCGCAACATAAAAACAGAAAAGGTAATGGGAAGAGAAACAATCTACATCGTGTATGACCGAATTTTACATGGTAACCAAATAAGATGTAGATAGAAAGAGGTATCCAAAATAATCTATTTCCAACATCTGCACAACAGAACACATACTTATTCATTTCTATTCAATTTTGGCTTAATTTTCCGCATTCTATACTTTAATTACCATCCACATTCTGAAATGTTCCCATTAGTGAAGGCCAGAACTAGTCAGTGCCCCCTCACTCCAACGCGCTTCCAGCAATCAGCCAAATAATTGATATAAAGTATTGTACATTTTCATACATGAACTAAAGAATAGCTTTCCCCCTCCTAAATGCTAAGCAGTCCCCAAACAGATGAACAAACCTAGGTGCATTTCAGACAAAAGAACCAGCAGATCCTTTCATCCCAACCTCTCCATTTTTCAGGCTCAATGTTTTAGGAACAGATTAAACAGATTTTTTCGGTGGAATATATGTAAACAACAAAGAGGCTTATTTATCCACAAACATCTGTTTTCATACAAAATCTATTAGAATTTCCCAGTACATATAAGTGTTTTAAAAAAATCTCCAGGCATCTGTTTTAGAGGTTGGCCCTGCTTTAAATGTAAATAAATACTTGAGATTAACATAACTAGAAATAATTCGTGGGAATAAATCAGATTTTATTTTGTGTTCCTTGAGAGTAGTCACTTTTGCCATTGCTCTTGCTAAAAGGAAGGTGAAAAAAGTGACCTGATCCCCAAATGGACAGCTAAATACTGCAGAATATACACTTTCATCTCTGCCTTTTGGAATAGGTATTTAAGTACTTTTTTGCTCAACAGAAATGGAAAAGATACAGTTTAACAAATTTAGAGATAAGTAAGTGGTCCTACTTAACAATCTTAAAGCTTATATTGAAAAAGAAACACAAACTGACTTATTAAATAAAAAAAAAATTGAAATTCCTTTTAAATTTGAAAAATTGTGTTCGAACTTCAGTTTTCAAAACTTCCATATTTCTCTGCAAAGGTGATCAAGGAACAATAGACTAGACACTTCAGACTGCAATTCCAAAGGGGTTTTCTTGTTTCTAAGTAGCTGAGTTTTTAGCAATTGGGTGCAAGAAGCAGGAAAATTGCACTAATATACAACCTGATGCAATGGTGGACTTAAAAGCGTTTCCTTAAGAAAACTGAAAAAAGAACGCAAAGAAATGGATACATTCCTGTCCAAAAGTAAATAAAAACTATTCTACAAATCCACTGAAACTTCTGATTGAAAGAATCAATTTAACAGAACATGTCAGCTGGCAAAAGTCAATGTCTCAGCCACCCCCAGTCCTGCCTCCCGCCCTGCACACGCAGAAAAGAGGCTGCAGGCAACTCCGAAAGAGAAGCACAACTCAAACCCCGTGTTCTGCCACTCTGGCAAATGTCAACAGCTTCCTGCAACAGCAGAGAGAAATCAAACTTCAAGTGCTAATGTGAAATTAATGCAGAGATACTATCACCCATCTTAAATAGATGTCACAGGTCCATAAATCTTCTTTTCAATAGTCCTCATCAAACACACCTTTAGTTTCATTATGGGGTGAGGGCAGGGAGGAAGGTCAGGCAAACCCCCATGAGGACACAACACTGTTATGTTGTTTGTGAAAAATGCAGCTTCTGCCTACAAAACTGCTTCCACCTCAACCTCATGGCCACTGAACCATGCATGTCACCAACAAGGCAGATGCTTAAACTGCTACATTGCACCGGCCATGGGTAGAGAAGGAAACAGGTGACCTGAGAGAGAACTGACATTTTCTGTGAATTTGTGGAGTAAGAGGGAATGATTCCTATTGTGAAAAAAACAGCTGTATTTAGAAAAGCAGCTTTTATTTCCCTGAACTCAGACTTTTAAATTTAACAACCCAGAAATGGAAAGATTTTTCAAAAAGTTGGAACTAGCTGACCTCTGCCTCATTCTGTTTTAAGAGAATGTGCAAATATTCACTATCATCACTACGGAAATCTTTGGAAACATCTAAAGAAACCTAATATAATGCAATACAGGAATTATAAATCCAAGTATAGAAAACTTCAGGTGAGTATTGCTTAGACTTGAATAGTACTCTCCAAACATAACAAGGAATAACTCCCCTTAGCCTGGCACGCAAATCAATTTTATTTTTCTTTTTATTATAACCACTTATCTTTGCTTGTTTGAATTACCACCTACTAATTCCAAACCCTGGTCCCTCCATATATAGTATTTTATTCTTTCATCAGAATTTAGTTTCTCCAAGGTGCCTTCAGTGCTGGGCTGTCCTGCACAGCAGCTTGCCAGCCTTTTTACTCATGTGCCATAATCTCAAAATATGCCAGGCATCAGCTGCTGCAGGAAGGAAGACTGGGTATATCTGCAAATTTAACTGTAACATCTCTGTAGGCCAACAGTGATGAGTGACCTCTGCACTGCTGACTTGCAGTTATTCCACTATCCACTGTTACCCACAGCTCACAGCCTGTTCCTGTAATGTGCTTTTCAGCACTCTAATTTCAGTATTTCGTCCAACCCCCTTCTATGGATTCCTTCAAATGACCATTATTAAACTATCATCTTTCATTACAAAGCCCATCTTTACACATCCACTTAGCTGGCTGAGTTAACCAACTTCCCTGTTTAGTCAGTGGAAATTCCTTTAAATTTTGCATGAGATCACTCAAATTCATTCCTTCTCACACCCACCCTCGTGAAAAGCCTATTGCTTCCTTGTAACAGCCCTGTGCATGTTCAAAGAGCAGTCTGATAATTTAGATTGCCAAATTAAAAGCTGGTTGTTGTGCCTTTTGCCTTGACACATATAGCAAACAAATATTGGCTAATTTGCTGACAAAGGTTTGGTAACTTGCAGAGCCTTCTTTACCTCGGCCATTTTTATCATCAGTGCTGGAATAAAAGGCAAGAACAAGGCTGGAGAGGGGGGAACACCCTCTCTTCCCAACTCAGACAACAGTATGACAAGAAAGATACCTCAGGTGAAAGACCACACCTGATGCAGGTTCAAAGTAATCCACACATTGACAATTAATTTGGGTGTAGGGGGACTAAGTGGGATAAATTCTGCTGTTTAGAGCACAGGTTCACAATTGGTCTTGAAGTGAAAAAGGACACATCCAGACTGTGGCCTCAAAAAAACCCATCTGTATGCAAAGAACAGGAACAGACAAAATCAAGCCAGTATTCTTGACAGATAAATTGATCCTCAATTCATGTGCAGGCTAACTTGCAGAAATATTTAAGGATGTCAATATGATCACTTGACACAATTCACTCACTATGTCAAATCCTAGAAGACTCTCACCCCTAAAACAGACTTTAAAAAGCCACACAAGGCATTGGAGGTCAGTCACTAGTATCATACAGGCTGCTGTTTTTCTACAGAAGTCTCTGTGAGATCTGAATAACTTCGATTTAAAGATCACGAGAACTAGGCTACAAAAATAAGATTATTTTGAGAATCATTTAGCTACAGCAGGTCTTTGAAACATAATATATACATGTAAGAATTACAAGTTTCTCTGCAAAACTACCTTTCAGGGAAAATTGTTAAAGGTAATGGTGGAACAGAGAACTCCCAGTGCCTTTTAGAAGCACACTACAAAGCTTATGTTTCTTTTATGAAACCTTAATTTGTCATCTCATCTCATTGCTGTAATGACCTAAGTCATGAATTTTCATGGTTTCTTTTATTACTATGAGCTTGGTTTTGTGCCTTTCTTAATAAAGTCCATTACCAGACAGCTTCATTTATCCAACTAATACTATTTAGGGGACAAGGAGCAACTACACATCAGGACCATGTATTTCAGCCTGTTCTGTGGTCCAAAGACTTTATGCTGTGTGATAAGTGTGTAATGAACGTAAGTATTTTCTAAACCTTGAAGATGGAAGATAAACTTCAGTGTGTTGGACCAACAGACAGATGAACTGAGAAAATAAAAATATGGAGCCATTTTTCTCCAAGGGAAGAAGTTAAATAAGAATGCCAACTTTTAAAGAAAGTGGTCCCAACGACAGTAAAGCAGGGAGGCAAAAAATCTTAAGGAGGCTCAAGATTCTCTAACTAATTAGCTCATGGTGAAGGATGATAAACCAAAACATTAAATGTTCATTAAAATACCTTTGTTTCAGCCAGTATCTCCATCTGGAGCCCAGGTTCCCATTGCTAACAGTAACAAGACACCTGCTGGTACATTCCACCAGCTCCTTCCTTTCCCAGAAAAAAAGCATCCAAGTTCTACTTCCTTCCTCTATTTGCTACTTAATTGCCTGTACCTACATTCTCTGGCCTCACACTACGGAGATCAGCAACTGTAAATGAAAACCCATAATTGGGCTGAACGAGTTGCCATTTTTGAACACTACTATCATCTTTTTCAGTTCTCCCACTCCCTGGATTTCTAACAGTAGGTAAAGCCCAGGAAAGAGGATATTTTTGAGGTTTTCCAATTAAAAGTATGATCTTGCTACAGAGCTCAGTTCTCTTAATAAATTATACATTTTGTCCACTGTGAACTCCATGCGTAAAAACCAAAATGCAGCCACAAAGACAGACCTCATTTCGGACATCCAGAATGAGGGCAGGGAGAATGAGATGTTTCTAAGGCAGCTGAATTGTCCCACCTACATTTGTGCTACTCTGATGGGATCTATTTAAAATCAAAGAAACTTAAGCAAACCTTTCCAAAAATACTTCTTAGTCCATAAAAATCTATTTTTAGACACTGTCCTTTTTTCCACTGAGCACATACACTCTCTCTCAGCAGCATCTTCCCACACATATATCGATACGTTTTTTCATTATTTCTGAAAATAATACATGGAATAAGAAATTTTCAGTTGACCCCTAAGAATATTAATCACAATGTGAAGAACCCTATTCCATGAGAGTAGCAGGGGATAATTTCTGACCTCACCATTAAATAAAAATAAAATAATGCTTGATGCAAAGAACAAATAAATAGACACAAGGTATAATTATGGTGGTTTGCATACAAATACACCCACAAATTTCTCCTTCTGTGTACTTCTCTGCAAACATTCTAAACCAAAAGCACATTAGCTCAAACTATTGATTAATGAAAAGGAAAAGGAAAAAACTTTGTGTATAACATAGCTCTATCAAAACTAATTTTTGGATCTTGCTGTTCATGCTTTCTGAATTTATTATTTTTGCCCTGGCGTGATTTAGCTGGGATTCCTTCCCTTCCTTCTAGAACATATGTACTTGCAGACAGACACGTTGCCTTGCCTGAAAAAGATAAAAATTGTCTGAGTTTAGTAATTTTAGTAGTTAAGTGGCCACAATTTGGCTTTGAAGTTTGCAGCAGATTGATAGGGGAGTAAATCTGTACTTTCACTGCTCCCCACCAGGCACTACTGGGACAGCACCAGTTGTTTCATGCTGTGTTAAATCAGTAGCTAAAATGGTAAAATACTAGCCCAATGTCCAGACATGGCATTTTCTGGTTTTATCACAAGCTGATGATGAGCAGTTCTTGCTTTACACTACCTGAGATAAAAGTCGGTAACTAATCCACTACCTCTTATTTATCAACAATCCACTACCTCTAATTTATCAAACCAAAGTCCTCCTCCTTTTTGTACTGCCTCTCCATTTTTCAGTCTCCCCATTCAGTGAAAATACTTATTAAAATACTCATTTCTAAATGGATAAAAAAATATTATTATAATGCACATATCTATATGAAAAATAGCCATACCAACCCATCCCCTACTTTGTTCATTTCTTCAGAACTTAAGTCTTAAGCCTTATAATACAGTGCAACGGAAGTGCACTATATTTATAGAAAATACTGATATTTACATATATTTGGTATTTAAAATGTCTTTCTGATAGACAAGCTTCATCTAAGTTGTTGTTTTTCCTGTTACCTGTAGCACAGCCAGGAATTCTGCCTCAAAGTGGACCAGCATACCACACAAAGAATAATGAGTAACACCAATACTGGCAGTAGCTCATTTCACAATAAATACTGATGCCCAAACTCCAAAAATTCACTGAGTGTTTCTGTTTTGTCCCTATGTTGTCACCAACAGTGCTTACACATTTCTATTGATCTTGTTTATAGCTGCCTAGGTTTTCACTGTCAAGACAATGCAGTGTGAACCTTAAGGAAAGTCTCACTTGATGTACAACTGCATAAAGACTGTTATATCAGTCACAGCTTCAATTAGCCCAGAACTTGTACTGCCTCCTATAGCGGCCATTAATGGATAATAAGGAGAAATCCTAAGAAACAGAGCAGGGATGGAATTATTCTCATTTCAGTAAATGCTGCCTGTTTCTGTTGATCAGCAGTTCAGGGAGTTTGAGGTATATCTAAGAGCTTCACACTTAATAAACCTTGGCGGTTACTGCTTACATAATACTTCTTTTATTTAAATAGCAACTGAAGAACAGGCAGTCATGCACAGGAAGAAAGATGTTCAGATCTCACTATTAGGACAAAGACTAAATTCAAAAGTTATCCCACATTTCATTTGAAAAAACTGAAGAGAAATTCCAAACAAAGAAGCTAACAATTAAAGTATCAAAAGCAATTAATTTGTATCACAGAGTGTTGTAACATCTCCTTCATGGAGCACATTTTGGCAGTAAGAATTTAATCCTGAGGATCTCATCTTTACCCAGTGAACTCCAGAGTAAGAGAAAGATTACCTAATGAATTACTTTCCAATTTTGGCTCAAACAAGTCAGTTGCTCTCCCAATCTCTTAACAAACTATGGCAAATATTCAAATTATTCATATTAGAAAAATAGAACTATACTCTACAGTCACATTATAGCTCTGCTCAGCTCCTTTGAAGTGCAAGAAAGGCCCAGTACCATTTGACCAAACATCTGTCCCTCCACCCCAGCAGCTGTTCTTGCATGGCACAGAGTAGAAACTTCTGGTCTAACAAAGCTGTTAGCATCAAATACAGATGATCTGATACAAAGCCAAAGTTTGATAGCATATGGCAAACAGAATAATTTCAACACCAACTCATGAACCTGACATGTAAAACCAATGTGGAAAGAATACAAGGAACTAAAGGAAAAAAATGTCCCATTGTGTAGCACATATCTGGGTTTTTGATTCCTGAGCATTCAAGGACAGACTCAAATTTATACAATAATCTCAAGTTAAAACTTCAATGTAAAAATGAACTCCCACAAAGCCAGAGAGTGATAATAACCATGCCACTAAAATCTCAGATGATAGGCCTGCCACTCTTTCCCCATCATTCAACAATTTTCCATCTTACACCTTTCACAGTTTATATCTTCTTACCCCAATTACCCCGACGTGCTGGCTCCAGTGTGACCATACTTACCTTTTTCTAGCACAAAGTGTGAATGATGAAACACCACATTTTTTTCCCTTTGTCACCACCCACTTTGCCATTTCCTACTGGTTCTCCTTTGCTCAGATATTTGGGTCCTCTCCTAAATTCCTTCTCCCAAATTCCCCACAGCATCATACACTGCAAAACAAACAGGAGTGGTTCTCTGGAAGTGTCATTTGTCCATTATCATTGTCCACTGCAACTACGAGTAGCTTTATGGTTCTACAGGACAATGACAACCTTCATGACAGGATCACAATAGGCTTCAAAGATTTCTGAAGTAGTGGCCTCACAGAAAAAGTTTAGAACATCGTTAGGTGAAAGCTTATACTTCTTTTCCTTAAAACAAGATGTATATACCTGATAATACAGGATCCTGTAGTAAACCACAAGACTGATACTTGAGCATTAACCCCAAAATGTAACTGATTCCACAGTTAAGCAGGAAAATGGGAAGAGTAGGTGTACACTGCTGACTAGAAGCATATTTTTATTTGAGGATGAAAAGCAATCCAAGAGGATATTTCAGTCATTTATTATATATCCTGAAAGAATCATTGCAGGGGATCAGTAGGAACCAGTATGTGTTTTCTGAAATAGTATTTCCACAGATGGCCACTAAAGCTGACACATTTATTTGTACCACTCTGGGAAAAGAAGTCAAGACCTAGTGGTTGGATTTCCTCTTCCAGTGTATTATGGATCAACTTTGTCTAAACAGACAAAACCACTCAAGCACAGAAATTGCCACAAAGCCACAAACCAGACCCAATAATTTATTTAACACTATCTGCTACAGAGGAGAAGCATTCTAAGACTCTCTCAATCACTCTATTTTCATGTGGGGACATTCCTGGTGTCAGTATCCCATTTTTCTCAGGGGTTGGATAGTCCCCATTGTTATTAAGAAGAAACTAACAGTCCACTATCTCAAAGAGAAAGGTGCACATACATATTTCTCCTTTGTCTGTTTGATTTACAGACCTGAGGAATATGGATTACCTCTGTTATCTGCACAAACAAGCTCTACTAGAATCTTGGCATTCAGTCAACTTCTATCTTGAGGACCCCAAATTGTACTGTTAGGCAACACAGAGCACCTATCTCCACAGAATTGTCAAACAAATAGATTTTTGTCAGATGTTCAATTTGTATTGGGGAGCATGCCAGCAAAAACAAAAGTCAGCAATTTAAAACAACAAACCAGCCCCTGTGCTGACAGGAACAAATTACTATATTCCAAATGAATAAGAATTACTGTAGATCACAGATCCTCAGTATGAGCACTACACAAAGGGTGGAAAAATGTTCCTCAAATTAATTCTTTCTGGTAACTCCGTGCTCTGAAACAAAAAGAGGCTGAATACAAATAAAATATAACACAAAATAATACAAATAAGTTTATAAAAGCACATAAAGAGGTACAATCAAAGAGGAATTAATTATTTAACAACTGGTAGTGCTAAGACAGGAGATGAGCAAAGACTCATTAGAGTTCAAAACTAAACTTTTGCAGTTGGTCAAACAGTGCAGCAGTGTGTTGTACTTCTAACAACTCCCAGATCTGCTTTCGAGGCAATGACCTTACAGAGCTGAGAGCACTGCGAGGTGATGCATGCATCTTTTGGGGCAAAGATAGAAGTAGCTGCAAAAACACAATACATTTTGTTAGCCCACCCTAGGAGCAAAACTTATTTCTGTTCTTCCACAAACCACACAGAAGGTCTAACACAATCTTTTCAAAGAAATCTTCTGATCACTCTGTAATTATTCCTTTTCGAGTGACCCCATTCCATAACACACCATTTATGAAAAGACCTTGAAAACACTTTCCCTCTGAAACTTGGTAGTGTGCTACACAGACCTGAGCATTTGAACTAGGAATTATTTTTCTTTCATGGATTATAGCACTTAAAAAAGAAACTTTCATCTACAAGCTAATTGGAATGAAATTTGTCTAAATAATTTTTTCTGTTTCTTTTTCTGCTGATTGCAATGTTTTGGGGGGTTTGTTTTGGTTTTTAACTCTATTGAAAAAATCAGCATGTTCACTTATATTGTATCTCCTACCCTGACAAATAAAACTATTTCCAATCTTGTCTTTATGACTCTGTAATTTCTTACCTTAGAAATTATGATACCAAAAAAGCAATGTGAAATAATAATGTAATACTGAGCACTGGTAGGCATAAAATTACATAAAAATCCCACCACCCTGATGAAAAAAAAAATACAACCAATAACTACACTGAGAGAAAGAGTGTACAAAATCAACAAGTAAAGAAAGTCATCTTGAAAGTCATCTCCTGGCAAAATTTAAAAAAAATGCTTCCATAATACACTTTAACAAACAAGTAATTCTAGAAAAGCAAAGCTGTGAGCAGAAAAATATTTAAATTTAATTTCTGTTGGACCATTCCATTATCTGTACAATGTACACAGTGATTTTGAAGGTAGAGGGACACCATCTCTTCCCATCATTTTAATACATTCCAGAGAAACTTTACACAGAACCAGCACAAAAAATCGAGCAGTGGAACAATAAGAGCCTATAACCCAACCTCTATCTTAATAAATTGGTTTGCATATAATGGTATAACTGTAAGGCATTAATCAAATAATTAATACTAACTAAAATGGTGACAGCCTAGTTTCATACAAAATACAGAGCAGCCACTTTCTAGTTTACTTTTGAAAACACAGAGAGATGATAAACAGGTTTCAGTGAACTTTGAGCAGCTACAGATACTCAGCATCTCAGCCTTGGCCCTCACACCGTACAATCACGATGGGTTTTGTTGAATGCTGCCATGATTAACCTAAAATCTCGATGGTTGCATTTCCTATCTTACAGGAGTAAGCATAAATGTAGGATGTCCCATGCTTCCCCTTTGCTCTCTAAATCCTTCACACATGTCAGTGTGATGGGCAGCGCACAGAGGTGATGCCAGCCCTTGTCCCTGCTTGTATTAGAGTCAACTCTCTGTATGACCACATCAGAGAACAAGTCTAGAAAGGGAACTATACATTTACAGATCAAAATGAAAGATAACATACATAATACAGGCAATATACCTGCACAGATAAATACATGTCATTCTAGTCCTGCTTAGTAAATGGAAGATGAAAGAAAGCAAAACTAATGTAATTTTGAATGATGATTTCATTATTTCCTGTGACATGAAATAAAGCATTTGGCAGTTAAGAAATTTTTTCACATTGTTACAAAATTGATTTAAAATTATGACGGTGATGGGGATTATTTGCTATTCAATCTATACCTGTCTGATTTACAATCAATACATGAACTTAAAAAAACCCTAACATGTCTTTAGAGTAAAAGCTGTGTGTCGTGGAAGACTACATAAACTGTATTGATGGAAGCTATACAATGCACAGAAGCACACGGCTACCTGCTTCCTGTGGTCATTGTCTTTTTCTCATACACTGGGAAAAATACCATTCTGCCAAGATCTGAAGTTTTAATACTTTCTTTGTGGGGTTATGACTCTTTTATGTGGAATTCAGAAGCTGAAGCATAAGTACACAAGATCTACCTGCATCTTTTGACTAGAATTTTGCAAAATTGGCATGGGACGAAACCCTTTGGTGAACAAATATACGAGGGAGATGGGAAGAGACTGATCAATTGATTACTTTTTAAACAGAAAATGTAAGAAAGCACCTTCCCTGGCAAGACAGAACTTAATAATACAGACCCTTTCAAATCTCAGTGGCTGAAGTTCTTTCTAATGAGTTGATTTGGGGAAAATATCAAACTTTTCTCACTGCACAGGGACAGCATTCCTATCATATTTTCCTATTGAATGAGCAGGAAATATATGAACACCAGCTATGTGGCTGCATCAATACACTCTTTGACACAGCAATTCATAGAGGAACATGGCTGAAAGTCTAAAGATCAAGTACTTCAGTTTTAAAGTTTTTAAATTTAATTATTAGGAGCATAACATAATAAAATAAAATACTGCCTTATTTTAAAAGAAGTACAACAATTGTGTTGTTGCATAAACCTGATATCATCAATATGGGCATATCTGTCACTAGCAAAGCCAATGCAAAGGTCAGATACTGAAGTTTTTTTCTGCAGAGAGGACATCTTTCTGACTTTAAAGCATCTGTCACAATGTGGCCAGCAGGCCTGAGGGAGTTATTTGAGACCTATTGAATTACCAGTAACACAGTATTATTAGACAACACTGTTTCTCATTAATAGAAGTGCTAAGGGGGAAATACTATGCTTGCTCTGCAGTTACATAGCTATATTAAAAAAATTAGCAGTCTGAGTGAACTGCATTGTCACACTCAGTAGTCCACAAAATACTGCTTCACACAAAAAAACCCTGCACTACTAACAGAGCACTTTATAAAAAATTGTATCTAAGTAAAGAACAGTAATGGTTCACATGAACTCCTAAATTGTATGTAATATTTAATGACAAACATGAGACTTTATACAAGGCCTGAGAAACAGGCAACTATTTCTTAAACTCAGGTTTTGTGTCCAAATTTCCACAAACTGGTTATAAAAATTTCAACACAATCTCTTCATTTCCAGATAGTTTGCTAGGTGGTTATTGCATATAATTTAAGTGCTACATTTTTAAAATAAATGTGAAGTGGTAATGGTCTGATTCCCAGCTGGGTAAGTTAGGTATAAACAATAACTCAAAAAAGTACAGCCGACTGTTTGCATTATCTTTAAGGAGGCATATAAACCCAAAGAGTACAAACTTAAAAATATTTCCATTTACAGAGCTTTTCCTGAGAATGTTCCTATTAAGTGAATGACAGAGATGTAGAAACAGAGGGAATTTGTTTCTATTCCCAAATAAATTGTTATGGTGTTTTCCCCACTTAACACATACTATTTCCAAAACTAGGATCACAACAGAACAAAAGAAGTCTTATTTATTTTCTGCATAGGCTGAAGCTAAATATATTGATCTATCACCCCAAGAAATACCCAAGAAATACCAATATTAGAAACCCAGAGAAGGGGTCAAAGTGCATGACCCCTGCCTGGTACACCCTCTTTCCTCACTCACCTTGTGGTGGACTACGGATCAGGCACTTCCCAACTGTGATGCCCTCTCCTCTCTTGCTTTTTTACCTCTCGTTCAGTAAATTAATTTGATGCCACCTGATGCATATTATGAGCAGCGGTGAACAACTTCTTGACACTGCACCCTCTCTATATGCCACTCATTTATATAATCACCTCTCTATATATCACTTCCCTCTTAAACCTAGCTGAAAAAATTCTGCCCATTACCCAATTCCTTGCACTGAGCTCCTCCAGAGCTTTCATAATCAGCAGCAGAACTATGTTCTGCTACTGCATTTTTGGGGAACAGGGAATTATAATCACACAAAGAGTCATAAATGTACATAGGTAGAGAGATGATTTGTCTCAATCGCTATTCCTTTCCTACTAATTCCTTCAGAGCAATTTTGTTTTCTGAACACTATTGAGTTTGGACTTTTTATTATATTTTTACCAAACAGTAACACTTGCCCATCATTGGGAATGTCAACTCAGAACTGTTTTCCTGATAGGTGCTTTTCTTTTTACTTATCAACAATAAGCTTCACCTCTGAGTTTCCTGTTTAACCGCTCAGAACTCTATTCCTGAAATAATTCATTTAACTTTCACTTTTACTGTCCTTAATATTTTAGTATCACCAGTAACTTGGTCAATTCTTTCCCTTTAAATATTAAGATCATTAAAAATATGTTGAACAACACAAATAGGAAGTCATGGGACACCACTGATGAGCTTCCTCCACTATGAAAATTGACCATTTCTTCTTAGCCTTTGTTGCTTATTTTATGAAAGTGTCTTCTCTAATGTCCCACACAGTAACTTAATTTTTTGAAAAAACCTCTGCTGAATGGAAATCTGTGAAATCCTCTCCACATATAATAAACTTGCTAATTTTGCTTAATTAAAGAGAGGTTTAAAGTTGCATACATCAAGAAAAATGCAATGTACTGAATTAATTAAATGAAGGGTATGAAGTGCAGCTGTCTCTTCTAGACACTGGCTAGTACCTATTTCCCTGAATATTTCCTTATAAATTCCTTTTCAGCCTCCAAACAGATTTGAGCCACACAGCCTCAAGATCTAGTGTATGAATGCATACAGTTTTTAATTTATTTATCTTAAAGAGAACCTTTGCTGACACCTAGCAGATAAATGATTAATTGCACTTCTTACCATCTTTGCGGAGGCCCTACAGCTGATATTTTAGGGTCCACAATGAAAAGTTTATCCAGACAGAAAAGAGATGGCACTCAGATGCATAAAACCCCCCACACTCGCAAAGTAAACAGAAGTGCCAGTTACAAGCATAATGAAGTATTTCCTAAAATTACATCTTTGGATACAGATATTCTCATTTGTACAATTTCAAACACCTGTTCAACTCTTAGTAGATAATAGCCTTAAGAATAAAAATTAAAATAAAAATCCATGCAATGCTGAAAACATTATACAACTTCAGAGCCCTGATAACTCACTAGACAGGAAACTTTGCTGCTAATACTACTAGAGAAGGACCTCCTTCTACCCACAGAATAAAATCATCCAACTTCATAGGATGAAACGAATTAAACAAAGTGAAGGAATTCTAATATAACCAAAGTTACACGGTTTTATTTCATGCACTATCATTTTCCAGGATCTGTGCACCCCTGCTCCTCCCACAGCGTGACAGAGAGTCTAGGAATAGGTCCAAAGCAGAAGGCTGCTCATGGCAGGACCATCCCCTTCTCCTACCTTCATACCCAGCCCTAATATTTTTTTGCCCCCACTGGTTTTCAGTTCAGTTCTTACACTTTCACACTGGAGCAATGACAAAACATTAATGAGAAAAACCATCATTTCCACATTTGCATTCTGCTTCATCATTCTCTGAGTTTAGGGCAAAACACAACTGACTCACCCTCATCAAAAGTTCTACTCTGATTTTTTAGTTTCCCTGATCCTGAGCCACAATTTTGATAACTAATTCCTGTTCTGGTGATGTAGTTCCAGGTAGAAACACCACATCTGACTCAGGAATCTCTCAGCCCCAATTGAGAAAGGCTGGAAGAGTGTAACAACAGTACACACCTGCTTTACCCCTGAACTCTTCTGCAGAGATCTTTTACTCACTCACAGAGAAATAACAGGAAGCTCTTTGGGGTTTTGGTCCAACCTAATACACTCATTCTTGTGGCAGCTGGAGATACACCAATGGCAAGTGTTTGACAGAGGTTTCAAATGTGATGTACAACTCTATTGACTTCTCTAAGCTACCCCATCTCTCTCATTTTTAGCAATACATTACTATAGGAAAATTTTACACTATTCTTTGCTAACTGAATCACCTGCAGTATAGATAATATTATTCTCAATAGTATGTTGTATAATTGTATTTTTCCCTCAGCTATAACTTCAGTTGCACTTCAGTCCTGTTATGTGTCTACTCCATAACGTTATTAAAGGAGAAAAATCATTCCTTTCAGTAAAGATGAAATAAGAGGTGGGGGTTTGGTGGTAATTTTTTTTTTCAATAGGAGCTGTATAAGAACAAACATTCTCAGGGATTGCAGCGTCATCTTGCATCATGCCACAGAAAAAGATGATCACTCCTCAAAGAAAGACGTTGTCCAGGCAACATTATAGAATTTCTTGCACTTCTTTCTTTGCAATAACTAACACTTCAAAATCTTTGAGGTACTTCTGTCCTCTTCTTCAATGACTTAAGGATTAGATTTGCTATGTACAAGTTTCTGGTTTCATTACTTCAGCTGGGATATTGACCTACCCGAAAGGCCTCTGGATATCCTGGTTGTTTGACCATACTGGAAATTCACATGAAAGAAAACGTATCAATGAAATTCTCCAAATGGCAAGTGATTCTTTCTGAATTCACAGCTGTTCAAATGCTACCTTGCTAAGACTGAAACGTGTTTCTTGCAACAAGATCATGTCAAAGGATGAAATTTCAAAAGCACTTATATAATCTGAAAAACACAAGCCCTCCTGAACCATGAAATGAGGTGCAGGCTTCTACGTATCTTCCTTTCACAGGTTACTCATGAGAATCTGAAAATCCCACCTGAAAAAACATAAGACTAGAATTTTTAAGAGGTCTAAGCTGCTCAGCTCTGAAAGCCATTGAGGATTGAGCACTGACTCCTTCAGGGTCCTTTCTGAAAAAATCTCAACCTATATCTTTTAAGCTGCCACAGGTAAAAGCTTACAGCAGCTACAAACGATGGCTTGACAATGGGGAAAAAAGATGATAAAGATGGCAGTGGCAGTGGTCGGAGGTAATGCTTCCGCATCTTCCTGCAGACCTAGGGGAGAAAGCAGCTTTTGATGGTGGCCTCAGAAGCAGCTTAATCGTCTGCACTGGGGCATGAAGCAGCTGCAGCGTGGACTGCCATAAAGGAGGAAACAAATCAGGAGGAACAAAATGAAGGAAAACAGAAAAAGCAGACTACCATCTAATCATGTCCTTGGTGGAAGGGAAACTCAGAGAATTATCAAGATGAAAAAAGCTTTAAGTCCGCATCTTTCCCCTAAATGCAAAGAGGGGATTTGAACCTGATAAATACTACCTTAGCAACCCACTGCATTTAGTTCCCTTCCCTTGGGCTCTCAACTGGTAATTATGTGAAGGGGAACCAAATTAAATGATCCAATAATGCTTGGCTTCCTCAAGCCCAATTTCACCAGGAAACTGACACAGGAAGATACCAATTTACAGTTCTGACAGGTCCACAAAAGTTATAGAAAAACTTTTCACTTTAAAGGAGTACTTCACATGTAGGTGAGTTTCAAAGAAGCAGATCTAAAGCCAGGACATGTTACAATTTCACCAAACTTCATATTTTTGAAAATGTTTTGGTCTGAAGCTTTGACGCTTTATCCATTTTCTAGAGTTGAAAGCCTGGTGAACCATTTAATTATTTTGGGTTCACAACACAGAGTCATAAATTTTGGTGCCGCCCGTAGTTTTGTCCATTTCCTGCATCTCCTTACCAGTCTCCAGAAGCAATGCAAGGACAAAATTAAATAAAACATGTTTATCTATTAGAAAGTTTTAAATTATTGTCCCGTTTTGGCCAAAATCTAGCAATATGTCCTCTGAGAGAAAACCAGATTACAACCACCCTTCCCCCCCACCAGGTTCAGGAAAAAAGGAAATATAGTTTCAGTTGTCCCACAGCTGCCACAAGCTAATCTGGCACCAGTATATTCCATATACAGCAAACATTGCACATGCATAAACACACACACAAAGAAGGATACAGCTGGATCTTGCACAGACTCTGGGAAACATTAGAAAATTTGAAAAATAGAGTAGCATTAACATAATGTGCAGTTTGGCTGAGGAACCAAAGACATGTTGAATAAAGACAGTTCAATACAACCGCAATTTATTTTGTATCATTATTATAGCTTGCAGTTATAGAAATACCAGGTATGTTGATGTATCCTGAATTTTCTTCCTCAATCTTTCACATTTTGTTCCATTATTTGTAAACAAGCAATACACTTCACTCCATTTTACATCTTACTGCATTCTGATCCTTAGTTACTGTCCCCACGTGGAACACAAGCTTAACAACACTACAAAAAGAGACAGTTGCTTGACTCTGCCTTTGTACCCAAAGAAGCTCCCTGTTGGTAGACCATGACCAGTCCAGAGAACTCACTTGGTACTGGAGCAAAACCACAAGGCTCAAATGTACCATGTCACACATTCATAGGAGAGCGACAAAATAAACTTGGGAAATTACTTCCTTACAGGATCAAGCAGGAAATAAAGTGGGCCACAATGAAAAGCTCAGATTTAGCCACTAATACCTGGAAGAAAAGCAAAAGGCCAACGATGCATTTATCTTTCTCTGGACGCGTCCTTCATCCCCCAGTTACACCCACTGTGGAAGTCTTCAAATTAAAAATACCTCCTCTAGACTTCCCATGTAAAGAAGAAGAAAACCCCATGTTCCACAGGCATATCCATTATATTCAAATGTGTCTAAATGTTAGTGTATTTCCTCTCAAACACTCTCCTACAGTTTGCCAAACCATTAGGATCTGAGCAATAAGATCCATCGGCTGTACAGTTAAACATCCACTCAAAGGGACATTGCTGATATGATCTTTCCAATCTTTCTGCCAAGTTTGCTTCCACAAAGAGTGAGTATGTGTGTGTGTTGGGATCACTGTGCTCTGTAATGAGGAGGGAGCAATGGTAAGAGGGACAACTGCCTCCTTTTAGCAATCTTGTTTCTAGTTGAGGAGGTGGAAGGCTGAGCAGCTTTTCTTCCACTCCCAGCCATCTGTTATGAAACCTCAGTGAGGACAGTTCTACATCAGCCATTATTATTGATAAAACAAAAGTGCTCTGACACAATCTTTAAAACAGGATACTTAATTTTATCAGTCTAGAGAGGAACTTATTCTTTCACAGAGTTACTGACTAACAGCAGTCTGGATCGCTCACCCCCCACCCTCCCACCCCTCTCCCCAATATGCAGCACATTCTGTGCCAACCATCTCCCCTGAGTTTAACACTGTCATCTATGTTTTGGGGGGGAGAGGGGAAACCTGACCTCACGCAGTATTTTACTAGAAAAGCCTGCAAGTCAGAGGGCACTAGTACAAATACCACAAAAATAAAATTAAGGAAAAGAAAACAGAGAGAAAAAAAAGCCACAACCAAAAACACAATAGAAACAATACTTTGTGTTCCTATTTTAAGTGCCTCTCTCAATGCTATATGCATAGCAGCTAAAGGCAAGCTGGAAACCAGCCAGGTCCTGGCTGCCAGCAAAAATTTTGTCACCTCCTTTGAACATCTGAAGTATGTTTACCCAATAGATTTCATTAAATTACACTTCCATTAGGAAGCATACAATGTTGATACTCATCTCAAAGATAAAAGGGATCGCTAAGAGGCATGTCATCCTGCTCCCCAGCTGATTGCTATTTCTGGGCCAATCAAGGAAAGGAGCCAGAACAATACTTAGTTAAAAAAATGCAGCATCTCCCCAAGGACTACATACTAAGAGACTGCAGCTCCATTATCAAAATGAGCATATCATTAATGACAATACACATAGAGTATGTTATTTTAATACAACTCATACACAACAAACAAGCTGTATTTGGGTCATTAGCTGAATTTGTAAAGCAGTATTTCCAAGGGTTAGAAACTCCTTATCGAGATATGAAGTTTATAGGTTGGGAGCAGGGAGAGAACAAATATTTTATATGATCCCAAAATACAGTGACTCTAATAACACTCTGTAGTTTGAAGTGCAATGTAGTAGCTAACAGAACAATAGGCTATTCAAACAGAAGTTCTCATTTTAAAGCAAAGCAGAAGTAATTTAAAACACCAGGCACTGTTTTGCTAAACATCTATGAGGGATAATGAAAGCAAAATGCCACTGATGCAGTTTATACTGTATGTATCACCTTTTAATTTATTATTACAGTACAGTTAAAAAAAAAAGACTCAAAGCAAATTTTACAAACATAAAAAAAAAATCTATTGAAGAAACAATGCTGATTGTAAGGTAAGACACTGGGGAGGGAAAAGCATAGGAGACTCAAATAATTTATCCTATGGTAGGCTGAGCCTTTCCTAGTGGAGAGGAGGAGATATCTTTGTCTCTAAGCATTGGTGTTAGATGTATGATGTTTACTGTGTTTCCTAATCTCCAATTCACATAACAGCAATAAAGGGAAGAGGACAAAACCAAACCCATGCTAATTAAAACCTGAAGATATAGAAAAGGGCTGGGAGGTGTTAGCTCTTTACAATCAAGCTCTGCCTCATCGTCTTGCAGCAATCTGCGACTATTAATCTCTAAAAACACTCCTTGCTCAATATTCCGCAATCTAGACTTCAGCCAATCTCTTTCAACATGCAGAAAACCTTTTGGTTTAGCCATATTTGACATATCATATGAACTCCAATTATCCATCTTTTTGCAGTTAATCATCTCACAATTACATTTCCTGCACTTATAAGCATCCAGCTGGGAACTGAGTTTTAATCTAGGAAATAAAAAAAAAGGATTCAGGTTTCTAACAAATTACTTCTAATTAACCAGAACCTTTTCTAGTCATTCCAACCTAAAGACGCCTACAGCAAATGAAAGAATTTATTGTTTGCATTCCTAATGATATTTTAAAATTTCATTTCAATTTCCCCAATGAGTAACTTTCAGGAAATTCACTGCACTTGTATCTACTTAAACAAACATTCTGTTAAGCAGGAAATGCACAACAACACAAAACCTAGGGGAAGAAAGAGAGAGCCGGTAATACACTGAGCAGAAAAGCTGCTAAACAAAGCTAAAGAAACAGAATGCTAATTAATGGCAACTTCCACAAGTGCACTGCAGCTATGGTGCCCAGGCTCTGCCAGAGTTATTTGGAATCTCAAAACTATGTTCCCAAATAACAGTTTAGAAACGAAAGGTTTGGTTTGGTTTTTTTTCAGGGAAAAAAATGGTCAGTTCTACTGATACAAGGCAGCAATTTGTAATCTGTACAAAGGAAGTGGACTAAATGAAGCCACCTCTCTAGATAACTCAGGAAACTAAGTCAATGGCAGTTTAACAGCACATGAAAGAGCATTGTCCCACAACTTCCAGTGATTTCCCGAGGGAAAGATTTAGAATAAAAGCCATACAAAACATTCTTACTGCATGACTGGGAACTGCTTGATACCACAGGGAGGTAACATGAGGTAAGAATCAAATGTAACAGTTTCATTTACATTAAGTCATATAAATTTTCTCCAACTGTTTCAGAAAGTCAATGCAACCATCTGACAGAATATGATTGTTGCAAAGTGAATTATACCTTTCATGTTCTTTGGACAGTCAAACACCAGAGGGTTTTCTGTCAATTATATCGTATCACAGATGTACATCCCAAATCTGTCCATCTATCTAACAAAAAGAAAACAATATACAGCTGAAAAACACTCTTCCGAGCTATCTTTAAGTAATACATAATATATAGGTCATTCTAACTGCAGAAATATCTGCTCAAAAGGTTGGCATTCCTTAATGCACTACAAAAGTTTCCACAATACAAAACAGGACTGCACTAATTGGCTGATTGGTTCAATACCAAGTTAAAGTAGTTAATTATTCTGAAACAGAGTTATTTTTAATGCACCTGAAGCCTTCCAAAACTATTAAATTCTATATGCCTGCACCAACTTCCCATTACTTTGACTTTCATTAACTACCTCTATAGGCACTTAGAGAACACCAAAACTGTTGATACATTTTTGTTTTTATTTATAACAGAGGTTGAGTTGTGACTGTGGATATTTTTTAACTCATTTATTACAAGGGAAAAACAACTAAACCAGTAGCAACTTCCTTTACCACTATGAAAATTTAGCATACTGTAATTCCTGCCACAACAGCAACAGCTTTGATTCCAGGACTCCAGCATCACAAACCAATTAACACCGACCTCCCCTTCCCAAATTTCTGTATCTCTGCTTAACCTCTCTATCCGACACATGGAGTACACCACATTCAATGAGGCACGAGGAAGGGACGGATTCTCCTTGATGAGATTCACAGATACATCCTTAGGTATAACAGAGTCAATATTCAACCCACTCTGTTGGAGTTGTGTGAAACATCATGAGATATCTACCAACACATTTCCAATCTTCCAGTGCCCTTTCCACTGTGATAAATGAAGACTTGCATGAAGCAGCAGCAAGAACACTACGGGAAAGAACACTATGGGAAAGTTCATCTTAGTTGTGAAATCGGTCACCAAAGACAGAATGGAAAGCCTGGCTGACAGAGGACAGCGTCAAAGTTTTTCTTCTTAAAGCTCCTCACAAGTCTAAAAGTGGAAATTGAGAGACACAATTCAGACAGGCTACAGGCGTCAGCAGGAACTCTGCTTGCAGCCATCAGGATGAAGATGGGCATTCCCATTCTGAAGGCAGTGTAAAGTATTCAGTATTTCAATGCATGCTCTAGGTCAGCACTATGAAATCACATCACAAGTCCTGCACACTGGGACATGAAAAACCCCACATTGCTCACCCAGACTCCAGACCTCAGACAGAGGTGCCCAGGTAGGGGACAGAAAAGCACCACTGGAGCTGTTCCAATCACGTAGTTTTAAAAGTCAGAAAGACCAAGGCCCATGAACTTACATGTGCCATGGACACCTGGCAGAGCCGCACAGCTCCCAGCAAGTTCAGGCCACAATTTTATCAGGGTGCAGCTCAGCAGGGACCACAGCTGGGCAGGGCCATGGGGAGCTGGAGAGCAGCATCCCACAGCATCCCCCAAGCAGGGAAAAACAGCCCTGAAATGGAGCCCTGGGCCATGGGTGGGCTGGGGAGGCTGCTCAGGGCCACTGAGGGCTGCTTGTGCCCTGAGGGCCCCGGCCACTCAGAACTGGCCATAACTTCTGTAAGATTTTATATTAATCACAGCTTGTGGAGAATGCAGAAAAAACATCAAGCAGAGAACACATAATGGGTTTACATCACCACGGAGAAGACAAATTTCAAATCAGAAACATCCAGCATATGAAGCAACCCTGATCCAGGTTAAGGCAGAGGACATCTGTCTGTTGTTACAAGAAACTGCTCTAACGTTTTAGAATAGTTTTATTTGTTAACTGCCCTTGAGTCCCACAAGCCCTGAATCACTGGCAAGTAAGGAATGAACAAATAATATTGCAGAGAGATTCAGAAGGTACAAGGCAAACATGAAAAATAAAAAGAATTAAAAGAAAAAAACACCCTCTCAGCTGTAGTCATTTAAGTAGGAACACCACAGAGAAAAGCTCTTAAGTGCAAATCTTTCTTATTGCAGTGTTACTTTCAGTGGCACATGAAACAGCAACGATAACAGGCTGAAAAAAAACTTTGAAAATAAAGTTAAAAGATACATGTAACTTAAAACTAACATCTTTTCCTACACAGAAAGGTTAAATTGTGGGGTTGACATTTGCATTTGTTACGTTGTCAACGTTTCCTGCCTATCAGCCTATGTACAAACAATATCTAAAGATGTCATCTACATATTTATACCAAAGGAGTTTATGAACAAGACCTGTCAGTATATTTTAACACCTTTCCAAAACGTCAGCTTTCATCAGGTATAAACACAACATGTTTAATTTATTAGTTTGGTTTAATATAAAAAGTTGACAATCATATGTCACCATAACTATTGATAAGGTAAATAAGGACTACAGGAAAACGTCATAAAGTTATTAAAATATTTCTCAGCTTCCTGAATCAAATTGGATTTATTGGCTTTTCTCTGTCAATAACTGCATCACACATTTTTCTTCATATGGCTATCTTTGAAGTGATGTGTCCAACAGCAAAGTTTGCAGACAGACTATATATCCTGAAGAATCTGAATTTCAGCTTGACTTTTCAGGCCAGGGAAAAGGACTTTGTTAAAATTTAAAAAAAATCCCAACAAATGAACACAAACACACAGATTTGTTCACCTATATTTAAACATATGCCAAAGATTTCTTTTTTTAAAATATACTAAGCCTCATAAAAGGTAAAATATAAGGCAAAAGAAACTTTGAATACGACTCCGAAGTTGAGCAAAGCAACGCATTTGTTTCCACTTTCCACAGGAGGTGCTTGATTCAATTCCCTCAAGAAGATTGCTACTACCAAAGGTCCACCTTCTTTGTTTATAATGTCAGGAGAACAACCTATTCCCACTTCTTTCTAGATATTTCCCCCAAAAATGTAACAAGAGGGCAGCACAGCTTCATTTCAAGAATTTCATCCCCCTACCACCATATAGCCAAACACCTCATCAGTGAGTCACTCCAGCCAGAATGCAGCAGCTTGCTCTACAGGGGGAAAAAAAGGGCCTTTATCTGAATGCAAGGATAAACTCCATTGTATAGATTAGTTCGAACACTCCTGCCCAAGCCACACTCGGGCCAAGTAACAGCCAGAGGCACAGAAGTGTTTAAAGGCAGGGGGACCACCGAATGGACAGCTCTCCTTGCTGGAAACGGCTTTTCTTCAGCCAGTCCAACTCCACACCTTGGAATTAGATACAGTGAAGAATTTACTATTATACAACCAAGCTCATACTGAATTTGATACTATGGACATCACGAACCATGGCATGGTCCAGCCCAGCCTCTTAACTAGTCTGTAAAATGTACCTGGCAGGGATAAAGACAGTGTTTTCTTAGAATTCACCAGACATGCTAAATGTGCCTTCAAAGACCTGATCTGGATTTCCTGTTGCTAATTTTTGTGGGATTTTACTAATTCATGTCACTTCTGCATCAAAATCACAAATGTGATTTTGTGAGTACAGTGAGTACCGGTCTAGTGGAAGATGTCCCTGGTATGGAATATCAGAAGTATCAGGCACTAATCCTTTGCTGCTATCAGAAATTTAGTGCTGAAGACACTGAAAGTGGATTAGATATAATGGAAAAACAGAGGCTTTGTTTTTCTGTTCTAACGACAAGTAGGTGGAAGAACTGACAAGTGATCCACCACAAGTGATCTTTATATACTGAACAAACTCATTGAAAAGACAATTTCCAAAAAAGAAAAGTAGTCCAGATTTATTAATGACCACATTTAGTTATGGTTATTAGCCACAGGATTACCCAGGCCCACCCCTGGGAGTGTTCAAGGCTACAATGGATGGGCTTTGAGCAACCCGGTCTAGTGGAAGATGTCCCTGCCCATGGGAAAGGGTGTTGGAACTAGATGATCTTGAAGGTCCCTTCCAATCCAAACCATTCTGTGATTCTATGATATTTCAGGCTACAGAAATACCTGTCCTGGTTTCCTTTGTCTGATACAGGGTACAAGAAAGGGAATGGAAATTTTCACAGGGCACAAATTTTTCACAAAGGAAGGAAGGACCTCAAAAGGAAGTCTTGCTCCAGAAGAATACATTTATCTACATCAGGAGCATGTTGGAGTTCTTCCACTATTTTTTCTGTAGTGTACATGATTTCAGGTTTTATTGCAGAATAGATTTGGCCCAGTTCTTAGATCAAATATCTTCCCTTCAACATGGTTCAAAGCAGCCTGAAACACCAGTATTTTGTTCAGACCTTCATGGCTGTTCAGTGCACACCCAAAATGGAGTTTCCAGTTCATTTTCCTGAAAAAGCAACTCTATTCAGACTCACATGCAGTAAGTGAGGAAAATTGGCGGATTTTGTCCAAGCAAACACCACCACTGTACAAGAAGCCCCAGATGGGAGAAAAATTCTTAGCTAAGACATTTTTTAAAACATACAAACGGCTTGGAAACTGGTCCCGTATTATCAGAGAAGGGAACTCAGCAGTTCTGACCTTAGCAACAGAGTACTTTTTAGGTATAAATTAAAAGTAAAAACTTCTAACATTTGCCCCAGAAAGAGAAACAAAAAAAGGAAAAGGGAAAATGAGGAGAGAAAGGAGCAAATTTTCCTTATGCTCATTCTAAAATACATGCATTTTAAACCAAGCTCTCTACAGGGCACAAGTGCTGAGCCACCGATCTGCATTGCTGAATGCCAGACATGTAGCTCATGAATGGAAAAAAGGGACTTAATAACACGTTTGAAAGTGACTCCAAGTATGGGTCAGGAGAAAGATGCAGCCCAGGTGCCTTCAACTGAAATAAAGATCTAACAGGAGGACAACATGACAGAAGGTAAGAAAAAGACAAAAGGAGCACTAAGGGCTTAAAAAGGCTGAGAAAGCAATTCAGGTTAGCAACCCCTAACTTAATCCTGACCTTTCTGTAACTTTTTACCTTGATTTAGTTGACTGAACTAACTTTGTGGGAAGCTTACACAACTGAACCAGAGAGTCTGATTTCTCCTGAAGACTGGGCAGAAATAAGAGGGAATCATGTGGTCACCTGGGCATATTAATGACATTGAACTATGAAACTATACAAAACAGTCACTACAAATCAAACATTTTCTTTTGATCAAAAGAATCCTAGCACTGTGGTTAAGACCCTCTCTCAGCATTATTAGTTTTACTACCAACCATGTTAATCTTAGATAAATGCTTCTACTTTTTAAAGGATGCTAGAAATTTTAACAGAAACATGTAACACGAAAACCTGTAGTTTCAAAGACAGCTGCTAATGGAACAATCTACAATACTGACACTAACCTGTATTTCTTAAACAAAAAAAAAAATCACAAGAAACACATTAACATAACAACTCAGTTCTTTGCATAGTTCTATTTAGTTAATACTCATTACAGTGCCAAAGAGATGTAGTCATGGGTGAGAAATCCCTTTGTGCTAGGCTCTCCACAAACGGGGGTCCCTGTGACAAAATATCTGCACTTACATGTCCCAAAATACCAATAGCATCATAACGGAAAGTAATTTTTCAGATTTCGAAATGAGAGAATTTGTTTTGATATTAATGCAGTTATTCTCTCTTAAATGAAATACTAAATACCACTTTTTTTCCTGGTTGGTGACACAACCTAGCAAAAGCTACAGCTTGATTTAAAAATGGCTCAAATCTTCTACTCAGGAATCAGCAAAAAGGAAGGTGTTAAATTCATAATGCAGGAGCATTTTCTAACTAAGGCCCAAGCCAAGACCCACCAGACACAATACAAGCCTTTTCTTCGACTTGCCAGAATTCACATTTGAATCTTTAGTGAACAGGTACAAAGCCTGCAATTGCAATTCAGTGTTTTCCACGCTGACCAGGAGGGTAAGTTGGCAAACACTACCCTTATTCATTCTAGTCTTAACTTCTCAGAAAATAAAAAAAACCAAACTAAGGACATGTTGGAAAGTTGTGGGGGTTCCGAAAGTAAGCACAAATGCCACTCAATGGGAAACACGCAGAGCCCACACACACACTCCCCATTTTCTTTCTCTTTATACACCAGGCACCAAATATTTAGTTAGCAAAACCCTTTTTCCATTACACCCATCTGAAATGGTTAAATGTTACTATAGAGGGAAAAATTATTCTGTTTTACTGCTGATCCCTGAAGCCACCTGCTATATTCCTTTTTACTATCTGTAATCTTTATATTTCAACTCTAATTTTCATTGATCACCCCTTTTAGGAGTAAAACCTCTGTAGTATTCATTAAATATTGGAAAAGGCCTATTTTCCTAGCACTGGCACCCTAAAGGCAGTTTATAAAAAGCAAATGAAAAGTAAGGGAGGTGCTGTATTTGATCCACTTATTATAAATGTATACAAGCATTAAATTGTCAAATGTACAACTTTAGATCCTCTAGCCTTTGCAGGGATTTCCTCCCTAACTGAGTAAGAATAACAAGTTTAGACTTTGTGGCCAAGAACCACTTTTTGTTGAGGTTTGTACAGCAGCTTCAAGGGAAGCTGGCTGTACTTGGGACAGACTACTAAATGATTGCAGAGTAAAAATAAAAAGCTACCAAACGAAAGAACAGAGAGATTCACGCTTTTTCCATATGTTTCTCATAGTAAAGAACATTACTAGGAGGAGGCAGAATCACTCTAATACACTTCCAGCTCCACTTTTTTACTTTATATTCCTTCCTCACTAAGTCTTAAGCCAGAAACAAGATGACATCTCCATTGCTATAAAAGTCCATCTCTTTTTACCTCTGCTAGGCAGTTCTACAGAATCATAAAGTTCCTTCTGTGTTTATTTCTGGTATGTTAAAAAGAACCAGCCTAGAGCATAAAATGGGAAGGTTTTTTTCTGAGACAAAATAGAATAATATTGTGCGGTTTAGTTTTTAAATACAATTTAAAAACATTTGCAGCTAGAAAATATTAAAGATATGTAACATTTTTCAGTACAAACTGAAGTCTACCTACAGAAGGAAACAGCACTCTATCCAACACTGAAGACATCTGCCTAAATATCTACTTTGCTCTTGGCTTAGAATTTGGGGGAGAGGTGACAACAAAAATTTACCATTTTGGTTAGTAAGAAAAATTGGTAAAAAAAAAGGTGGGATTACTCGATTAAATGATTTTTCTTAAGAATCCCTGACACTTTCAAATTCATTGAAAACATTAGCTTTTCACAAAGGCTTCTTAATCAATTATAGTAGACTTCTTGGGAAAAGAGCTAGAAATGCAATTTAATCGAACTGTATTTCTATTGCACTAAATTTCAGTATTCCACTTTTGGAAACCCAAGATCATAAAAACAAAACTATGCAAAACACGATACCTGGCAACTCTGATTGCTTGTAAAACACACAGAAGTTAACATGTAACATCACTAAATCAGTGCTATGGAAAGCATCAGAGAGAAAGAGCAAATACATCCATCACCGTTTCTTCATCTCTCTTATTAACAAATCTAGAATTTATTTGCATTTACAAGAATTTGCAAGTGGCACAGAAAAATTTGTACTATCCCAGTAACATTACCATAAATCTACAGTCTGTCTCCTGTTATTCCGTGGCAAAGGTTTTCAGCAGAAACAAGGTAACTAAAATATTATTAGTACTAGCAGAATATAATGAATGCTAGTATTTGTAATGTTTGACAACTGTTTGACAAGCAGACATACAATGTATTCAGTTATGCAAAGAGGGGTTTTTTTATGCTCTAATATTTGCTTATGATGCAATGAGAATTTCAACAAGCATTTGATCTGTAATGACCATATAAAATTTTCCCCTTGAATTCTGATTGAGAAAATACCAAGATAAAGAACAAACCTCTTGAAGTTGGGTAGAAATAGTTATTTTTAACAGCAGCGCTTCTATTTAAAGTTTTCCTTCATGGAAGTAACAAAACCAAGCTGGCAAAAAAAGCTATTAACCACTCGTTTGCCAACTAATTTTTGACATGGGACAGTTAATCAGTCACAAATAAAAGTTCACTATTTACCAGATGGCAACTTCACTAGAAAGGGAAGCTATTTTTGACCATGGCAATTAGTCTTCTCATGTTTCAAACACTAAATTCTATTTTCACATTAATTTTTAAATCTATGTGGCTTTAACTTAAAATAAACTGTACATCAAAAGAATGGAAAATAAACAGCCAGGAACACAATTTGACGAATTGGATTTATTTAGTTTATTTAGCTAAACAGGGTCCATTGGATCTCTTTAATAGGCTGACAGTTGCACTGGGCTGGTTAATAAAACATTCAACACAGTATCTTCAGCCAATATAGAAATGCAAATCCCACCAGAAATATTTTATTCATGAAACAGTAATTTCAGTTACTACCAAAGCAAAAAAAAAAAAAAAAAAAAAAAAAAAAAAAAAAAAAAAAAAAAAAAAAAAAAAAAAGGCAAAAAAGAAACTGAGGGAAAAAAAGCGGGGGGGCGGACACTTGCTTTGCAAACAAACAGCGCCACCCAGCGTCACTCCATGGACAACACACCGGGACATCGGGAACGGCTGGAATTAATCCTTCCCGTGTCAGAACGAACCTTCGCTCTATTTTTTATGATTCACCAGTAACACATGTCTCTCCCTATTCAGCACTGAAATGCAAACTAGCCTCGCTCTAGCTAGGGGAAAAAAAAAAAAGAGAAAAAACGTAATTACACGTTAAGGAACTCGAGAGCACCATTCTAGCCTGAAAAGCAAACACGTTCAAATGGTGGGGGTTTTGCTCAGTTTGCCTGTTTTTTTTTTTTTTTTGTAATCTTTATGTTTCTAACTCGTGATAGAAACAAAATCAAACTTCTACTTAAATGAGTGCAGGTGAGCAATACAACGAAGTGAGCGTGAGCTACA
The DNA here is from genome assembly GCA_013398055.1 of Ifrita kowaldi. Lineage (NCBI taxonomy): Eukaryota > Metazoa > Chordata > Aves > Passeriformes > Cinclosomatidae > Ifrita > Ifrita kowaldi. Next base: position 302,816 of record VZRS01014558.1, read on the forward strand.
CTCTCTGTTTTCTTCATTCATCATTGCCTCCCACACCCATGTTGAACTACAGGACCTCTACTACTGCTGCTATCAAAAGCAGGACAGTGATAGCTGCTTCTTTTTGCACATCATGTAGGGGAGCGTCACTTGAGTGGAATAAGACATCACCGAGGAAGTGGGAAACAATAAAGTCTTCCCCCTTGTGGGCCCCACACCCCCAAAACCAGCATTCACCCTCTGTATATGAAGTCACTTCACTCATCAGCTGGTTACAAGTAATTCTGAGTGAACACGGCTTCTTCCACTCTCTTTTAGAAAGAACAGTAAACATACTTAATTCTACTATTTTGAGAAGTAGAAGTTTTAACATAAGAACAAACTCCACAATAAACAGAGAAATTGAAGTTCTCTACCTGGGAAAGGTTGATGAGGACTGAAATCCAGATCAGGTGAGAATGCTTGTTTAGTGAAAAAGGCAAAGCTGGTATCATGCTGAATTTCTACTACCTGTCTTAAAACACATTTTACAGAAAGATTTCATTCTGCCACAGACCGTTTTTCAGTTTAATTTAGTACAGAAACATTTTGTGTGTGAAGGGAGAAAGGAAAGAGGCATGAATGCTTACAGTGCCCTGTATGAGTCATGTGCCTTCCATGCACAGCTCACAGCCACACACAAGAGTTATCAGACTCACCAAATCATTTCCTGAAAACACCTTTATTTGTAATCAGTCAGCCAAGTCTAAGCTACACAAACGGGTTTTTCTTAACATCATGTGCCCCACCTCCACCACAACTTGCTGAAGGACCAACAAAGAGATGCCACAAAACTCACCAGTCTCAGCCTCATGTGTTAACAGATGAGACAGACACAGAATTTCCTGTGAGGGTCAAGGTGGAGTTGGTTGAGAGAAGAATCTAGTTAATGAATTAGCTTTACCGACATTAAAAATTTGCTGCTTGGTTGCCCTCACTCAGCATTTTATCTCTTCACACATTGAGTTATGAGATGCATAACGCACTTATTGGTCAAACGGGATGAATCTTAGTAAGCAATACCTACAGAATTACAAAGCCCAGGAGGTAAGGTATGTTTCACTGGCTGGGCTTCTCAGGAATCCCAGCTAAAATGATCATAAGCCTTTAGGTTAATCACAAATTAAGCATGTTAACTCCCATCTTTCACACTTTCCTCCACAGGAAAGCATCTCATCACTAGTTAATTCCATTATGAAATAAATTTACTTCCATCTTCATACTTCCACACAAAACAATAAAAAGAAATTTAAGACATAAATAACTTAGGGAACTTTTTCTACAGGAGTTATAATTTATACCACTTCCTAATATTTCACTAGTTTAGGCCTTGAATGTTACAGAAAAAAAAAAAAAGAGAGAGAGAGAGAGAACATTCTTTCCTGTATCACTTCTCCCCCATTTAAAATAGCAGTATTATAAATCAAGTAATTGCAAAAGGTCAAATGCTTCCACCTTCTTCCACCACAAACCCACCAAGGTGGGGACACAAGTGAAAACAAGCTGAAGACAATGTGAAATTTGCTTCTATAGAAAAGAAGTTGGCCTAATGCTCAGCCACAGTCAGGCAGACAAATATATCAGAAGTTATTAGAAAGGTAACAGAGCGGGAAAAAAACAGTACCTCTGTAAGGAGCAGTTTGAGTACTATGTAGAGAAGTGATTACTTATCTCAAGAAGGTGACAGTATCTATAAAATTGGCAGTGAAGGAATTTTTGTTCACAATATGCTTTTTCAAAATTAGATTGTCGAAGTACATGGCCAGATAATTCAGATTGTTTCTTCTGAAACTTAGTTCAGTCTTGTGTGCATTAAAACAAATCTTCCACAGCCCCGTTCAAAAGACCTGTACTACTCACATAGTCAAAACTAATCTGAATTCAGAAGTGTCAAATGTGTCAACAAGATCAGGTTTCCCTAAAGGCATGTGTACCTGCCCAGGCAAGGTTCTTGTGCACACATGACGTGTTGGCATGATGGATTCCCTGTTTTTAAGAACACTGTTGAGATACAACAATGAAGATACACACACAGCAGTCCCCACACATGGCTCATAATTTTGTAACTACACAGCATAATTGTACTATTTGCTTTATAAATCAAAACAATCCAGCAGCAACAGTTGAGTCTCTGAAGTTTTAGTTCAAACTGGAGACCTAGAGAAGACTGGCCATAGAGATACAGCCAGCAACTTGTCATTTGACAAATGATGCTCACTATGCTTACAGCCACATGATTATTTGTCTGGGTAGGTGACTGAACCTGAAATGGGGGTAGTGGTATTTGCAAAACACAGCCAGAACACAACAGACACAGCTGTGTGAGTTGTTCAGGTGAGCTTCTGGACTCAGGTGGTACTTGAGAGTCATAACAGGGAGCGAACTTTATCCAGTGAGATTCCACTGCCTATCTCCTTAAATGTTTTTAAAGCTTAACAGCAGTTGAAATTTTAACAATTACCTTAAACAGAACCTGTAGGAGGTACAAATTGTAAATACATACCTTCACTGTTGACTGAAGCCATTGTTAAATGGCAAAAATGTTTAAATGTTTACTCAAGTTTTGTACAATGTGTCTAGGTATCTGCAACTTCACCCCACTCCCCTTATTTTTTCTTTTAAAGGTTATTCTGAAAGTCAGAATTACCAAAATCAGTAACAACTCTGAGAATTTAAAAAGAATGAGCACTGTCTCCTGAACTGATAACAAATGCTACCTGCAAAATTTACCTCTGTGCTGCTGACAGAATAGGAACAGTTCCTGTGTTGCCTCCTTTATTTGATGGCTATTTCTTCTTGCTCAATATGCTCACCTCATTTTCAACATTGATTGTGCAATATTCATTTTTGTAACATGAATATTACTGTATAATGTGATCTTACTGGATTTTTATATTTCCTCATCTATTTGAGTACCTTATACATCAGCAGTAAGCTTTTCAGGAAAATAAATGCCTGCCTTTGGTTTTTTCCATTTTATGGTGCCTTGACTTTGACCCAGTACATGGAACCCTGGGGATGGATACAAACGTTAGCAAATAACTACACATTTGCTAGGTTTGTATAGTCACATTTCCACATGGACAGAGATAGATTTAGGTCAAACTTATGTTTATAAAATCTGAAAGCCTCTTACCACTGTATATCCACAGTGTTTAAAGATAACTGGCTACTCTCAGGTAACAATTAACATAAAATGCTTTATTTGTATGAATAAACAACACCTATAGTCCATGTACTTAAAAGTCTTTTTTTTTCAGTCAGAACTTGCTTCAAGCAGGTAGGCGCCATGGACATTCTACATCTGAAATAGGCAGAAAAGAAATATTTGCAAGCTTAAACCGCATAATGGTGCACCGGCACATGGAGGAAAAAAACCTTCTGATAGGAAGATCGCTTTAAGCTTCAGAAACTCTTTTGCAGGTGGTCCCAAGCCTTGGAGCAGCCCGAAAGCACAAGACTGTAATGTGCAACTCCAGTTGGGGCCACAAGATAGAGCCACCAGCGCGTACACGGGCCCTGCAGCCAGCCGGCCGAGCCCCGCAGGTCCCACCACACCTTCCCTGACCGAACGTGGACAAAACACCCTACAAAAATGAAGGGCCTGGGATGTGCTGCTGAGAATGAGACAATAAACCCAAGATTCACGTCTGCAAGTAAAAAAAGACAGCATGAGTCCTATCAAAGAGTTTCATTCTGTTTCAGTGTGTTTATTGCAAGCCTGACAGTTGGCTTTTTGGGATGTGTGCAGCTTTTCTGCAGAGAAGCATCACTTCATGCTTGCCCTGTTCTGTTATTTCTCCCCAAGGAAGACTGCACAGCATTGAGGTGAGCATCAGAAACCACTGCTGCCTGAAGGCGAGGGGCAATGCTCGCTCTGTTCATTTTCCCCATCAGTATCCACAGTGCTGTGCTTTCTGAGTAGTTTTAAAGACAAAATTGTGCTCTTATTTTTTTCATTATCATTGTTCCCCTTCAACAGAGAGGGTTAAGACAGGGAAAGGTGGTCTTTTCTCCTTGGATACGATTTACTGCAATTAGTGTGTTACCAAGCATGCATGTGCAACACAGTGCAGGGGGTAATGTCTTTGCCTTCACACATCCCTGGACTGCAGAGCACTGACACCTAACTGCAGGTCTCAAAATAACAAGGATTAGCAACGAGAGGAAATAAACCTCCTACTTGCAACTTGTTCCTACTTGATTACAAAGGTAAGAGATAAAAAGCCATGTTTGGAGTAACTTTTCTGAGTACAGCTCAACAGAGCTTAAGTCTGTATTTTTCAAAATATACTTCAACATAGTAAATTGCACAGAAAAAAACCCCCTACATATTCACAAAGATGGCACAGCACCTAATAACTAATATTACAGTGATGGCACTTTGTCACTATTACACACACTGCTCAAGATAAAATAAACTCACCAGTTACATATTAAATGTCACAAATAAACTTTAATGTTGTCCATCCTGCCAGCAAAGAGTGGACAAGTGGCCAGTCCACAAAACTCCTGTTCCCTTCTCCTAGCTTTAAACATGTTGCTATGCTGCTGTTTTCCATAACTGTTTGGGTGAGGGCAAATTTTCAGATGCTGTAAGGCATACAAATAACCACAAGATCAAATCTTAGGTTATCAATGAATATAAAAGAAAAATACTAGTGCCAGTTCTGCATTCACTTTATGTTTGAATTATGGAACTTAATGAAAAAGACTGTGCACTGAGGTATGTAATTTTTGCAATTAATTTCACAGACCTAATTTCTTTAAAACGAAACAAGAACACTCAAAACCACTTCCAATTTCAGCAAATACTTCAACTATCTACCTTTGACAGCCCTGGAGCTCATAGAGTCAAAATAACACTTCTTTTCCTGCTCCTCTTCCCTCTTTGAACTCACAACTGTTCTGTAGTTTCCAACATGTTGCTATTTGACTGCATAATAATCCAAAAAGAGTCTTAAATCCTCACATACAGAATTAGAAAAATATTAGTACTTAGAAACTGGAATCACATAAGGCATTTAGTTGTAACACCACTATTTGCTGTGTAAGTGAGATCCTTTCAAGCATAGTTGTTTTCTTCTAGTACTTTTCTCCATCCTTCACATAATTTTCTTTCCTTGATATTCTGCTGAAGATCCTTGGGCTTGGGGCTGCTGTTTCTATCCATTATTACCATATGTTCCTTCCTCTATCTCATCTTGGTTTTGGTTCTTCACTCTGAGCACCAGCTTATGTTCTTGTGATCATGTAACTCCCAGTGCTATGATGCATTTCCTTGCACTCATTTCTCCTCTTCCATACAGCGACCAGTTCTGAACTCTCTCATTTTCACTTGCCTGGGAATATGAAAGTATGAATTCCACTATCTACCTACATATAGAAATAGGCCAGGAACAAATACATGCTGACAGCATATTCTCCCACATTTGAGAAGATAAACAGCATTCCCAATTGGTCCAGAAATTGCTCTCTCTGGGAAGTCACTGTTTGGCCACACGCAATTCCTACAGGGGAACAGATGAGACTGCCTCAAAATTTTGATGCAAGTCTTTTTATTCCAACATTCCTCAAACTTTACAAACTGCAACCATCTTCTAATACATTTCTGTGCAACTGCTCAACTTGGCAGAAGCACAGAGGAGTGACAGTCAGCTGGATTTCTTGGCTGCAGGTATAAACAATGACTCTCCTTCCCTGAAGGATTAAACTGCTGCCAGCAACCTGAGAAAATTCACAGTTCTCCAGTGAATGGAAAATACTGCCACTAGTTATTTCTTTCTCCCTACCCTGGAGGAACGGAGCTGCTGCCAATTAACATAGCATTTTCCTACACTTTGCAATCCCTTTGAACTTTTTCAGGATTTTACAGGAAACAGTTTTGTCTCTATGTAAATCTATTCAGTGCAAATCCCAGTCACAAAAAAGGGACTGATAACTGTAGTAGAAGCCCCCAGACAAGGGAATCTTGTTAGTTTGCATCCATTACTCAAAAAAATGTAGTATTTATAACCAATTTGTACAAAAGCCAAGAAGAATCTAAGTGCAATGGAAAAGAAAACACAGTGACTAACAAATGAAGTACACATGAGATAAACTACATTCCAAAATTCCACGGATTGGAGATTATACTGCTTTTCATGTTACTGCCCACATTACTACAAACTGTCATTCCTTGAGAAATAGGATTAAAAGCTGACTATTTTGCATACATCATGAACACTCACAATGTTTAATGACAGAGAAACAACAGAGTTCCAGGGTAAAGAGACAGGAGGCTAGCAATTGGAATGTTGGTATGGGACTGCTGCTAAAAGAAAAGCTTCTCTTCCCCAGTTTGGTTTTCATCTGTCTTTCATCTGCATACATAGCAAGATACATGCAGAACTCATCTCTCACACTACTCAAAAATACCCTTTCATTTGCCTGAATAACTGTGTTGTTTTACTTTTAAAATTCTTAGAGATGCCTTCTCTATGTAATATGCCAAAAACTCACGAAATCAGCTTCAAGTTTTCCCATTTCTTGTTTGTAGCTTCTCATTCGACTGCTGTACATCCCTCGGCTTTGAGGTGGGATCTCTCGAACTTCAAGTTCCATCTGCTCAAGCTGACAAGAAAAAACAAAGAGGAGGCATATAAATCAAAAGGTTAATTAAAGCAAGAACAAATTTACTTAAGTACAAGAAAGATTCCTTCTTTATAAAGAAAAATGTGGCTTATTCTGCAATATACAAACAATTTATCAAAATCTTTGCACAGTCTTAAGTCAAGAAACAAGTGACAAAATTAGTATTATTAACACTCGGAATGATTTGAGTCAAACATTTCTGGATTTCAATTCCAACTGTGAATAATTTTATTACAAAAAAAATAGTAAAACTGAGGGTAATACATGCAAATGAGCATAGTTCAAACGAAAGCCTAACTCCTCCTAGCTGTGCAATTTTGGAAACCCTTGGTTGAAAAAGGTATTTTACTTATTTTTACATATATATATATATATATATATATAGGTATATGTGTGTGTGTGTNCTCCTCCTAGCTGTGCAATTTTGGAAACCCTTGGTTGAAAAATGTATTTTTCTTATTTTTATATATATATATATATATATATATATATATATATATATAGGTATATGTGTGTGTGTGTTTAAAGTTTTATTTACCATCAGTCTGTATGTTTAATAAACTAATTCTTTTGTTTAATAAACTAATTCATTTTCTTTAAACATTAATAACTCAACAGAATTAAGTATCCTGAACTGGCTGTCTAAATCTACATCCCAAATCTATATGTAAGTATGCTGAATTTCAGGGTTTAATGACAACACTATTCAAGAACTTGCATACAGTCAAATGGATTAAAATGCCAGAGATATATTCTACGTTTCAAAAGCTTTTTAAAAATTATTCTTGCCATATAGAATTCTAAGGGGCTTGAAATACAAGAATATGGCACAGGGATACAGCAAATCAAAAGTTATAAATCAGGGCTGCTAATTACCTACCCAGTGGGCGACGGAGCCTGCTCTATATGGTGCTGTCTGTTCAGGAACTCTGTTTTGAACAGCAGAAGAATCCCTCACCTGCCTTTTAAAATCTTTCCAACTTACTTAAAAAAGATAAAAGAATACCTCTCCTTAGTTGTTGTAGGTACCTGAAACAATATTTACTCACCTCCTACTGATCTTGGTTGAGCAATATGGCATAGGAACAGAAATGCTTTTCAGTTAGGATCCCAAACTACTGGTTGCAGGTCTTCACAAGGGACTACTAGAAGTTATTTCTATGTAATCACTTGCTTACACTTTGAAATTTCATCTTCATAGGAAAAGCATCTGAATTTAATCAATGGAATTGCCAGATACTCAAAAGTCATTCTGCCCGATCTATTCTGATTATACAAAATGATATTCAATAATAAACTATAAAGCAGACTTTAATTAAATAGTCACTAATGAATTGAAATATACAAAGCAATTTCTAATTCCACCCAGTTCTTTAGCTCAGGCTTAACTTTCCAAAGGGGTATTATAAATTAAACCAATAGCTGGAATTAATAGCTTATTTCTCATCAATTTCATCTTAATATATTTGATTTCAAATGTTCTATAAACATTTCTCTCATATATATATATGTACAAGGTTGGGAAATTTTAATGAAGTCTCAATTCTTGTCTATTATATAAAACTGAAAACATCTACCAGTGAATCCAGAATTTGCACCAACAATCAGACCATGGTCCATGAAATCTAAAATGTTCATTTAAAGAGTCAATATTAAGAGTGTCAGGTCCAAGGAACAATGATGAAGCATATTAAGGCTGACCAATATTTAACAATGTTTTTTCATCATGAGATTAAATCAGTGCATTTTGCAGCTGGGCTGAGAAATTTCCATGAGAAGCCATGCAGAAGATAGTGGTCCAAGCAAGTGTGAACCTAACTGCAACCTAATTTCATGCATCTCCACTTTCAGAACTCATATTATTTGTCATAAAATCATATTTTTCATAAAGAGGCAAGAGCAGAGAAGCCCCTTGTATTTCCATTCAAAAATACAACAAAGTATGTAGTGTGGCTGATGTTGTCCACTGCAAAGCAAGTCTCCCCCTCCCACAGGAACTTCTCCATATGAATCTGCTCTGGACAGTGTGTCGGTTTGGCCAAAATCTAGCAATATATCCTCTGAGAGAAAGCCAGGTTACAACCACCCTTCCCCCCACCAGGTTCGGGAAAAAGGAAATNCAGCTGCTAGCATTTTAAGAAACTTGTAAGCTTCACTATTTTATTCTGATTCTAAAGCCCTGGAACTTAAATAGAGATGTAAACTAAAGTACACAAGATAAGAATAACCCAGCATTTGCAACACAACAATTTTGTGATGCGTCCTTCATCAAACATAAAGGCAAATAACAGAGTTTTCCCTTCTTAACAGTAGAATTTCATTCAAAAAATTCACAGTTCTTCTAGCACATGCTAGATTTTATACTCAAAGAATTTCCCCAAACTTAGCACAACAATCACCTTTCTTAAAAACCTGGTACAAATAACAACCAGATACTCCACACTGGATGTAGAGTGAGAAGATTTCTCTCCAGAGATTTCCACAGCTCTGGCTTGAAAAGGCAGCCTGGGAGTCTGAAAGTTTTCGTGTTAGCTCTGCACATCCGTCAAATCAATTACAGCAGTGATTTTACCCAAACAAAGCACACAGTGTTTTAAAACCATCACTGCTCAGTGAATGCAAATAAATTATCTCTATAATAATATTTATAATACATAAGAGTGTTGTTTCCTAGACAAGTAGGAAATAAAATCAGCTAATCCCAGCTTTGACTACACAAGACAATGTATGAAAACTGCTAGTAGCAAGGAATTAGGTTTATTTTGATTTTCTACTGTAGCCTCTAGTTTAAAAGAGGATCTTCTTAATCAGTTCTGTTATTAGCAGTTTTGTTCAAATTGATTTCTAAACCCAAGCCTTGACATTAATCACAAACATGTTGGGTAATTGCTTAAAGCCAATAATTGAATCTAAAGATCTAAAACAAAAGTGTGAAAGAAAAGCCAGTGTATTAAATGAAGATCATCATTAGGATAAAAATACAGATACAGGATTTATTTTTTAATCTTGTAATAAATACAAATTTAGATGGTCTTTTTCTGACATAAGGAGAGAAATAAGGAGTCATTAACTCAATTTCTGCTCCTTTCAATCTACTTTGAGTAGAAAACCAAATTTGAATGACCACCCATGTTGGAGTTTCTCTGTACTGCTCTGTCTTTTGCCATGCCACCTTGTACTGAAAATGACCTGAAAAACATTTCTAGATTTCTAATTTTTTTTCAGCTGTTTGAATATGAAAGTGCCTAAAAGGCCTTAATGTATCTTCAGAAGATCCCCATGAGACGGGACAGTAACTTTACCATGTTTCTCACTGGGAATGCCAAAGCAGAGAGGTTAGGTGCCTTGTCATCCTCAAAGGGCAAAACTGCAGGGAGTCTTCCCAAGATCCAGCTTTACTGGATGCTATTCCAATGCTCTGGTCTACAAGACTAATCCTATTTTTAAACCAAAAGCACCATGTATGCCTACAAACAGTCAAGATACTTTTTTCTTCCTATGCCACTTCAAAAAATTAATTTTATTTAGTTAGTAACCAAATAATTGATTCAAATTCTTTCAATTTAAGAAATTCTAGAAATTTCTTAGTAGAAAAACTAATTTCTTTCCCTATCCTAACATTCAGATTACATTTCTGACATTAGATAAACCAAACCCATTGCAAGCAATAAACAAAAGCAACTTCAGGTAAGGAACTACTGGCCATGTGGGAAAAAGACAATCTCAGCTGTCACCAACACCTTTGCTCAGTTATTCCACATCTACAAAACTTTACTCTTATACTCCTCCCAAATGGAAGACATGACAGGCTGTAATGGGAACAAGATAAACAAAAGAAGAATCACAGCTGCTTAACACATGTTGCTCATCACATACTGGGTTTTTTTGTCAGTGGGAAGGACAAACTAATGCTTGGTTAACACATACACTCTTCTTGGATCAGTGACCCACACTACCATGGCCGCTTTGTCCTCACCTTTATGCCTCACTTGCTAAAATGGAAAAGAAGATCTATTGCTCTACAAGACATTCTGACAGATTAAAGCAAGTAGGTGCTTGGCTCTTACAAGCCAAAAACAAAGTCATGGTATGCAAATATTTAATTCCATTCCTAAAGTATGAGACCTAATCCACAACTTAAAGTCTGTAACTTTTTATCAACTTACAGCAACAGCGCAAACCTTGCATCCCTTAACACAGGATGAAAAAAGGATACACTCTTCTTGTATTTCATATCCTCAAATAAGAACTATTCCAAGAATATTATTTCATTTTCTAATATATCATTGTTAAGTATTTTTAGGGCATGTTACTATCAATGATCCTATTATTTTTGCTAGGAATTTGCAGTTAACATATGAAAAGCCAGAACATACCAGTTCCCTTGCTTCTTCGAGCTGTTTCTCAACATTTGCAACCATCTGCTTCTTCTCATCTGAAACAGAATTGTGAAAATACCAATATAATTGTGCTCTTACCATGAAAGAAAAACATATCATTTCAAAAGATTGTATGTATCAGCTAAAACAGACTTGAGATTTATTCTGTGTGACATCCTCACACATGGTGATATGCACATTAGTAATTAAAAAAAGAAAAATAAGACTAGAGAATCCTTGAAGTCTTCTGCTCTATTATGCAGCATTTGCTAGTTAGGAAACTACTTACAGCTGCTGCAGCTGTAGGAGTTATGCCTCAGCAGGCACTTGCTGGTGTGTACAAATGCATGAGAAGGCACATACATACACTACATGGAAAAAAAATCATTTAAGAACAAAGGCTTAACCTATTCATTTGCAAAATATGAGATGCACAAAACCAAGCATCCCAATTAAATTAATTCAGGTTCTGAAGAAAAATGATGTTTCTATTCCCCTACTCCTATGCTGGGTCTAGAATTGTTTCTTTTGCTTCAACAGATACAAAATGAAATGCCACAGGAACTACAAGAAAACCGCTGTCTTGTCGTAGCAGTAAAAATGGAAATAAGTAATAAAATATGAAAATTTTTAAAAATTCAAGTAAGTTTTAAGCTATACATAGCAATCACCATCTGCCAGGTTCCCCAGCAAGGCTATATCCCAGCTACAGAGACTGACGTTTGACCTTCCTCCAACCATCCATTTGCAGGCAGAGAATCCAGGATGAACTGAGAGCTCAGATTCAGGGTCACATCATCACAAACATTCCAGTTACTTCACAACTTGGTTTGCTACAGCATGAAAGAGGACTGAGAAATATTCAGACACTGGATAATAAACAGTCCCCGCATTGCTTCATTACTGTGGGTATTCAAGGGTTTCAATCCTACCATCACATCTTCCAGCCTTCAGACTCTAAATGCACCCAGTCTCAATGAAGTTAACAACAAAGCTCTGAACATACAAACTGTTTGTTCAAAACCAGGAGTATCATGAGTCATCTGTATTGGTGGTTTGCCTGACGAAGCAGATAAAAAGTGAATGACACAAAAGTGTCTCCAATCACAGCTCCCCAGAGGTCACGATGGATAAGTCTAGGTTGGCACAAGACTTAATCACGTACCTCTAAACCTCACAGCTTTAAGTCTGAATCCCCTTGCTTCTCTTTCACATGATCTCTTTGTATCCTGAACTGACACATTAAAGACCAAAAGGGACTATCTGACGATCTCCTTTGATCCTCTGCATTCCACAAGCCACTGAATTTCAAGAGGGGACCACTTCATGAAAGAAACATAATTCAGCTTTTCACAGGCTGAAATGCCTATTCATCTACCTTCTCATTCACCTAAAATACTCTACACTCTCATTTAAGGACACAGGAACATCACAATTTGTCCTTCCTCAGTTATGTACACTGGAGCTCTGCCTGCAGAGAGGATCACGCTCAGGACCATCTTTCCTGCAAATCTGGAATTCACGCTGCCACATCTGATGGATTCTACTACAGCGGAAGATGCAGGAAATATTTTCTGGGTAGCACTTTTAGTTTTCCGCAGGCAATGTCTTCCATTAATTCCCCACCAGGTTCTCATGATGGCACCCAGGCCAGAAAATTCAGTGATTTATCTTCCTAACATAAAAAAAACATAAGAAATCTGCCACCTTTTTCCCCTCACACACTGCTATTCTCCTATCCCAAAACACCTCTGTTCCTTCCTTCATTTGGAAGTTAGAAAGATGACAATGGATGAAAATAAAAACAACGGAAGCTGTGAAACATGCAATACCATTTTATTGAAGCTGAAATAAAATTTTAAAATATAGCAGCAGAAAATAAATGTACTATAGCAATTTCAGTACTACCCTGAGTTGTACTGGATCACAATTTCCATATACATTTAGTAACCTGAAATTTAGGGATATAAAGCTGGGGGGTTTAATTCTGCTTGTACTTGTAGTTACAAGAACTACTCAGCACTCAATTGGCCAGTAAGATCTTACTGATCCACAGAGAAATTAAATGATCTTACTGATCCACAGAGACCATTTGTAGGGAAAACTCATCAGTACACAAGGTCTGGCTATAACTGCTCCCATAAAATTAGGAGGAAGGGTATTCAAATGATCTCCAATGGTTTAATTAAATTTTAACCCAGCACCAGATTTTAACATTGACCCAGATACATAATCACCCAGATGGTGACCAGGACAACTGCCCTTGTTTTTCCTTCAAATACAGGTGTGTGAACAGGCACATGGCAACATCCTGGCAACTGCAGCTCTGGAGCAGCATCTTCACAGACTTCCAGGAGAGCAGCTGAACTTGCTGCAACTGCTGATCCTCTAGGGCACACAATACCATGTAACCATGGTTTTCAAAGCATTTCTTATCAGCCTTACTTTTACTTCAACGGTTAAGCAAAGGAAACAACTTATTTCACAGCCAGAACCCCGTAAGAAGTGGGGCACAATACTCACAGGATGACTTGCTCAGAGACTGAAAGTGAGATCCGAGGGAGTTCCTCTAGGTAAGAGAAGTTAGCCACTAATCAAGTAGATCAGGACAAACAAGTTACAGTCTAATTAAAGATGCTCATATTATTAACTGTATTAGTCCACTGTGACTTAGCAGTTTTCAACCTGCCTACTCAATCATTTCCTTAAAGAAAGTTCTACAGGAAATGAAGAAAAAGGTGTTTGATAACATTTTGTCTTGATTGAGAATTCAAATATCCTTTAGCGAAAATAAAAAAACAACGCTCCATCAAATATATCTAAATTTAATTTTTTCTCTACATTGCTAGACAGAATGTCTCAAAAAAAATATTCCAAGTAGTTTGTATAATTCAAGTGGTGAAATTGACAAACTATGGACAAAGAATGGAAACAAAAGGGTTTTTTTTCCTCTGTGCAGGATTGCAAAGAAATCTGTTCTCTATTTGTACACATGGTTGTATCACTTTCTTAAAAGAAATGAGCTTTCACTACATTTTCCCCAGTTCTTTCAGCTTTGCCCTGGCATTAGACACTTTCTTTGTATCCCAAAATACAGCACTGACAGAAAGGTGGTAATCTGCCTACAAGGTTGGAAAGATAACATAGCACTGGTTTGATCTCACAGCCAACAAAGAGATTAAAAAAAACTGGATCAAGACTGAGTAGTGCCACTGCTTGTGGAATTGCTTCTTTTTATTAGTACATGCTGAGGAAGAGACTGAGTAACAAAGGGCTTCAGTTCACAGACCCCTTGCAGACGTTGCTGTGCTCACTCAGGTGGTTACATGTTCACCACTGTCAGAAGTTACTGTCCAACAGCAGAGAAAAATGGAACAATACATGCATTTCTCTCTTTGGGTTGTAAAACTGAGTTCAAGAGGCATAACATAATGAGCCAGACCTGAAACTGAGATAGTAAATTTCAGTACAGGAGTACAACAGAAAATTAGAGGTGGGGCTTTCTTCAGCTAAACCTGTTAGCAACTGAAACACAGCATTTTGATAGCCCAGTAGAAAATGCAGGTATCAAGCATCAGAAGAATGGCAGAAGTCTAGTCCAAAACCATCACAACCCAGAGGCTACTGTGCTGGGAATAGACTAAGTATCACCATTCGTGCTGATAAAACTCTCTTTCATATCAAGCAATCAAAATTTATGTGAATTTTTGGTCAAATCGCAAGACATATGTTTCTCTGAAACACCAAGGAACATTAATAAAACACATCAGTCAATTATCCTCATTCTTCAAAGACCTGCAGCAGCATCACAGAAAATCTATTTAAAAGGCATTTCTCTATTTATAACTTTCTTTAATCCTCCAGGTGATGTCTGCCTCAACAACAGAAGACATTTCTTCCCAAGACGTTCTATTGTCCCTGCTGCTTATTGTTTCTGTAGTATCAGAGAGCCTTTGTTGCATTTCTTGCTGAACTACTTATGCATTTGTGACAACAGGATTGTCTGTTGAGCCATCATCCTCCTAGAACACAAGACAGCATCATGTCCTGACAACACAGAATGCAGGAATGTTGCAAAAACAATTAACCAGTATTTCTCCATTACAGCGGGTCCATCTTGGGCAGCAGAGGGCAATAACCAGTCACTAGACTTCAGGAGGTCTCTCTTTATTATGCAGAGTAGCACAAGTCCTTACACCTTTCATCCTGCTTCTTCCAGCGTGGAGGAAGAAGGCCATCAGCAATCTCTCTCAAATCACTGCTGCTGAAAACTATCACCTCACGTTCCCCTCCCACCTCATTATCCTCTTTTTGAGGCTCTCCCAGCCATCGCCACAAGAACTAACTGGAACTTCTGGTGATGAAGAGGCAAAGATCTTGCAAATATTCCTATTAAGAAACAAGGGAAAAATGTGTATTTAAAATATTTCTGATTAAAGTGTTCAGCACAATCAGAGATTTTATTTTTCCAGGTGGCCAAATGCCTCTGTTAGCTAAGATTGCAGTTTGTTTTGAAGACAGAGAAAATGTTTTTTTCTGATGAAAAACAGAATAGCCCTGAAAACAGAAGCAATACCTAAGCCATAAATGTATAGTCCAAGAAGCAGCTATAATGCAAGTCAGTCCAAAGTATGTATGACCAGCCTGAAATACTAAAACAGAAAATAAAAAAAAATCAATTCTTGTCTTATCTTGACTCCGTTTAGCCCAGTACCATGTTACAGGTCCTGCAGGGAGCATGAATTCTGTCTCCTCTAAAAAGACAGCAAATTCTATAAAAATAGTAACCTTCTAATGGCCACATAGAAGAGTGATGATTTCAAAGCCTGTTCCTTCTAGGCTATGTCACTGTTTAATCCAATACTCTTTAAACATCCTGTATTTAAGCTTCAAAATCTCCCTAAGTGAATAAGGGAGACTGATTCAAAGAGAGGATTATGGAAATCCACTACTATTACGCAGAATATTCTTCCTACTATTGAACAGACTTTGATGACTTCCAAAATCTATACAATTAGGAACTCAAATCTCTATTTACAATTAGGGAATTAAATCTCTCTTTTCCTATAAATCAGTCTAGCACTATTGATTTTCAGAAGATGAGCCAGTAGTGCATTTATGATGTCTCCCTGTTCCCACCAGAAGTCCTTCAATTTACTGTTCAAAAGTGAAGAAGCCTTTGTGAAGGATTCCCTGCATCCTCTCAGTAAATAGTTCCAGTTCTAAAATTCAATCACAGGAACTCTGATTCTCTCTCTTCTTCATTCTGTAAGTTTCCATTAGAAAATAGACAAATCTTTCTACCTCAGCTGCAGCTTCTGACTGAATTATCTCCCTGTGTCCTTGCTGTTAAGATCAAGAGCAAAACATCTTTGTTAAGCCAAAGAAAAGGCATAGCTTCCTTTAACCATGGAACTGAACCTTATTTTTTCAGAAGACTTTCTACCTTGCTAAGATTAGAATTGGACATAACCTTCCAGAATCAGAAAGATTTTTATTTAAAATCCCCTGAGACAGCACGTTTTAGTTGACCACCTACCTCAAATCCTGTTTAGAGTCACTACTTCATCACTTCATGATGCATTTCCCACTCTAAAAGTAGGATGTTACTCTTTGGTCCTGGATGCATGATACCTTTTCCTTTAGTCATATGGAAAAGTACACCATTAGCATGTGTTTATTTCCGTCTTATACACTATCCACTCCTATGGTTAAGTATCCCAAACCTTCTGGAAATATGCATAAGAAGCAGAGGCAGAAGTATTAAATGAGCTGGAAACAGAAGAGGCATTAAGCTGAGCTACAAGAGAAACAGATGAGAAAACCACGAGTGTCAGCTTCCCTCCATCTCACACTCGGAGCCCTGTACTGGGGCACCGATTCCTGTGTGCTGGAAGATTCAGCTGGGCTGATTAATGAGATTATAATTTTCATCTTTCTACTCTTACAGACAATATTGACTCTACTGCAGGGATACATCATGAAATAGACCATGAACGCTGTAGGCTACTGACAAACACATTAAAGTAAATAAACACTGATTTCTTTGCATCTGCTCTTGCACGTGAGTCACCACAGTCAATTATCCAAATCAAATGTATGAAGTAGGCAGCAAAAATACTGATTCAGATTAAGTCATGCACAAAATCTGTCTGTGCCACAGGAGAAAGACTTGATTTCCATTAGTGATGTTGTGGTATGATCACAATAGAGAGGATTCAGCAGCAATGCCGGTACAGGGAACATCCCCCCCAGCTCTGCTCAGCCCTTCAGGTGCACTGGCGTAACTTCGCATGGCCCCAGTGCAGGGCAGAAGGGAAGAGCTGATCTTTCTGTGACCAGCAAACAACTATTCTGTCAGAGTATTCTTAACACATTTCAAGAGACAACTCGCAGTCGGGACAGACCCGGGGCAGGGAGCTGACTCTGCCGCGTAAGGAGCGAGGAGATGCTGAGACCTCACCACAAACGCCGGCACCTCCCGCCACCGCCCCGCGCGCTCAGCGCTGGGAGCTGGAGCGGCTCTTACAGACGAGCCGGCGGGGCCTGCGGAGCGAGCGCCGCGGGCTCGGAGAGCAGCCGCTCACCTCCTACCAGCTTCGGCACCTTCCCGATGCGGCCCGTGATCTCTGCCGTGAGCACGGCGAAGTCCTGCTCGTAGCTCTCGAAGTCGGAGGACATCGCGGCGATGGCGGTGCCGGTGCCGGGGCCCCGCTCCGGACGGCGCTGCTTCCGTGTTCTGCCACCCCAAAACGCGTCCCCCACTCCGCCCCCGGGCGCCTCGCCACAGGTTCCGGCGAAACTCAAGTGCTTTAGCCGGCACGGCCCAGTCCCTCGCAGCCGTCCCGACAACTCCTCGGCGGCCTTGGCGCGCGGGATCGCGCTGCACCGCAGGTACCGAGGAGAGGCGGCAGCGACCGGTCACTCCCGCTCCGCAGCCCCTCACGCCCCGCCTCGTAACCCCCAGGGGCGGAGGAACGCGGCTGCGGCGCCACCGGAGGGCCGCTGTTTCCCGGGGGGCCCATATTGCAAACGGACCGCGGGCGGGCACGGCAGGGCGGGCCCCGCTCCGGCCCCCGGCCCTCCCCTTCCCTCCCTTCCCCTNTGGTGGCCGTGTGCTCCGCCACCGCCATGGCCGACGCCGCGCTCTGGTACTGGCCCCTGGACACGGCCGGGGGAAGCGTCAACTTCGTGATGCTGCTCAACTGGACCGTCATGATCCTCTACAACTACTTCAGCGCCATGTTTGTGGGCCCCGGGTACGTCCCGCTGGGGTGGACGCCGGTAAGCGCTGCCTTGCGACCGCCTCATCCCGGGGCCGGGCGGGGTCCGGCGGGCAGCTCTGGGGCCGGGCCGGCCGCCCCCGCGGTCAGGACAGCAGAAATCGCGTGTCTTTTGATGCCACCGTTTCTCCTCTGTCCCCCAAGAACGCTCCACACTCTCAGGCCACTCCTTCCTCCTTATCTTGTTCCGAAATCTTTCCTTTGCCTCTCCCCGCTTTGCTGCTGCCGCTTCCAGTTTCCAGTATGCCCCAGCTTGCTCCTGATACCGAAATGGGACAGATAGAAACTTTCTAACACAGTTTTAGTATTAGAAAGCAGCACTCTGGATACTTGAGGTATCCTTCCTCTAATCGAGTGTGCCGAGCGTTGGGTAAACAGAGTTTTTATCACCCACACTGATTACACATTCATTAGCTATCCCCGCTTACTTAATGTATAACTATATGTAATGTATATGTAATGCTTTGCTTAACATAGTCACATTCCTTCTCAGAAGTCCTTATGTGGCCTTTTGGGGTCTTTGGTGGTCTTCAGTGGCCAGTGTTGTAATATTTTAGGTGGCCGTTCCTTGACCCCAGCCCCTGAGTGAGAACAACGCTGTTGATTTGCGTGACTCGTGCTTTGTCAGCCTTGCAGAGCTGAGCTGGCATCCTGCTTGCCTAAGTTACAGCCTTTCGCTGCTTCTCCAAGGCTGTGTTGTTCTGTTCTGCTGCCCTTCTCCATCCCCTCCCTGTGCTGTCAGGGGTCTGGTAATGCTGCTGGGCTGGCAGCACTTGCTGTGTTTTATAGGGGCTTCTCAAAGCAAAGCAGCAGGAAACAAGCACTGTTAGCTGCGAATGAGAACCTCACGGTTATCTGCGTGCTCCTGTGGACACCTGGTTTGGAGATTTTGCTGCTAGCAGTAACAATTAGAATAAATTTAATTTAGAAAATTTCTTTTTTGTTTTATGCAAGCCAGGAAATTATGTGGTTACCTTCTGCTTAACACAGTACAAGATAGAAACTTGCATTTCCTGTGCTTCAGTAATCTCTTGGAAGAGTTATAGTCAAGAATGATACAGGTTCAGTATCTCAGGGCAGCTGCCCAGAGTTTGTGTTCCAGTGGCATGATACAAAGTTTAGTACTGGTCACCTTTCTAATTGTGGAATATTACTCAGGACAGAGTCTAGGCAGAAGAGGATCCTGATAATCATCTTAGCGGGACAACTGGGTGGATACTGCACTTCCTGAGTGGAAGATTTTGGCCACTACTGGCTGTCTACAAGTATCTCTGTCTCTCATCTTGCTGTAGTTGGCGTGTGTAAAGAGATTGTAAGGGAGTTGACCATTAGTGTTTACCAGTGCTGTATCTTAGTAGTGTGGTTTATGGTGTAAAATGGAGAGAAAAATGTGCTCAGGATTTTTTTTTTATTATTAGAATGGCCACATGCTTTTACTCTCAGAACTTCACTATGAAACCCTGCTTGTACAGTTCTCCTTCCTGACAGAAGAACTGTTTATTTCTTTTAGCAACCAGTACTTTCAACAGTGGGAGATGGCTGTGTTGATAGCCAAGAGATTAGCTAGGAGATTATTTAATTTTGTTTTTCCTCTCCTTGACGCCTACCATTAAATAGGGTTGGACTATGAAACACACCCTGTCAG
This sequence comes from Ifrita kowaldi, assembly GCA_013398055.1. Classification (NCBI taxonomy): domain Eukaryota; kingdom Metazoa; phylum Chordata; class Aves; order Passeriformes; family Cinclosomatidae; genus Ifrita; species Ifrita kowaldi. The sequence goes on from VZRS01014558.1 coordinate 322,774, forward strand.
AAGAAATCAAAGGTGCTTAGGTTAGGAAAATGCCAAGATAAACATTGCCAGTGGAGTTATGTATACATCTAACACTCCTGTTCTTCTGTTTAAAGGAAAAATCTCAGGATTGCATGTATCTCCAATACTGTAAAGTGTGTCAGTCTTACAAGGCACCTCGTTCACACCACTGTCGAAAGTGTAACAGGTACTGTTTCTCTTTACAATTGTTTAAAGTCCATATTAGAGCAGCTTCAAATCCTAATTATGAGCTATTACCATAATTTGTTCTTCCAGCACTTGCATTGTGCTTTTTAAAAAAGCTTCCATGTGAACATTATAGCCCTTTCAAGTATTTCCACTTTCTAGTTGTATGATTTCTATACAGTTTTGCTGTGTTTTCGTTTAAAAAAATTACTGTCTTTAACATTTTCTTTATAGTTTGAAATCAGTTTCTCTTAAGAACTTCTTGATGGTACTAACAAAACAATGCAGTCCTGCTTCAGAGATGTGAGTCTGTGTAAATACCTAAAAATCTTCTGAAGTCTTTTTTAAATTCTTAGTCCAAACATTGACCTGCTTAGAGAGTAGAAATACCTATTCTGTCATCTTTCCAAATGGGAATTAAACACTGATTTGACTGGAAGTTTTGGACTGATTTTTCACTCTTCACCAAAGAGGGTTTTTGAGGGGAGTTGGCATGTTAAGTGAAGTAATAAGCCTTTTGGGTCCACTTAAGAAGTTTGCACCTTGTTATCTTCCAACACACTTGTTCTGATAGGAAGGATATTTTATTATAAATAGCTGTCACTGGAATTTAGTGCATCTTGAAAAAATCAAGGCACTTCAGATGTTTGCAGTCCAGACAGGACGTCCTCTGAAGGACTCTTAAGAGAATGTGGTGAAAGGATATTGCAACATACACGTTCATTTGTTATTTCTATAAACCCAAAATGTGCAGTCAGTGTTTTTTTAGGAAACTGAAACTCCAGAGCAGTGCTGTAGTTTGGCTACGTCATCATTTTAAGTCTGGATTTAAAATTAATGCCTCTTTTCCTTGAGTGACAATCTTTACACTGAGGACTGATCACTTAGGTGGTCACTTAGACTTTTACACATCTCACGGTAATTTGGGATGTGAACAAATCTTTAATCAGGTGGGGGTTTTTTGCATCTGTAAGCTGTACCAAAGTAACCAGCTTTATATTGAATACAATAGTGTCTCTAGGGTGTCTACACTTGTTAAATATATTTTGAAAAAGGTTTTCAGTGGTGTAAGTAATATGTAACGATTGAGAAAGCTTTCAGAGGGTTTACCACTGAAAAGAAAGAGGCACTATCACACTGTGCAACTTCAAATATTCTTTCTGCAAGTAGTTCACAAGGAATTTGATATTTCCTTTATTTTCCTGATTTTCTTATTTTTAAAAACTGGCATTAACAGTAGTGCTTAATTATTGTGATCATAGCTCTTACAAGTCCCATTCTATGGCTCTGTCTCCAGGCTCTGTACTATGATGTTTATTAGCAACAGGTAAGTTTGTGTAAATAGGAGGACGGATAACTAGGGAGGGTAGGACCTGGAAGCACTTTTAATTTGCTTCTTTTCATTCTACAGCATGGAAATATCATTCTGAATTGCAACTAAAAAGAAACAACTGCGTTGAAATGGCAGCAATTGGTGGGTTCAAATAAAAGAATGGAGGTTGAGAAGTAGAAAGTCGGCCATCCTTTGACTTTTTTGGGAAACATCGTATGTGTCGTTTGTATTAATCAATATTTATCATTCACAGATGTGTCATGAAGATGGATCACCACTGTCCCTGGATCAACAACTGTTGTGGATACCAGAATCATGCATCTTTCACTCTATTTCTCCTCTTAGCTCCACTGGGATGCATTCACGCTTCTTTCATATTTATTATGACAATGTACACTCAGCTTTACAACAGAGTAAGAAAATATAACTAAATGCTTAAAGTATTATTTAAGTCATGTGCATAATCTTACCTCTGGAAGTATGAGAGAATTTAGTTTTCTGAGAAGAAGCATGTGAAATTCCTTGTTATTCTTTCCACATGCACTCCCAGTTCTGCTCTGTACCTGTAAGAAGTATGTATGTTAATGGAGGAGGATTCAGAGAAAGTTGTTTTTATTTTCATTCATTTTTTTTCCCTGTTGCTTCTCACAATCACAGGGAGTTCCCTAGTGCTTTACATTGAAGGGAGTTTCTTAGTAGCACTTTATGTAAAGAGAGAGACAGGCTGTGTTTTGGCTGGCACAGAAACCAGCTGCTATTTATTTCCAACACTCAAGTTATATCTTATTTATTTTCTTTTACTGTCCACTCTTTTAGAATTGTGTCTATTTCTTCAAGGAAAAAAAAAGTACATCATTTTTGGGACTAAAATGGAATATGTTAGCTTTGTTTTTTTTAAACTGGAAAACTACGTGTAGCAACAATGAGCAAAGCTTGTTCTGGAATACATCCCTTATCTCAGATCCATGGTTAAGATTATAAGGTTTGAGTTCAGCCTTTGTGGTTGCAATGAAGACCTTGATAACATCAGCTGAGTGTAACAGATGAAGTTGTATTTGTAGCAGCTGAGTTGTGTTTGCAGAGTGATAATGTTGAGAAGTGGTGTCTGCAAAGCTTTCAGAGGAAAAATCTGCAGCTTTTCCATGGAAAATGAGGACTGTTCTATGCCATCATTGTCCATCTAACACTGATAAATGTGTTTTTGTTAACATGCCAGAATCCAGATTTTTTTTCTGATTTTTGAGCCTGTGGAGCTTTCAAGATGATGATTATGGTTTCACTTTCTATCTAGCAACAAACAAACTTCTGAAGACAAAAGAGAAGTCTTTTGAATACTTTTTTTTTTTAGTTTCTCTGCTTGCATTATAAACGTGTCAGATGTTGGACACTCACCTTCAGAGACAGATTTTTTTATAGATAACTTGCTTTGTTTCAGCAGTTGGAAAGCTCTAGAGCTGAATGGTATTTTTCTCTTTGCAGATATCTTTTGGGTGGAGTTCTGTGAAGATTGACATGAGTGCAGCCAAGAGAGACCCTCGTCCCATTATTCCCTTTGGACTGTCTGCATTTGCTGCATCTTTATTTGCCTTAGGACTGGCATTAGGAACAACTATTGCTGTTGGTATGCTGTTTATTATCCAGGTAAGTCTATGGCTCCGTTGCAAAGAAGTTAAAAGCTGTAAGTTTTGCGTGCTTGTGGAACAAAAACAGAATTCAGGATTGAGATAAGAACAGTTGTTCAGAGCTTATGTTGCTGTATAACTTTTCCAGGGATTTATGTAGCTTTGTCCCAGTTTTTGTGTTACCACAGTTTAGGGTTTTTTTCATTATTTTTCATGGATGATTTGGATGTGAAAATCTAATGAAGTAAGAGAACATGACATGGGTTTTATAAACTCCCTGAAAAAGGCAAGATACTTGCCCTGTCCCTGAAAAGAGGTATAAATATGCCTGATATATTTCTTAAAATGTTGGAGATGTTTGGAAGGAAGCAAAAAGACACATTTTAAGCATGAAGTGCAGTGCTGTGTGATACTGTCTTAAGTATATAATTCTAGAGCATGTATCTCTGCTGAGGGTTAGCTTCCAACATATTCAGTTTAGTTTATAGTTAAGTCTAGTTTCAGTTAAGTCTATAAAAGTTGCTTTGTTCTTTAAAACAAATTCAGTTTGTTAAAGGAAGCTTTCTTTGCATAGCTGATGTATTCCCACAGAAAATAAATCCTAATTTCACCTAACACTTTTATTTCAGATGAAAGTAATTTTGACAAATAAAACTTCAATCGAATCCTGGATTGAAGAAAAGGTAAGCTTCTATTTCAGTATTCTTGTACTGTTACATAGTTTTTTTTACATATTTATAATTTTTTTTGTTTCACTTCTGGATTAAAACCAAAGATGTTATTTCAGTTCACCACTGACTTAACATGTACAACAAACTTTTCCCTTACCGTATCTGAAATGCACTGAAAGAGATGAGAAATCATGCAAATGCATAGATTTTTCTTTTGTTTTGGAGGAGTTTGTTGAACATAGAATAATATTTTCTTTGAAGAGACTTTGCTTATCTACTTGAAATATGTGGGTGTTTTCATCTGAAACTTGAGCTGTCTTTGTCATTACACCTGCCTGTACCTTTAATTGTCCACCTCACTGACCCATTCAATGTGGCATCTTTTGACTCATGGTTTTCCCCATTTCTTACTTTGGATTGTAAGGGAGGATTTTGCTTGATTTGGGACGATTTTTCTTGATTTTAAAGAAGTACTAGAAAATACCTATTCTCTCCTTTAAATTTCTCTTAGATTTCTTTATCTTTATAGGGATTTTCACATGTTTTTTCAGGAGAAATGTAGTCAAGCAGCAGTAGCTAAGTTTAGAGGAACCAAAACGGACTCAATATTTAGAAATTAGTTTAGTGCTACCTGGTTTCTTGTTTAAGTCCACACACATTTCACTAATGTCTTGTTGTCTTTTATTTTGTGTGCCAAAATTAGTATGAGAATATTGAATGTGTATAAGTACTTAAAGTATTGTAATGTAAGCTCTTTGCACGTAATATGGCTGGATCCAAGTCCTTTGAATAATGAGATAATGGAACATAAATGAAAGAAATCCCTGTTACCACTATATTGTAGAATTTGGAATAATAAGTTAAAACATTTACCATAAAACACAGGCTGCTAATACGTCCCTTCTGAAAGCTGAGCATGGACTGTAATACATAAATATTTAATAAAATGACATTATTGCTACAGAGAACACTGCTCTGTGGCTGCACCACTAGATGTCATCAGAACTGTGAGAATGTAAAGCTCGTGACTATGGAATGTGGGCGATTCAGATCATGCCTGTGTGTGCATTCTTAGAGGAGGAGTTGGCACTAGCAATGTTGAGTCATGATCATGATCATTAATCAAAGAATTCTGACCTGTAGAAGCTTTTGTATGTAACTGAGAAATAGTCAGACATTGGTCCCTAAAAAAAAAAAAGCCATAAAATAAGATTGGAGCGTGGAGTGGAAGATCAGTGTAGTCAGTGGACTCTGTTGTTAAAGTGTAAATGAGGGGTGACAGGGATGGGAACACCCAAACCAGACATACTTCTGAGTTACTGTTTTAAGTAGTTTTTAAAGCCTGGGTTGGTGTAGCAGGATTTCATTGCTCTTGCCTGAAAATATTTGCCTTCAGGTCCCATGGACCCATACAGGGCTTATGACCTGGACTTCTTAATATTTGCTGCTTGACTGCAGTTTGTTGGGTGTTTTTATGTACTGCATTTCTTAATTATTTTCTAGGCCAAAGACAGAATCCAGTACTACCAAACGGGTGAGACCTTTATCTTTCCCTATGATATGGGAAGTAAATGGAAGAACTTCAGGCAAGTGTTTACATGGTCTGGGATTCCTGAGGGAGATGGCCTGGACTGGCCAGTTAGAGATGGATGTCACCAATACAGTTTGACGGTAACTGGTCTTCAATGGTATCTCAAGTTGATTCTCCCCACTATCCAATTGTCCTCTTTCCTTTGCAATAGTAGAACAGCTTTTTAAATAACTAAAGTAGACTGGCTTGAAATACATGTACAGGAGTTCTGTTAAATGTTCTCCCTTTTTTGATACACTAAAGTTATGCTTTTGTGAGTGCTCCAAACTGCTAATGGTATTTCCTGTGTTTGTTGAGTTTGTTTGTTTGTCAATACCTGGCTTCATTTTGTTTTGAATGCTGACTAAATTTCTATTTATAATCATTTATAGATAGAGCAATTGAAACAGAAAGCAGACAAGCGAGTAAGAAGTGTAAGTATTTGTGAAGTTTGGTCTGAAATTACTTTGAAATACCAGTATAAATAAATGTAATTAATCCACATAAACAATGTATAACAATCTCTGCTTAATTAAACTTGGCATTCAGCCTTTGCATTTGCTTCTTAGTTTCCAGATGGGAAGAAACATGATAATAAAGATGACTGTGCTTCATTGTTAAGCAGTTAATTTAGAGTCCCTTTGACAGCTGTTGTCATTATGCTCAAATCTGTGGTATGCTTGAATTGAATTTTTTGGTGTGAAACTTATCAGCAAGGCCATAACTCCTTCAAATAACGAATTCCTGTGTTCTGCTCCAATCTGTAGGTGCGGTATCGAGCCATAGAAGATTACAGTGGTGTCTGCTGCCCTGTGACTAAAGGTGTTAAAACATTCTTCACAACACCGTGCACTGAAGAACCTAGAATTGCACTGACTAAAGGGGATCTGATTTTAGCCACCAGAGGCTTAAAGTTAGTGGCTCCACACCTTTATGTTTGGTTAAGAGAAATATTGAGATGAGTTGTGGCATCTAATTACCTGTTACGCTTCTTTCCCCAGACACTGGATGTATGGTGAGAAGATTCTCATCTCAGCTGCTGATGGTATGGAGCAGTTAATTTCACTTTTTCTGTTAAAAATTGCAGATCCGTTTTATAGCTGTCTAGAAATGTGGCCAATATTATATGTTCAGTTCTCAAAATGTAGAATGGTGACCTTAGTGGCATTAGTTTCTCTCCACACTCCACAGTTTTTAGTCTTCACATCTAATAGACTTCCCAGATTTGATAAACATTAAATGACTCTGTCAGACTGACAGAACACTCATTTAGTAGTTTATTGAAAGTTGAGTGGGGAGGGGGACACTTCATAGTCTATGATAAAGTTAGACCTTTAGACTAAAGAGGTTAAGGATGATTCATTTTTTTGATGTTTAAATGGTGGTCTGTCTTAAACACATCCAGGCTTCCTATCTACACACCCTATGTAAGTATAGGGATTAATCTTTGTGTACCTTAAAAACTAGGAGACATTATGTCTTTGGTTTGGAATAATTTCCAGAGACTTTATTATGCATTTATAAAACTGACTGTGGGTGTTGAAGATGTTAAAGACTCCTGCTGATCTGCAGAGGGTGAGCATCACAGCCACCTGCACTGAAGCTTTTTCATTTTTCACTTCAGACCTCTTACTTTGGACTGAACTAAATTTTACCTGCCAGAGAGTGTGTTGGATTCTGTTGTTTCTTCCAAACAATCGTTAATTCATTGCATGTGCATTTCATATTTGCTCAAGTGAGGCTGCCAGCAGTCACTATGCTGAAAGAGAGCTTTTCATGGGAGGTCTGAAACCTTCATGGGCTGGAAGTGCCCTGGCAGCTCACTCCAATAAACTCTTTCAAACATCAGATATAAATGAACATGGCAACTGTTTGTATTGCTTTGCGTATTGTGAAGATTAGCAGGACATATCTGTTCTACTGAATGTTGGGGTTTTTTAAATCAGGTAAAATGTGGCTTTGAATGGGGAACTTGGTGAACACTGAGAGGCTGGATCGGACTAGACTTCAAAAATAGGATGAGTTTTGTTAGGAATGTATAGCAAAATGCTATAAATAAGCAGGAATAAAAAGTTGCACTACAGCAAGATGGCAAAATGAATGACTAAGTAGCAGTTCTTCTGTGGGAAAAAGACTCAATCAATCTTAAGATGAGTCAACACTTTCAGAAAAGAAAAAAGCATACAGCTTCCCAGATACATGAAGGAAACCTTCCATCCTCCTCAGCATTGGCAGAGATTCTGCTGAAATACTCCTACAAGTAGAAGCAGTTACTGCATCTCAAGAAAGGAAGATCAACTGTAAAGGGTTGAGAGGAAAACAATGAGAATAATTAGAATAATAGAGAATGTGACTTAATAAGGAAAAGCCAAGAGAATTGGGATGGTTTACCTGGAGAGGAGTGGGAAATGGGAGACAGTCAGGGTATGTACAAATAGTCATCAGCTGTGTGAAAATCGGTGGTAAACCAGTTTATTTGCTTCCTGTGTACCTGGTGTGTAGGAAAAGTAGTTACAAATCTGATTTATAGACAGAAAGATTCAGATAGGGTATAAGGAGGAATTTTCTCAAGGTAGGTAGAGCACTGCAAAACTTTGGAGATGTCTGAAAACATTTTAGGTAGTTGGAGAAAATCTATGCATCCCCAGGCAATGATGTTAGAAATGACTTAGATGTTCTGCCTTGTAGAAGAAAATGACTTATGTAAATGCTTGATGTCTCTTGCAGTCCTGTGTTTTTCCTCAGTAGTGGGTCATGTTTTGTTCTAAGTTAATGCAACTTTTCATGTCTTAAGGTGGAATAAGAGAACGAGGCTGGTTCCCTAGGAAGTGTGTGGAAAAATGCCAGTATGACTCTGAAACGGATCAACCAGTGGATGGAGAGAAGAAAAGCAAATAGCCTTCTAATTTTTTTAAATATGAAATGAAATTTTTACTTCAAACCACAATCCTTTACTTGAAATCTTCTGTATGTTACTTTAGACTTATGCAATGATTATGTTAGGATGAGGTTTTCTTTTCCTCACAACGGAAAGGGTTGTATATGCCTGTGCCATGGTTTGCATACTTTTTAAACAATAAATAATTGAAGAAGCCATTCAGTGGATTGCCTTCAAGATGCATCTTTTTCATCACAAGTCAGGATTGGTTTTTTCTGCTTAAATTGCATTCTGAGCATTCAGATTTTAGGTTTTTTTCCTCAGCCGCATCTGAGTGTTATGCGTGCTGCTTATCTTTTGTATTTCTCTGAAGCTGCCCCTGGAAATCTTAAAATAAACACCTGATTCAAATTCCAGATAAAATTTGTTACCTATGGCTTTTAATGATGTGAATTGTCCACCTCAAATAAATGAACATTCATATTCACTTGTGGGTTCAGTTGTTCTTAGACCTAGGAGAACTAATTTATAGGCGTGGGAGTGTGAACTGACGGGGAAGTAAAGATTTAACCTTGTAAGCTGTTTTTCAAGGTTAAGAAGATTTCAGCTGTTCCAATAGGGATATTCTGGCAATATTAGTGGCAAAAACTACAGCTAGCACTGTCTGCTCCCTCTGAAATCTGAGTCTGTACCCAAGAGATATTGATCCATTTTAGAGTGAAAGGAAGCAGTAGCCAAGAATGAAAATTTTTGTGAGTCTAGTTGCTACTAGCAGTTAACAGCCTTCTTAAATAATTTTCATTTAGCATCTAGTGTGGATTATTAGAAGGAAGACCTTAAATTAGAGTAACTTGTACCAACTCAAGGCTTTTTAAATGTCTCCAAAATGCAGCAGGTGGTTTTGTTCTCTTATAGTGTAGAGTTACATGTCCGCCAGGTAGAGAGGTTTTGAAAATTACTGTTTTAAGCAAACAGCTGTTTTACCTCCACCTGCATGAGTTGTCTCAGGCAGATGAGCATTTCTTCAACAATATAAAGTGTGTACAGAAATGACTACATACCCCAAGCCAGCATTACTCTTGTATGCTTCTGCTCAGATGCTATCTCTAACAGAAATCAGGTTTTTTGTTCTGTCCAGCTGTGCATTATTGTGGATGGTGAACCCCTACTCCTAGGCTGTTTCTGAGCTGTGGCAAGGGAGTTAGTGTGCAGTTTTAGTAGTTTGGAAGCAGGTGATTTGCCTCTCGTGAAAACAAAGTACTTATTTCCTAGAAGCAGGCTTCATTTGAGTTATTGGAGTGTATCATACTTGTAGTTTCCTTACTTGCAAGGATGTAGGTATTTTGGAATATGAGTATAAATTAACACAAAAACCTCCAGACTACCTGGAATACTCATAGTCTCAACTGTAGTAGTTTCTGATCAGTGGCTGTAGAACCAAAGATTACGAAAAGAAGCTTCTCTTCCATCAGAGGAAGCTGGCAGCAAAGCACCTCTCATTCTTGAATTTGACCAGGTGACCAGAAGGGAAAAACAGAACTCCCCATGCTAGGAAGCCACGGATGCAGCTTTTACAATTGAGTTGCCTATAGCATTAGAGAATGATTCTAGTGCTGTCTTGAGAGCATGGATTGAAATAAGGACCTCATTAAAACCAAATTATGAATGAAAAGTCATTATTTCCCTCTGAACCCTTCCTGTCTGCATCAGGAAGAGACTAGCTGGGAATTACTAAGTTGCAGGCAGAGCAGTTGTTTCATAGAGGTCGAAAGAAAAAACAAATTTGGTTTTGGAATGCAACTCTGCTAAGATTTCAGAGCCAAAATCAGGCAGTCTAATTCCTGATGCATGGTATAGGAGTTGTTTCCAATTTAACTAAACAAATGTTTGTCAATGTTCATATTAAATATCTGCCTTATGTGAATCATGTCTTAGGTATGATATCTCATTATTCAGCATATGTGCACCTCTGTACTGCAGACCAGATGAGAGCTTTTAAAAGCAACTTGGAAAGACTGGATGTTATTTTAGCACCAAATCTTTGTACCATGGCAAAAAAAGTTACAGAGAGTTGAACTTCGTTGTACCTGTAGCCATCCTTGCCTCAGATCTTCACGAGGTACAACAGTGCTCCAAGCCTGCTGTAGCTTTTTCTAGTGTTCAAACAATAGCCTGAAGTAATTTTTGCACCATGTCAGTGCAAACATGTCTAAAGTGCCCGTGGTATTACTTTAGATCCATGTTGTGGAAGCAGTTCATATGGCAGAAGTGGCACACAAGAGACCAGTTTAAGACCAATTTACACTTGAATTGCTGTATATGCTTTATTGTTCAGGCAGTGCCATTCACCCTCCAAGCAGATCTGTGCAGGGAAACATCACTGTTTATTGTATCAACAAAAGTACTTTCCAGGCACTGCAGCAGGTGGCATCACAGGATTCAGGCTCGAGTTTCTACAGATCTCATTGGCACTGGATTTACTGTCCCCAGCTGACTTGCTCATTTTTGTGTCCAAAACCAGTTCCAAGATACACTTCTTCCCTCTGGTTCTTTTTTTTTTCCCAGTCTCACCTGGGGAAAGAGATTAGGCCACCACAAACTTTCATGTCACATTGCTTTAAGGAAAGCATAGGAAAGATAAGCAACATTGTTACATGCATTTTCGGAGACTTCGAAGCCTTTATAGCCTCACATTTCTGCCAAGCACAGTGACACAATGGTTACCTGAAAATGTCAAGGTCTTTGGGCCCAGACTAGAAACAGAATTGGATCAGTTGTTTTCACTTGTCAAAACTAGAGCTGACTCACAGCAGGGGTGAATCTTTTGATAAATCTCGCTTTCATTTTGGGATGGCTGACCCAAGAGCATTAAAGAGGGACAGGAACAGCCACTAGCTGTCTGAACAAGACAGGGAAGACAATTCTTCTTGTCCGCAGACAAAACTGGCCTAGGAAAGCTACAGCTACACCTTCCACATGTTGCATCCTTGCTAGCACTGACATGGTGCTAGCATTTTGACTACTGCAGGGACAGGGAGGAGCTCTTAGCAGAGATGGCAGACTGATGGAAGATGTAAGATAGAGAAAGTTTGCATCTTGCTTAAATAATTTTCTGAAGCAGCAGCTTTAGCACAAGAAAATCTCACATCTTATTTCATGTGGTAAATTCATTGTTTCAGCTCAGCCTATGCTGAAGACAAGGAAAAGAAAGTCAAGTAAAAGAGCAGCTGGACTACAGGAGCAAATCTGGACTACACTACATTATCACCTCATGGCTGGAGCTGTGGCTGACCACTGACAGCATAGGGAACAAGTTCGTGTTCTGCAACAGTTGTGTTCTAGCTGCAGCCATACAGAGCCAGGCAGCTGACAATGTGGTTACAGCAGAGCCACAAGTAACTCACACAGGCTTTAGTCTGATCGTGCAGTCTCAATTTATTGCATCCTATATCCTTAGGATTGACAGCTAAAGTTTTACACTTTTTAGGCTCAAATTCTTAAGTGTAAAGACTTTAACACTGCCGTTTCATTTGAAAATGTGCAAAAACTGATCCAGTGCCTCCTAAAGAATGAACTGTGTTTGCTGTAGACAAATGTACTTTGCAAACCAGTTGATGCTAGATTACTCATTTTCATTATAAACAACTTACACCATGTGGTCCAGGACTAGGAACAGGAAACCCACTTCTGTGTTTGCTAAACAGACATTAGCATGAATTCATACTGAGTTCAGTCTGATTGCAGATCAATCCACAACAAGTCACAGTGGAATTCATAGTTTCAGCAGGAAAATAAGATTTGCTTTTGACAGTGAGAAGTGCATACAGCTGTCTTTTAAAGGCTTGAGGCTTTTGCATGTTTTTGCATTTCAGTCACAGTCCAAGAAAGATGAAAGTTCTGGCTTTGCCTAGACAGTTGATGCTCAGTCCCACAGGATGTTAACACTGCCAGTTGTCAGCTATACTGTAGCCATCTTCATCCAAAAGTAATTTTCCCCAGGTACTAGAAACAAATTAATTTAAGTTCCTGTTCCTCTCCACGCAAACCTGTCTTCAGCATAGGCCATGTAGTGTCACAGATTTAACTACTCCACGCAGTTTAAATTAAACTGGCCATTTATTCCTGAGCAGATGAATAGAGGGCCTCAATCTCCTTCTGGAAGTATTTAACAAGGTCGCCTCGCTTTGCCTTCAGTGTTGGTGTCAAGAGTCCATTTTCTACAGAGAACAACTCTGTGTGGATGTGCAGGTCTTTAACCTATTAAAAGAAAACAATTTAGCACCTGACGCATAATTAAAAGACAAACAACAGCTCTTCGCAGCTTCCTTGGGCTCAGTGCAAGAATTGAGTCCCAGGAGATCCAGTAACTAAACTGGTTTTTTGGCTAATACAAGAAGAGGGTGAAACTCCAGAACAGCCCCTGCAGCCTGCTGTGAACCCCATGCCATCTCTTGGCAAGTGCTACTGTTGCCCTGCACAGCTACAGGTCTCTTGGTGTAGAGTCAGGCAGCCAGTGTTTCACTGACTGCTTCAGTTGTCTGGGGCAGCTGCCTCAGGGCCCCTCCTGGCACAGTCAGTCGTAGCAGGAATGAAGACTTCCCAGCCATTATGTTAGCAATACAGGTGCTGGTGACAAGCAGGCTTGAAAGTACTCACTTGTTCAAAGGATTTAAGGCCAGCCTCTCTCCCCAGTCTGATCAAATCGTCTAAAATAGCTTTTTTCACTGCCTAGAAGAAACAGCAGAAGCAGAGTGGGTAAAGCTGTCACTCTGTAATTGTAACTCAAGACCATAACCATTTGCCCAGTCACGGAGAACTGAGAATGGCAAGAATACATATTTCAACATTCAGCATTTCTTATATTAAGGCCACTACAAAGTCATGTCTATCTTCTCATTGGAAAAGAAGCAGCGATAACCCTTGAAGCAAGACACCCATACTCAGTTCCAGTTCTTGCTGTAAGGCTGCTTGCATGGCTCACCCAGCATTAAACCAGTTCAATTTACCAAAAACAGGTGAATAGAACAAAGTCAGAGCAATGTAAGATTGGACTTAGAATTAAATTCTGCCTCTAACCCACTAAACACAAAGCCACTCACTGGGTTTTTGCAGAGCTCTTCAAAGGAACCTTTTACTCCCAGTTTTGCTGCAAATTCTGGAAGCATCTCAGCATCAGGAACCACTATACCTATTAGAAAAGACTGAAAACAAGTGGAAGTAGTCAGGCTGAGACCAAAATAAGGCATACTAAACGTCTTTGTGAGTTTGCTTGTGGACAGTGTTTCTATGTCGTCACATATACATCCCCATGCATTTTCAGAGTTTCAAAGGTAGCCATGAGGATTTCCAAGTCACTGAGAGTTGTGACAGCAATAATTGAAGTACTAACACAGTTTGCTAGGTGTGCTGAATGATCCAGTAATTAATTTTGGCTAGTTTACAGATTGAAGACTGGCCTCTGCTAGCATGGGTAACACCTCCATGGCAAAGGAATGGAGAAACACTTCTGCTGTGCAAAAGGGCTGAGAGAGTTGGGGTTGTTCAGCCTGAAGAAGAGAAGGCTCCAGGATGACCTTTTTGTGGCCATTCAAAGCTTAAAGGGAGCCTGCAAGAAAGATAGGGACAATTTTTTAGTAGGGCCTGTGGCAATAAGACAAGAGGTAATGGTTATAAACTATAAGATAGTAAATTTATATTAAATACAAGGAATTTTTTGAAAGTGTGAGGGTGGTGAAACAGTGTCAGAGGTTGCCAAGAGAAGTGGCAAATGCCCCATCCCTGGAAATATTAAAGGTCAGGCTGAATGTGGTTCTGAACAGCCTGAGGTAGTTGAAGATGTCCCTGCTCATTGCAGGGGGGACTATTCTATGAATCTAAACTGCACAGAGCTGACCTGACATACTAATCCCACACAAGTATGTAATTAGTCTTTACCCAGCTTGCAAAAATGCCAGTTATCACTTGGGAAGTCTGTAGGTCTGAGAACATATTCCTATAAACACAGCTCTCTTAGGAACAGATTTTGTTCAAGGACTCTTGTACATGCATCCATTTGTACCCTGATGGTCCAGAACTCATTGTGGAAGGAAATCTTGCAGGATACTCAGTCCTAACATCACTTACCCTCAGACTTTCCCCATGTACAAAGACCTGGGCTACAGGAGCACTTCTGATATAGACATTTTCTATCTTCTCTGGAGCAATGTATTCTCCTTGTGCAAGTTTAAATATATTCTTCTTCCTATCAATGATCTTCAGTGTTCCATTCTAGAAGTTAAAAGTGGAGGTCATTAGTTCCAAGTCACTGTCTTGCTTATATAAGAAAAGATAAACAGGCTTTGTTTTGTTGTGTGAAAGGCACATCTGGAACTAGTCTAGAAACCACATACTGGTCTTTGCTTTCTACAGAGGGAGGGTTTGTCTAATCTCTCCAGTTAGCTCAGGACATGATTAGACAGCTCCTTTATTGTCCCCTGACAGAAACCAAGACACCTTGTTATGTCGCTTCTACAGTGAATAATAGTCTTAACTATGGGCCTAGCAGGTGTTATTTGATATCTTGTAACCTAATTGGTCTTTGGAGCTTTGCCTGGAGTTACCTAGGGAATCTGCTGTGTAGAGACTTTTATCCTAGGATTCCATCTTTAGAGAATGCTGTGAAGTAACAGGAATTCACATGCAAGAGATGGTTTGTATTAAGCAATTACTCACTGGCAACCATTTCCCTATGTCTCCAGTGTGGAGCCAGCCATCTTTATCAATTGCTTCTGCTGTCTTCTCAGGGTCTTTCAGATAACCCTTGAACACATTTGGTCCTTTAATGCAGACCTATAGCAAGTATAGAACACTGTTAGTCACCAAGTCTTATGTTTCAGTATTTCCTGACTTGCATAGCTGATAGTGCCTACCTCGCCTTCATTGTTAGAAGAGAAGTAGCTCATTTCTTCCACATCATCTAGTTTTATGATATTACAAGCCAGAGGGGCTCCAACATGGCCTAGGAGAAATAAAAAACAAAAAAAGGACTGCAGTGATAGTGGATACCTACTGGCTTTGTTCACTGCTTTAATCAGAACCAGTATTGTTTCAAGGAGTCTGGCATCAAATTTTCAAGCAAGCTGTTGCAATGCCATTTTCAGACAGTTAATGTAGGACAAAAAGCAGCTAAGACTCGATGCTTAGAGCATTATTGGTGTAATCAACCACACCAACCACGAACCACTCCTGCCTCCTTAGGAGCCCCTCTCATAGATCCTGGTATTCATTTGCATTTCATCCTCATTATGCTCTGCAGTTACTGTGTTCACAAAGATGGTGACTTGAGTCTGCCTTTAGAATATCCAGTATTTATCTTATGCTAAGATAAAAACTAAGTCTTCAAGGTCCTTTAGGATAAAAGTCAAGTATCATGTCTAATATTTTTAGAGTAAAATGTGTCATTTAGGAGATCAAGCCAGTTTCTTAAGGCCATTTGGGAAGTCCCTGTCCAGTTTGCTCAGCTCTCTCTATTCCTTTCCTGTATTCTGGGAGAGAGTCTAAACTGACCTATGACACTTTACACCTGGGTTCCTCATCTCGTTGAGTCAAGAATTTTAGCATCTATTAAGCAAACAGGTGATTGTTGCTGCCACAAATCAGTTTGAGTAACCATGAGTTAATTTTCATTAAACTAAAAGCAGTAGAGTGCTTAGTATTGAGTGCCCCTTTATGTGGACAGCTCTGGGAGACTTTCCACGTCTCAGCTCCCATACCTGTTGTCCAGTCTCCAGGCATTGAGAAAGTGGATCCAGCTGAGCATTCAGTCTGGCCATAAGCTTCAAAGATCTGTGCAAGAAAGGATGAGTATTCCTTGAACATCAAGTCCTTGATCTGAAAGGCCTGAGTTTCAACTGTGCCCATGCTCAAGCGTTCTTCTTAGGAAGGAAGCCAAAACAACCTTTGCCTTTGAGATATCTCGAGCTTATTGTGTAACCAGATGTTAAAGCTCACCTATCCAAACTTTGCTTTGGTCACCTCGTTTTCTGTTCTCAAGTGTGCTACACTGGGAGCTCATTGACTGTCAGAATAAGCCACAAAGCTCAGAGGCAGCTGCCTGACTTTGAATGCTGTGTGTTCCTATTTCTGCTGCTCTATTCCTCTTCCCAGAGCCTACAGCATAGTTTTTTGGTAGTGTAATTTGAAGTGGGCCCTGCAGAATTTTTTTTCCTGTAACAGTTAACTCCGATGAAGCAGTGTGTAAATACCCAAGACTGACAGCATTTTCCCCAGGAACAAGCTGCGCTGGACCCCAGCTATATCAGTGGTCACTCATTTGTGCATAGTTAAACAGGGCTTAATTTAAAAGAAAACTCATCTTACCTGACAGCCTAAGGCTGCTCTGAGAAATGTCAGGACAGAGGGAGATATAGGAGCTGCACCTGTTACCATGATACGCACTCTTCCACCCATGGTTTCCTACAAGTGAAAAAGAAGCCATCAGATCCACCAATATTACATTGCTCAGCTCCCTTACACTTGGAATAAGTTACCTGAACTTTTTTGAAGACTAGCTTGTCCCAAATGCTGTTGTTTCGAATGATGCCCTGTTTTATTTCAGCCATCTTCATAAACACAGCAAAGTTTAACAGGTGACGCTTCACTGGGGTGTTTGCACCACTCTGGATCTGCAAGGAAAAGTACCAGTGACTCTTGAGTTTAACTCACATCTGTACCTCTCATTCTTGTCTTGTTAAGAGAAACCATATCTTACTTTGATGTTCTAGGGTCTGTCTTCATCACTGCAGTGTCTAGAAGGTGACCCAAAAGGCAATACTAGTTCATGTTACTGCTGAAACACTACAGCCATAGCTTTGAGGAACAGGGATCCTTTTAGCTTTGCACTTGATTCATTTGCATTCCAAAAGTTAACAAAGTTTTTGTCTCTTAACAGCAACAAACGTAGCCCAGTCATGACTGGAGACACTGTTCTTACACTCCCAGAACTCCTTCTGTCTTCTCAGAAAGGATTCTAAAAAATTCTTCCTGCTAAGGTGTAATTAACTAGTGATGATGTTATGGCATATTCAATATTATTTTGTATTTGTATGCTTGCTTGGATATCTGAACACAAAGATAATTTTGCTAAAATTGCTCACATACCTTGTCATATACTCTATTGAGCAGTCTTGGTACAACTGGAAATAGTGTTGGCTTCAAGGTTTTCATGTCATCTGTTAGCAGCTTGATATCTCCTTGGAAGAAGCCGACTTTTGCTCCACAGCTGTATACCACAGCCTAGAAATTGACCAGACTAACCTTAGTCAAGAAGAATTCCTAGCTTCACAAGCCATAATTATTAGTCTCTGAAAAGCAGCCTGATTTCCAGTGTCCACTTGTAGGAAAGTTGTTCTGTGAATAGGTTTTGAGGACATACAGATTGCTAGCATGTCTTTTACTATAATTTGATTTATAAAAGCTCAGATATATATATATATATATATATATATCTGTACATACCTGTACAACTCTCTCAAACATGTGAGCCAAAGGAAGATAGGAAATGACAACATCTGAACTTGTACACTCAACTGTGTTCTAGAGGGAAAGGAAGTAGAAGTAGGTTAGCATTTTCTCTGCCTGCTTGAGTTCTTTTAAGTAGAAAGTAAATAAAGTTTGGATCAATTTGAGTACTTTGAGATAGACACTTCCAATTACTGAAGCAACTCAGGCTCAGGCTCATCCATCACCTCTTCAAGATTTGCAGCTGTCACTCAGCCACATTAAATCAAAATTAGTTTTATGTTTTGGCAAGATTTGAAATAGGTGGTTTAGTACTCTTGGTATTTAGGACTGATGCATTCTAGAATAACTTCTGTGTAGAAGTTCTTGTTCAAGTCAAGCCAAGTTCCTTCAAGTACTATTGTCTCATTGAAAAATGGGCACTTAGGAAAGCATCATTTCTGGGAGTGAATGGTTTACAGAAAAGTCCCACATTACAGCTGGTTTCATGACTGAGGGACATATCCTGGAGATCACCATTTGCAGTAGCTTACCTCTGTGCATCTAAGGAAGGCAGCAGCATTTGAAACAACATTCTGATGTGTCAGCATGGCTCCTTTAGGGTTACCTTTGGAGAGATCAAGCAAGGTGAGCTGTGGCTGTGACTGCTTCTGCCAGCAATTTCCCATGTCTTGTCTGGCTCAGTTTGAACTATCTCAGTACTAGGCTCAGTCACAGCAAGCATTGTCTTAAGAGATCACAAATATGCCTCATCTTGAGTGCTTTCAGCTATGGATATTACATAAAGGAGATGGCTACTGAAACAGCAGAGCAATTGGGAGTAGCATAGAGAATGCTGAAACATCATTTTTTTTTTAGCCCCAGTGGATCAAAATACACAGTTGAACAACCAATCTCTTGAACATTAAGGCTGCATTTTTCACAGGGTAAGACAAAATGCATTTGACTTTTCTTGCCCCCGGTTCTAAGAAGCTTTGTCCTAGTGCACTTGACTTGTAGTGACAGTATCCCAAGTTAAACTGCAACAGTGGTTTGACACTGCTCTAATTTACTGGTTTACTTCCATATTCTTAGGATTTCTTTTTTTTTTTTTTTTTGTGCTGGGGGAGGCTCTTTCAGTGGGGAAGAATCACTATAAATTCTTACCTGTGGTTCCACTTGTAAAACACACAACAGAAAGATCTTCAGGCTTAGGAGGCTAGAGAGAAAAGGCCACATAAAGTCAGTGTAAGGATTAGGATGCTTACCTGTAATTACATACAATTCCTAACTGGGATGAATTAGGAATTCTAGCTCACAAAAAAATTCTGCCAGCCTCCTCTACTAGCACCACAGCAAGAGGTCTTTCCAGAGACTAATTTTACAAGTCGATAGCTGTTTCATAGAGATACTTACAACTGGTTCTCTGATGTTGTTTTTTCCCAGCTCCTGTATTAGAGAAAAAACACAGCTTAACAGATGTGCACAACAGGTGAATAGGTAATTGCATTTCAAATTCAACACCTGTTTTACTACTTTGTGTCTTGATACTCTGTCTCATTCAAACAGATATGTCTTCCTGAATCCAATACACATAACTGGAAAACTGTCTGCTGCAAGTGTGAAAAGGACACATTTGAATGTGTGGAAAGTGATCAGAACTACTTAAGGAATTTGGAAGACCTGAGTGGAGATGTTTCCTTTTATTTGACGTAGGCCACATCTCTTTATATATATACAAGCTTAAGCCTAGTATTGGGATGTCTAAGCAGCCAGTAATTTGCACTTACAGTTCCAATTAGACTCAAGTGCCAGCTTAGAAGCCTGATAAGTCCTGTTACAACAGTATCAGGAATAAAGCTAAGCAAGTCTTCAGTTTAATGCATACTGGCTGTCCAAAAGACAGACACAACTTCAGTCAATGGTTTGAACTCTGTAACTCCATTTAGCTGAAGATACCAAATTTCAAAATGACTGCTCATCAGGATCTCCGGTACAGGTGCGACAGCCGGGTAATCCTTACATCAAAGTGTCATTGCTGCCACAGCAGATCAAGATGTTCAGCTGGCAAAGTATTCCAGAAACCTTTAGCCACCTACCTCAACCTCCTGCAGTGACAGAATTTCAATTCCCACTTTAGCTCCTCTGTCCTTGAGCTCTTTATCAAAGAGATCCATGAGAACAATAATCTTCAGACACGGGGTCTTTTTTTCCTCACAGTTCTTAAGCAAGACCTCTGCCTTCGCAGGCGTGTCACAGATCACCACACTTATGTCAGCTACAGAAAAGAAATTATCAGAAGTCTATTTAGAAGACATGAGGCCAGTGACAGCTCAGAAGCACATACTTTTAGAACATAACATTGGTTTGGTGCCATTTGCATTTGTTCATTTGGATTCAGTGGCTGGCTTACAGTGCTAAGAAGGTTCCTCCTTCCACACTCAACTGATTGGGCAAACCTGAGATTCTGGCAATATAAAGTGAGGGCAAATGCTGAGGAGCTGAAGAGAAATATCTTTGCTCACAGTCAAGATGGGCATTGAAACTTTTGGTATTGCTGTGATATTGTTTAGGTTTAGCCATCTTCCTTAAATCTAATGAAATTTGGGCCCAGTTGAAAGAGGTAGCTAAAGTTCTTGAGTTAATACTTCAGCTTCCCTGCAGATGCACTTACAAAAGCCTTTTTCTTTAAGTCAGCAGAGGAACTGGATTTGCCTGAGCCTGCCAGTTCCCAGTTAGACTGGTAAATCACAGCTGTGTAATCCCAAGACAAGACCTGTTCCAAGGTTCACCACCATAACTGTTGAAGTGATTTTGCTTGGCAAATCCTTTTTATGGGATGAATCCCAGATCACTGCAACAATAGTGGATATTTATTTCCCCCATATCTCTCCTAAGACTGGGGGAAGAAAATCTGAAGATTTATTTAACTTCCTTGCCAGTTCATTTCATGGTGGCTTTCTAGATGTTGTTTCTGTAGAACATGCAATAACCAGACAGATTAAACAGATTTAGGCATAGCTTTACCCCTCCCTCCTCCACTCTTTTCATCCTACAACTTTAAATCAGACACACACATCTAGGCCTAATTTACATGCAAGTCTGTCCATTGTCTGTTTGTTTGGCAGTGTAGGAGTTCAAGATTGCAAAATCTCAAGTAGCAAGTAGTTGAGCACTCTGATTACAGAATGGTCCACAGGATCTAGCAGATCCCTCAGTGGTCTTGCAATCAAGACACTAGGAGACATAGGAAACCCACTGGATTCTTCTAGACATTGAACCATGTGCCCTGAAAAGCAGCTTCACTAAGAAGTTAAGTGTCTATAAGAGCGGCAAGGTTAAAGCTACTCTGGTTTTTGCAAATTCCCTTGAACTTAGCCCTCCCAAAACAAAGTTTCCTAGAAAAATCCTTATGAAAGAGCAAAAGTCAATATTTACCTTTGTTAACAATATATACAATGGCCTCTGGTCCCAGAGTGTCATAGAGAGGAACAGCAACCATTGAGTAGGTGTAGCAGGCATACTCTGAAATGATCCACTGAAAAGAGAAAACAGCATAGCTAAGGAAAACTAGGAGCTCTCAAGACAGGATTGCCTACAGACTTCATGACTGCTTGACAGGGCAGTGGGGGGCTATGTAAGGAGCACGTTCATGAGAATCAGAGTTGTGAGAGATCACTTTATTACATGCTTGGAATGGTATGTGCTCAGTCAGTAAAAAGGGAATTGGGAAGGAAAAAGTTGTGATTGTTCCTCATGTGGCCTGGAACTATTTAAATACAGCCTCTCCTCTCACCCCAAGGTGTCAGAATAGTATAGGAAAGAATACACAATTTGTTGCTTACCTCTGGCCTATTCTGAGCAAAAATGCCAATAAACTGGTTTGATGATGGTTGGCATCCTTTTTGCAGAAGCCCTGATCCCAGGTATTTACATCTGTCCGAAACCTGCAAGATAGTTTTTCCCCCACATTAGTGTTACAAGGCAGTATCCCAAATTAATTAATCTGTCATTTACAATACTCACCTGTTTGTATGACAGCCACTGATAAGGTTGCTTGGGTTTCCTGTAGCCTAGACAGTCACCATTCCCTAATGAAAGAGTTCAGAAAAGTAATTTCAAAACTCAGTACTGAAGTTGCATAACACTGCAATAGAAACACTTGGAGTGGGAAATGTTTTCTGTCAGACATTCAGGTAACTGCATGGAGTGCAGGTCAGTGTCCATGGTTAAGCACTCTGCCCAAACCAAGATTGTAAGACTGTTAGCTTTATCCTTACAAGCAGTACTTCTAAGATCTGGTGATATTTTTCCATTGCACAACCCACGTGAGGTTGAAATAGCTTGCAAACCATCACATATTTCCATGCATTGGACTTGT
Source organism: Ifrita kowaldi (assembly GCA_013398055.1). Classification (NCBI taxonomy): domain Eukaryota; kingdom Metazoa; phylum Chordata; class Aves; order Passeriformes; family Cinclosomatidae; genus Ifrita; species Ifrita kowaldi. The sequence goes on from VZRS01014558.1 coordinate 344,892, forward strand.
GAAGTGACGTGCACAAATTCGTATCCATTGTAAACAGGCAGTAATTTCACAGGAAAACTCTCATCATAAGACAAAGGAGAGGTTTTCCCCCCCCCAGTTCCTCTGATGCTTTGTATCTGCTGACTTTTGTTTGAACTCTACCATCTTCAGCTTCTGATGTTCATTCCTGCCCAGTCTGCCAAATAAGACTAATGCTAAACTGGGACAGGGACAAATACGGTCACTTGTCTCTCCCACCCTACAGAAGGCTAGAAAAGCTTTTGTTAGCCTGTACTGTTACCACAGCCAAGATCCAAGGAAAAGGATCTTGGAAAAATTTTGTTTACTTGTGATAGATAAGTACTAACTACCAGATGCAACACCAGGCAGAAATATGCACTCCTCTCTGGAAAACTTCGTAAAGGGTTTTAGCATCTTCAAAGTAATAAGAAAGCAGGTTATTATCTGTCAAGAGTGCACCTCTTCTGGCTCCTCCCTAGGAAGAGAGCATGGTTATGAAACAGTGCAGAACAGATGAAATGTCATTTGTTCCTCAGCCATTCTCTCACCAATCCCCTTTAAAGCATTTCAATAGCATTGCATTGTTGGGGAAGTCTTTTCCCTTCCTGATTTTTCCTCAGTCACATGCAGAGGAATTTTCTAGATGGCCCACATTAATGTTCAGTTACAGGTTATTGAGAGGCCTTGACTAAGACTGAGTGCTACCACTTGCCTTATTACATGAAGTCGAGCGTCACTTTCAAAGCTGATGCAGTGCATTGAAAATACAGGAAAAAGTCAGTGACAGCCAAAGCCATCTGGTAAAAAGCCCACCTAACCCTGGTTGGACAGAGCTGCTGTTTCTCGTCTTAGCATCTTAAGACTTCCCTTCTCCCCACCGTTGAGAGAGAAGGCTGTGCACATCAGGCAGGAGAGTTTCCACTGACACCCAGAGTCAGAATGGATCAGTATTCAGATTAAGCTCCAAAACAGACCATGCCCACAAGCAGAGAAAGCATTACCTCAATTCCTATTGACTGCTTGTTCAAGTCAACAGGAGGTAAAAGAGGTTTTGGCCTGCTTATCACCCACAGGAAGATGACAGCTCCAAATGCAATAAGACTGATCAATGCTGGTGTTGGGAGCGGTGAGAACAATACTTGAAGTATCCAGATCATTGTGCTGGATCAGTGGAGCCAGAGTTGAACCTGAAACAAACAGGAGGTTTAGTAGACTTGAGTTAGAAGCTTTAATTACTTATGAGCCATGGTTACTTAAGTAGCTTGTTAAACAATACTGCAAATCATTTCAGCAGTTTGCCCCTGGAGAGTCCTGGTACAATAGTGAAGCACACTTATGCAATGTTTTAAGCCTCTTAAGAGATCTCAAGTCACCTGTCCCCATAAATCTTAATCTATGCTGCATCCACCTCCACAAAAAGCTGAAGCCTGATGAAGTCAGACAAGGAACAGATTCTTTCCATCCTTAAGTAAAAAAAGTCTGCCTGGAGAAAACCAGCAAATAATTTCCCAAATATATTTCCCCAGGTATAACCAAAAAATGCCTTCTTACTTCAATGATGTGAATCATGGAAGTAAGAAAATTCCTCAATATTGTAAGTGTTCAATAGAAAGTAAATAGTAAGGGTATTGATAAATTACATGTTTGATACACCTACACATATGTCTGCAGGACAAGCAGTATCTTCATTGTCAGCTGCTCTTACTGTTCATGCTAGACAAATATTTCAGAGAGTGACAGTGTGTTCAGCCAAAGAGAACAGCACAAATCAAAACTGTGAAAGTTGCTTTCCACTAGGAAGGGGTAACCTGGGAGTCAATGTGTGCAGTGGAAGTCTAGCTGGGAAATACAGAAGCAATTCTGCTGCTTGCATCCCCCAGGGTATCTTCTGTCAAGGGCAGGGAAGCAAAATCTGAGAATGCAGACTTTCTTATAAGAGACAAAGAGACCTGAGCTTTCTTCCTTAGAAACAAGTACTTTTATCTCCAAAATGTTCTGATGTGTTTAAGATTGAATTGCCAAGAGAAAAGACTGCTTTTTGTCTGAATCAACTCAGATCTGAGCAACTTGTATTTGCTAGTGTCTAAATATCTATGCAGGACACACCTCCTCACACTTTACAAGATGAATAACAACACTCTTTCACAGTTCTTCATACGGAATCAAAGGAACCGAGTCAGTAGATAACATGTCACTTATCAACTAAATCCCTGTACAAGAAGAATACCAGGAGTCCTGATGCAATGAGTTCCCGTTACCCTTTAACAATAATTCCAATGAAGTTGAAAGTATTTTACAAACCATTAGTAAGTTCATCCAGGACCTGAAGTCAGAATTTGGGTCTCTGAGCCCAGACTGATCAGTTAGATTACCTGCATCTGTTTTACAGTTTAATGGCAGTGTTAATCAGCAATGCTGGTGTGTTCTCTGGTGAGGAAAAGCATGCTTTGTCTGCTCCAGCATCTGGATTCTTATCAAAGGGTACCTCAGAAGCTTTCCAGCAAGTCCAAGCTGCCAAATGCACATCACCTTCATATCTGAGAAGTACCAACAGCCTAGTCCTCTTTTCCACTCTAAACCTTAGTTGCCACATGCCCTTCAAACTCCTGACCTTGGCTTCATGTACTGAGTCCAAAAAGATTGTGCTACAGCCAGAAAGGGAGGAACTGCCCTTGGGACTCTCTGCTGATGGGCAATTCCAGTCACTGGGCATATTAAACCTATGGGAGCACAAAGCTGTTCTTTCTGTAGCACAGCATATCACCCATCTCCACACCCTTCCTTTGGGCCTTTATCAATTGACCCTGGATTAAAAAAAAAACAGCAGAACCTAAATCCAGGTCTGCTGATCAAGTTTACATTCAGGGCAAAGTAGTTTAGGTTTAGCACTTCTCGGTTTGGAAGACTGAAGATTATTAATAAATGAATTTGGCAATCAGCTGCTCTTGCCACTATATATATCTGGCCCATTAATGGAGCAGTTAGCAACCAGCTTTCTGTAGTGATTAAACTGCATCTGGTTTGTGCTTTATACTTCCTCTTTCATTAACATGAGCAAGACACTTTTATAGCATGAGCACTGAGGCAGCTAGGTAGAGGCACCTCCACTCTCCATCATGAAGAGTCGGATGTACAAACTTTAGCTCAGAACCCACTACTAAATCCAAGTGACAGAGCAAATCACATTTGCACTATTTGTATGTTGAAAGCTTTCTAGACTGACACATCTATTATCCTCACATCTTTTTAGAGGGATGCCAGAATACTCCTGTTAAAACTCCTGTCGTGGTTTGACACTGACCCAACACCAGGCACCCACAAGAGCCGCTCATTCGCCCTCCCCTGCCACAGCTGGGCAGAGGAGGGAAAAGGAAAAAAAATTAACAAATGGTTCATGACTGAGATAAGGACCAGGAGAAACATTTCAAGGGCAAAACAGGCTCAACTTAAGTTGCGAAGTGAATTTATTACTAACAGAACCAGAGGAGGATAATGAGAAGTAAAATAAGCCCTTAGAACACCTTCCCCTCCCCAGCCCCTCCCTCCTTCCCACCGACAGCACAGGCAGACAGGGCACGGGGGTTTGGTGAGTTCATCACCGAGATTTCCTCCCGCTGCTCCGGGAGAGGAATCTTCCCCTGTGAGGCCGTGGGGTCCCTCCCACGGGACACAGTTCTCCATGAACTTCCCCGGTGTGGGTCCACTCTCAGGAGCAGCAGCCACACCACACCTGCTGCAGCGTGAGCCCCTCCCCGGGCACACAGTCTTCCCAAAACTGCTGCGCCGTGGCTCTCTATTTCCTGGGGGTGCAGTCCTCCAAGGACAGGCTGCTCCAGCCTGGAACAGGGCCCTCTCTCTCCACTGGGTCTCCCACTGGATCACAGCCTCCTCCAGGCATCCACCCGCTCTGGCATGGGCACCTCCCTCAGGGGCTGTGTGTGGATCTCTGCACCCCCCGTGGATCCCCATGGGCTGCAGAGGTACAGCTGCTACACCATGGTCTTCACCATGGCCTGCAGAGGAATCTTGGTTCCAGCGCCTGGAGCACCTCCTCCCCCTCCTTCCTTACTGACCTTGGTGTCACCGTGTTGTTTTCCCTAACATGTTCTCAACTCCTGCTCTTCTCTGACTAGAATCCAAAATCTTGTGACTTTGTTTTGATTTTTCTTCTTAAATATGTCATCACAGAGGCGTTACCAGCCTCTCTCATTGGCCCAGTTTTGGCCAGCAGCATGTCCATCTTCAGAGCCATCAGGGATCAGCTCTGCTGTGCATGGTGGGAAGCTTCCAGCAGCTTCCTCACAGGAGCCATCTCTGTGGCCCCCCTGCTACCTAAAACCAGGCTGTGCCAAACCATTACAACTCCCCTTAACACTGATTAGTAGCAATCAGTTTGGGCACTTTTACAGTCTTTTCCCATCCCCAGATGGCCAAAAGGAATTTTTCCTCAGTGCATTTCACATGACTCTTCCCTGGGCATGAAATTTTTCGATAAGCAGTGAGAGAATAGAGTAGGTAACCAGAGAAACCACAGGCCTGTACAGCTGAATCAGTTTTATTGACTGAAGTGTGCTCTCATCTGCTCATTTTAATAGTAATTTTAAGACAATTTCCCAGAAATCATGAATGATAGGTTGTTTTTAGAGTATCATGCGAGAGGTGAGGTACAAAACTATCATATCTATAGCACCAAGTCATCTTCTATAGCTTATTTATATGGCTTAGCATTAACACAGCCTAGTCAGACAGATCAGAGCAGTGCTCACAAATAGCTACTGTCTGTTACATGAATTTATTTGACAGACAACTTACTGAAGACACTTGTCTGACCTTTTTGTGATAAGGATCAGAGAACCCAGTAACCCCAAATGCTCCGTGCAGCAGTAGACAAGTCACTGAAAATTTTTCCATTGGGGTATTTTCACATTCTCACTGACTCACATGCAAAGCAGTTTGTGCCAAGACATCTAAGAGGACCGAACGTCAACCCCTGAAAGATACGATTTTTTTGCTTGAAGCAAAGAACTCAAAGTCCAGAGAGAACACCTAATCAATAAATGATCATTAAATGCAGGAAAGTTTTTGCCTTCAGGTTCTGAATTGATTCCACAAGTCTCTTGCATAGAAAGAAAGAAAGAAAGAAAGAAAGATCAGGCAGTAGTCTAATCCCAGTCTAGCCCACCCAGCATCCCTATAGCTAGTCAAGGATGATTTTCAGTTATATTTGAATTAATTTTTAATTTAAAGGAAGACCTGTTAACAAGTTTCTCTAAAGTCTGGGGAGTATTATATGCTCATTAGCTTCGAGGTTTGCTGGGTGTTTTTAGCAACTGTCTCCATTAGCCCACTTACAACACTGAATGAGACTACACATGCAGGACTATGCATGTACATCCTTTAAAGCTAGAGAGGTTAGTGTTGCATCAAAAAAAGCACAGATGCACAAAACCACAGATCTAGGTAATACAAAACAAAATGCTTTTCATATCTGAAAAACTGTTTTCAACTCCCTTACTTTATTAATAGAATAGTGACAGATTTTTGCTTTTACTTTTCATCAATGGTTCCACAAATAGGCTTTAGTCACTTCCATCAAAGCACATGGGGTGTGTTATTCAAGCTGTGGCAAGAGATTGTCAGCAAATTTGTCTCAATTCCCAGAATTAGGACAGTTGTTTCCTGTGCCTAGAGCTTCTGCTGTAACTATTTGTCAATCCAAGTAGCTGCTAATTTATCACCTTTGGTATCATCCAAATGCCACTTAATCCTGCTGCCCTCAAAGCAGAAGAGCCAGAGGGAGGAAGGAATCTGTACTTGATAGACCTTCCCTTCCCTGGTAAGAGAACAGCTGCAGCCTAGATCTGTCCTATGGAACTGCTACAACTAGAGTTTAACCCACAAATCCAAGTGCCCTGTGCATACATAATACCTGATTTATGTCAACTTAGTGAAAACTCAGTGTAGAGCAAGACAAAACCAGAGCATTTTGGGCAGACACCAGACGAGCAACTTTGAGCACCAGTTGCCTTTTTAAACATCAGAGGGGGCAGAGGTGAGTGTTTGAAACCCCTGAGTTCTGAAGGGCTCAACTCCCAGGGATACAAAAGGCACAGGATGTCTCAAACCACCTGTTAAGCTTCTTGTGCAATAAGATGCTGGACAGTTGAAAGTGTACTTAGGTTGTCTGCCCTGATCAATGGTCAGGGATAAGATGCACTAAGCTCCAGAGTCAAAGGCTTAGTTTTTATCTGAAGAGATTACAGTGATACCATTTACAGCCTTGAGTTCAGGAGTACACATTCTCATTTCTACTGTACCTCCCCCTTTACAGCTATTCCTTCACTGCCTAGAAGGAATTAAAGTTATTCTCTATGCTCTCCACGTGAGGAGATTCTCTCCACTGGAAGGTGGCTGATCTTTGTACTTTTGAGTACATAAATATGAAGAAAAGTCACTGTCATCTCCATCCCGAGAGTTCATTACGAACAACAAAGCAACCTCTGATACTTGGACAATTTTGGAAGCAATAGTCATGCAGTGCTGGTTTTCTACAGTTGTGTACTTTGCATGAAGTTTGCCTAAGCTTTTGATGTGATCATGACATCTTTTTTCTCAGCATTAGTAAGGTAACACTGACTGTTTACAAGCAGGAAAAGTGGAGTACAGCCACCTACACTAATTAGTTACTTAACCACCAGCAGCTCACTCTTTCCATTTGCTTACGCAGTGCAGCTCTTGCCTGGTGTCATCCTGCAGATGTGAGCCACTGTGCCAGTTCTTACTCCTTGGAAACTATATTCCATATTCCTCCTTGATGCAGCTGAAGTCTTGTGGTCCACAGGGTTTAGGAACATCTAACTTTGATCCAGAGAGAAGCTAAAGCACAAAAGCTCAGCAGTGACTTCTGGTCAGAGCCACGCAAAAAACAAAGCAAAATGCTCAGTAACCTGCATTAGGATACACTTCAGTGAGGCCTTGCCTTTGGAGTACCTCTTCAGAGAGTCAGAGCCAAACAGCTCAAGCACCCTTTGATCTTAGCTGAGAAACACTCTGCTAGAGGGTGGGAAAGGACGAGGCCTCAGTAACTTACTTTCAGGAAGTAGAGTGCTGTGGTTTCTGAGCCTTGCTCATGAGACTTATTGAATTCAAGCTTTCAGTATACTTAAATAGAAAGGCCATTTTTTTGTAAGGAATTTTACAATGTTGGATATGACACTACTTAGTACTAAAAGTTATTTTCTCAGATAAATTGAAATCCAAGCTCTCATATAGTCTTTATATCAGATTTTCTCCTTGAAACTACCTACTTAGAAACATTCTCTACTGGCCCTTTTTAAGAATTTAAAATATAGTCAGCATAGCAGGTTCTGTTACTGTTTATCCTATTAGATAATACAGGTTCACTTCTTGCGAAACATTCATTCATCAATATTGTATTAATAGGAAGTTTTCTCTAGTGATAGGGCATGGTTGAAAGAGGAAAGACTAAAGCTTGATTTGAAAATTCACATAGAACTCCTAAGAAAATTAGAGTATTATCACTAGGCACCTTAGCCACACAGAGAAAAGGTAGCACTAAAAGTTTCTAGATATTTATGTCCATTACTTCATATTATCGCAGCATTTCTATTACGAAGAACAAAGAACAAACACATATCTGAACTTAACTTAGCCCAAGGTCCACATTTAACTGATAGCACACTACCAGAGATTTCCTAGGAGGCTCCTGAAAAACTCATTATCTTGAACCCTGCATCTAATCACTGCACTTGCACATTGGATTTAGTAAAGCCCATGTGAGTAACAACAAGCAAACTCATGAGCAATAAAACAAATAAAGTAGAGCTTCATTACTTACACAGAAAATATAGCAGAGCACATACAGAGATGAGAACTAGAGAGTGAAGGCACCTACCATTTTGAATATAGGGTAGGAAGTCAGCCTCTTCTCCTTAAGTAAAGGGGAGCCTTAGCAGCACAGTACAAAACCAACACCACTTAGGTAACACTCATGTTAAAAACTACAGCCAGTTTCCTGTCCCCAGTTCAAATAAATCCGCAAGCAGAAAAGCACGTTGGGAGCAGAGCTTTAAAGGGGAGGAACTTGCATGGGGGAACTGGAGTGATTAAAAAAAAAAATAAAACAAAAACCCCAACAACCCATCCACACAAGAGGAAGTCATTGAACTTTTTTGTTTGTTAATGAAAACAGCTTGAAATAGATCTAAATGAAAAGTAAACCAAAACATTTTGAAATTATAGTTTATTCTTTTTAATGTGTTTGCTATTATCTTCTCTATGTATAAAGCTGTGTTCTCAACAATAGCAAATTTCTCTCTAGAGCTGCATGTATGTCAAGGTGAGCAGAGCTTTGTAGCCTGCAATACCAACAAATTGCTTTGACTACAGTATTTCTCAGATCCTGCTGCAATGAACTTGCTGGTGGGCTGGATTTCTGCTGCTGGTTTTGCTTTATTTGGTTTTGCTGTTAGGTTTCTTCTTGCTGTTGTTGGGTTTTTTCCTTTTTTTCTTCTTCTTCCAGAAGCTACCTAGTTCTTTCTGCTCTGTTACAGACTTACATAGGTGCAATTATTTGTACAAGGTAACAGTGAATCATGTTTCAAGCTTCAGTTTTGTTTCCTGCTATGACAGGTATTTTTTTTTTATGATTTCACGGTTTAATTTCTTTGTTTAGAAGTTTATAGCTGTTGTAGTTTCCCTTTTCCTCTTCAATGCTTGTCTGATATAACTGGAATTTTGCAGTAGGTTTGGAGGCATGGGAAGACAGTAACTTCACCTATCTCTCTTCTTTATTGCCTTAACCTCAGATTTTAGAATTGTTTTCTCCACTTAAGAGTTTCCCCATCTGAAAGTTTTCCTATGCTGCATGATTTCAGAATAATCTGCTTAGCTAGACAAACCGTAAAGCTGAGATGGACTTAACATAGCATGTAGTTGCATCCAAAATACAACCTGTACTGGACCTTGGCTTGCTAAAACACGTAGCCCCTACTAATTGCAATTATGTTTTTATTGCTGCTGTAAACTTTATACTATTCAGGTACAGCTAACTTACATGTAGTTGTGGCATTATTTAGCAATATAGGTATCTTTTAGGGAAACTGAGGGTTGATTCACTGATTTTCCTGTAAGCTGAGGATGAAAAAGAGTTAGCTTTTTCTTCATGAAACTCCTCTGCCTTTGGCTTTTCCTTCCCAGACCTGTTCCTGTGGCATTTAAGAGAAGCTATGAGCTTCAGCTTTAATAGCGCCTGTCAGGGTGCATTTGTGCTTAGAGGAAGGAGACAAGGTCAGGCTCCCAGCTCAGCCAGTTCCATTATCACCCGCTCTGTCTGCCTCTCTGAGCATTTCCCCTCTTCAGATATCTGGCCTCAGGCTGTTATTTTTCCAGGAGGAAGAGAAAAAGCAGTGACTTGTCATTGGTCAGCTGTTGGGTAGCAGTGCTGTGTATTTCAGGTGCATTGACTTTGCTGCAGGGCGCCAGAACATGGCCACAGCACTGTCCTACCCGGCCTGCCAGGAGCCCAGAATGTGATGCAGAGCTCCACGAGCTGGTAAGGCTGCACTCTATTGCCTGGACTCAGTGGGTGTCACAGCTCCAACATAAACTGGATTAAAGGATGCACACAGGGAGGCTTCTCCTTAATGATCATTTCTGTTCAATGCTCATCAATTAGAATACAGCTGACACTCTTCCCCTGATACACATAACAAGTGACATGCAAATGTTGAGGCTTTTAATTTTTCATAAATCATCTGAATAAACTCCAGACTTTTGAAAGGCACAGACTTTTTTTTTTGCTAGTAACTTTCTGTCAAAGAATAGAGCAGAGTTGTGAATCTCAGCCTTTGCTTCTCTTTGTACATGTATATAAAATGTACACCTGCATCCCTCATACCCATTAGCAAATTAAGACGAGCAGTAGGTAGGTTTTGTATATAGGAAGTTCAAGTTGTTTCCTTTCTGTTGTCACTGTCAAAAACGTTTTGCATAGAGGTGAGCTTTTGTAACAAACCTTAAGGTCATGGCACAACATGAGCTTTTATTATCCAAAGATGCCAAAAGAACCTTTCTACATATAGCGAATAGCAGAGGATGTAAATAAATGAGGGGGAAGCATTGGTTCCATGTAGTGTTTTCTCTGTTGTCCCTTCAAAACTTGGATTTAAATTTTGTGAGTCTGTGGGAGGTGTGAGCTCAATTTGAATGATTTTTGAATTCCAGTTTGTTTTCTTAATGCTATAAAAATAACAATTCATTACTGCTCTGCTCTGATTTTCAAGGGCTGTGTCTGGCTTTGTAAAGCAGGATAACTGCACTGGAACATAAATGATCTTCTCAGAGCACAAGTGGGTTCCTCAGAAAAGGAGGTATGGATAGGATGACGGACTTAGGATGTGGAAGAGCAGCATGCTTTTTTGCCAGTTCTCTTGCTTGCAGCTTGATTTCAGGTTAATCTTTGTCTCCACCATCCTCTCTGTTACAGCTGCAGCTCCGTACACAAGCAAGAGCTTGGAGAAGGCTCCATCTCTATAGCTACAACAAGCAGTTGTACCAAGGCAATGGCAACAGCCATACCCTATAATCTGGGCTTTTAAACCATCACAAAAGGCATTATAGACAGTTTCTGTGTTCTTAGTTAGGGATTAAGCTAGGTTCTATTGTAGTCAATGTTGCCAATAAGCTTGTGCTTATAAATGATCTAGCATATTGCAACCTTTTACTGCTTGTGATGCTGTGGAAACAAATATTCTTATATTTTTGGAACCTGATTTAAACATTAGTCTGAATGGCAGCCTAGCACTTCTACTTTGTGCACTGTATCTTTAAACAGGCATAACTAACAAACTGATAAGAAAATGGCTTCAGCCTGGACTGTAGGGAGATTTCCACTTCCAGCCAGTCTATAGCAACAAAGAGTGTTCAGGTGGCTGCTCTCGCTCAAGCTGTGATTTCCCTATATGCCACCCCTGAGCCCAGACTTGTTTCTTTAATAACATACAGCCAGTTATGCAGCTGTTGCCTTTAACAGGGTGATAAGAAGGGTGCACTGGATCCAGGTATTGCAGCAAATTGAGGTTATTGTCCCATTTGCAGCACTTCTCTGCAGGAGCAGGAAGCCTCGTACTTGGGAAACACGGGCTGATCAGGAGGGATTTGCTTACCTTCCTTCCGTGCTGGAGGAGGGTGGAGGGGCTGGTACAGCTTGCTTCCTTTGCTGCTTTACAACTCCCGAGGGGCGTTCTAGGGTTGGTTCTTCCCCAGCTCCCGTGGTGCTTCACCAGCTCCCGTGGCAGGACTAAGCCCAGAATCATCAGAGTGTGGCTTTAATAAACAGGCAACACTGCACCCAGGTAACCTTTGAACCTGCCTTGCAACAGGTTCAAAGGTAAAAAAAAAAAAAAATTATTCCTGATCAAATATAAAGAGCAATTTTGGCTGGTTAGAAATGTTAAACATACAAGTCTTGCACAACAGCGTTGGAAGAGAGCAGCGCATTGTGAAAACTAACCCCAGGCCTGTGAAAGCTGCAGCCTTGGGTTTTTCATGGGGCTCTCATTTACTCCAAATGTGCACAGGGCACTGAATAAGTCTTGCTCCTCTGAGAAAAGGAGCCTCTTAGATTGCACTTCAAGCAAGCAAATATATTCCAATATTTTTCACCAGATGCTTTGTGTAGAGTCCTGTCCTTAACATGTCCAGCTGTTGAGGCATGGGTTTCCCTTGCAGCTCCAGTGGTCTGTGAAGCAGCCACTCCTTTGGGGTCAGGGCTCAGCGCATTTGGGATGTATGGGGAGCTGGTTATCTCACCATGGTGCACCTTCCCTTTTGACGCTGCGCAGAGGTTAATGCACTTGCTCGACTGCCAAGTAGGCCAAGTCTGTTTTGTGAGAGATTTCTTGTGTTGATTTAAACAGCTGTGGTTTTGGTTTGTTTGTTTGTTTGTTTGTTTTTTTGCCTTCCTCTATCTCTGAAATGGGAATAAGAGAGCCTGTGCTTAATGCTGCTTGAGAAAGACAGTTTTGAGGTAAGGTATGCAGGCTGGGCTGGCAGGTGGAGCTTCCTGGCTTTGCTTCCAAAGGCTGTGGATATGATCTTTGGAAGACATTTTCTGCTCGTGATCCAAGAGATAGGGCTAAATAGCAAAGTCTTTTCAGCACTCACTTATTAGAGAGCATCCAAAGGAGGGCAACAAAGATGGTGAAAGGCCTTGAGGGGAAGCCATATGAGGAGCTGCTGAGGGTACTTGGTTTGCTCAGCCTGGAGAAGACAAGACTGAGGAGGAGAGCTCATCGCAGTTACAACTTCCTCATGAGGGGGAGAGGAGGGGCAGGCATCTCTTCTCTGTGGTGATAGTGACAGGACCCAAGGGAATGGCCTAAAGTTGCGTCAGGAGAGGTTTAGGTCGTATATTAGAAAAAAATTTTTCATCCAGAAGGTGATTGGGCACTGGAACAGGTTCCTCAGGGAAGTGGTCACAGCACCAATCCCTATAGAGTTCAAAGAGTGTTTGGACAATGATCTCAGGCACATGGTGGGACTTTTGGGAATGGTCCTGTGCAGGGTAAGGAGTTGGACTCAATGATCCTCATGAGTCCCTTCTAACTCAGCATATTCTGTGATTCTGTGATTGGTCAAGATAATAAAAGCTTTTGTTGATCTAGGACTGTTTTTTCTGGTGCTGGAATCTGACTCCTGTACAATATCTGAAGAGTAAACTAATACTAACACTTTTCACTTAAGATCTTAAGTATTCTTAATTTGGGTTAGGGAACCTGCCTGTATCAGTGCATATGAATAAAAGTGGAAGCACCTGTGCCAACACAGCAACCTAGACCTTCTCTTAGTTTTTAGAAAATGTCAGTTTAAGGAGGATGAAAGAAAATGAATGGGAGAGTTTTCCAAGCTTGGTGCAAAGAGATGATACCAATGTGGAAGTCTCTTGGCTTCTGCCTGTGGTGCATCTTGCATGTGGGAAACAAAGCAGTTGATTCAATGCTGTTACAAGGTATGCAACAGATACTAATAATTAGTAGTTGGGCACGTCCCCATTCAGCCTAAGTAGATATTGCATCACCATCTCAAAAGAGCTGGAGTGACTGACACCATCTGTGGTTTTGGCTCCTGGATGTGTTTTATAAACCGATGGGGGTGGGGGAGGAGAGGCGGGGAAGTGTAGCCGAGTCACTTGAGAAGGGAACAAAGCCAATTACCTGAGCTAGCTGTATGTGTAAAGCTGTGACTGCTTTTCCTTCCCCACCCTTTCTCTCTGGTACATAAAGTACATGGCATTTTACCTCGTTTGAACAGCAAATTAATCCAAGCTGTGGTGTTTTGCCACCTTTCACCTATATAGTTTCTTCCTGATGAATGAAAACTATTGATTAGTTCACTGTTAAAAACTGTTCTGGGAGACCTGAGCCACTTGGAGCAGTGAGTGTGTCGTCCTTGAGTCTGGCAGGGGGGCTCTTGGTCAGACGTCCTGCTGAATTGCTAATGGTGGGTAACCTTTTTCCAGCTTATTTTGAAAGCAGGAGTGAGAAAACACATTCACAAGTCCTGGAAGACAGTGGGCTGTATTTTGTAGTGCAGGTTTGTCTGTGTATGTCTGTGTTCTGTGTTGTTTCCAAATGAGTGATGCTGTAGTTTGTGATCTCAGTGACCAAAGCACACAACCAATGACATAAAATAACCTAGATCAGCTGTGCAAACATCACCTGTGTCCTAGTTCTGAAAAAGAGGAGCTCAAGGCAGACCCACACACATAGAGTTTTTATAATAAGACTGGGAAAATATTGTTTCAGTTAATGAAAATGGTAATTTTTCCCCTAAAGACTTAATTATGAAGAAAATTGCTGACAAATGCCATGATGAATTCTCCGTAGGTTAGCAGGGGCTTCATGAATTGTAACAGGCTAGTCATTTTTGAAGTCTCTGAGCAGATTATAGCTCAAAATATTTATTCAAAGTATTACTTTTTGACAGAATTGTCTGCACGCATAGGGCTTTCAAGATGGTGAGAATACGATTTTTCCTTTTTTAATTTTTACAGGTGACAGAAAGCTCAATAGTTTCCCTCCTCTGTTTGGATCCATTTTCTGTGCTAATCTAAAGTATCACTATTCAGATTAACACATCTTTCAAATGTAATCAATTCACTTGATTCTTGAATGATGAAAAAAGGGACCGAAAGGGACCAAAAGTGATCAAAAGAAATTGAAGAGTGTTTCTTCCAGCCTTGTTCCAGCTCCATTACTGAATGCAGGAGTCAGAGGTATATTTTAGATACCAGCCAATGAACACACAAGTGCAGGATATCCCTGAATGCTGCTTAGAAGTTATTCTTGCTGAGGTTGTGCAACCAGTCTGAGCTGTGAAAGAGTGGAGCTAAAGGTCATTACCACACAAAGCTGGAGTTTAATCACTTCTAGGTACCATATAAGAAGCCTTTTTTTTATTGGTCTTGTGAAATCTACTCAAATGCAATAGGCTGTTGAATGATAAACACGAAATAAACTCTAACCCTTCAACCTAAATAGTTGTCCTGACATAGTAAAATTTGGTGCCAGGATATTATGAGTAGTTTTTACTGTGTTAAAACATTTGTGTGAAAGGCATAGAGGTGTCATTGAACTATTTTAACAATTAAGGAGGCTGCACATGTATTTGCAGTTGCTCTGTGGTGCCCAAGAACAGCTGCACGCTACTTTTTGTTGCAGAATGTGGCTGCTGCATAAAATTGAAGCATCTGAGTGAATTTGCGTCTTCCGTGTTACCATTGACAATCTTGCATTCTCCTCTCTTCATGCAAAGTTGAGTGGTGTGTGGCTATAAGTGTCTATGGTTTTAAAACTAGACAAAACAGAATGTTGAGATAACTGTAGGTGTTAAATACATACAAGTATGAACTGGTACTCTCCATGTTGCAGGAAAAAAAAGCATCTGATTTCTATCTTGACCTGCTGACTCTAAGCAGAACAACTGACAGATAATTCTACTGATTTTGACTGGAAACTTTTTAGTGTGTTATAGAGTGTATTTACATTGCTCTATTTGGGATCAGAATTTGTCCTTAAAAGACTAATTCTTCTGAGCTCTGACACAAAAGAAATATTTGGCATTAATCACTTCTGTTCAATCTGATAAGATGCATAGATGACCCAAGAACTGAAGCTACTGATTCATTTGCTCAGTAGTTTTCCAAGTCCATCTCTCTTACTCAACTTACACATTTACTTGAACATTGTGCTGTACTTAGCCTCCCCTACTGCCAGGATAAAATGTGGGCAGCACAAGCAGACATGAAAGCTTATGAACAGAGACTGTGACTATTGACCTTTCAAACTGGAAGTGAGAAGATGGAGCAAATCTTTCCTGGTGACTTTAGACTTTGAATCTTCATACTAATAAAAGGAAAAAGCTGATGTTCAAAGTGAGGTATACCTGACGTGTAATATTTAAGATGAGGAAAGTTTAAAGACCACTTGGATTGCTTCTAGGTGTTATCAGTGCTGTAATGTTATTAGGTGGTTTAATTCTTATTGAAACAACTGAATTACAATTTTTGGTTTTAAGATAACAAGCTTTTGATGTTGCAGTGGTAAATACAATGGTTTGCTAAGATGTCTGTTACAGTCCTTTGTGTGTTGTGTCTTGGACCTCATCTGTTCACCTGTGCTTAACCCACAGAATAAGCCTTGGAGTGTTGCTCTTGTTCTGATATTCTGAGGAGATTTGAGGTCCATCTCTAATTTAGAAACTCTCTAATACAGGGACTCTTCTTTTCATTTCAGGCTGAGACAATGCCATTGATGTTGATTACCAATAATTATAAACCAATAGAGGTTCAGCCTTTAAAATATGGCAGGTCTTCTACTTATACATCATTGTAGAAACAATGCAGAATGTCGGTAATTTCTGAAATCTTTTCCCTCAATCTGTTCTTCAGCCCAAGCCTTGACTGAGTCAGCTTTGCCCCAGTTAAAGACCAGGTTAAATATAAGAAGTTCAAGACTTGGCTTGTTGTGAGATGAGGTGTCCAATGCTTTTGTGATTTAATTCTATGGTTTTCATTAAAAATTTAAAATTATTTAAAAGACCAATGAATTATGCTGTTTGATTAGTACTGGCATGGTCTTTAATTTCCACAGTATTATATGTATTTCTTTAGAAACGTGTGTAAACAGCCCACTGGAGCTAAATTTTAGAAGGTTTTTGAGATCACTGTCATGCAAGATCACAAGAAGAAGCATTGCTTTGAACTGAGAATTTAGATTTTAATTAAGCTTCTCTTGTTGAAGTTGCTTATGTAATGATTAAGGCACTTGTATTTTGGTTCCTAAAAATAGGTTCAGAAATGCAGAGACTGTGTTTGAGGTAGTTTCAATAGCACATATGGGTTTTCAGGGTTGTACAGATAAAGAATTTTCAAATTCAATTTTGTGCCAAGCTACTGACCTTGAAAAAGCCATTTACTTGACTAAAAATACATCATTGCATATTGTAGTTCAGGGAAATACATTGAGGAAAAAAGGTAGTGATATTCAAATTCAGGCAACCAGTACTTCCTGTGGCCAAACTGTAACCCCTGGGTCATGTTTAGTAAGGGTTTGGAGCAAGGTGAGTAAATGCCTTTGTGTACCTGGTTCAGTACAGTGTGATTCAGAATCAGTGTGTGATGTACGGGTGTGTAAATGCTCCAATGCCCTTCTAAGGCATTTCCTCTGCAGTCACTGCAATCGACTTGCAAAAGGGATGAATCTGATGCTTTTTAGTTGATCTACAGAAGAAATGATTGTCAAAAGGTACATTACCCTGTGGGAGGTCATGACAAATCACTAAACAGATTTGTCATGGTGAGCACTTAAGTACAGACATTTTAGTTGAACTTCCATTGTGTTCAGTGTGACTTCTCATGTGTTTTAAAACTAGCATGTTTCCCAGATTTAAGTTGTTTTGGACAGAAAGGATATGCAATAAATATATAACAAGAACAGGGATTTCTCCTGGGTTAGGATGGCAGCAAAAGTGTGTGCTTTTCTGTCCAGGAAGAGAATTTCTGCCTGTGCTGTATTATACAGAATGCTACTTCTGGCTTAGATGGAGAGAGATGAACAACACTGCCACTGAGGCAACCTCACACTTCACTGCTAGTGGTACTTGCCTCATCCTCAATTACTCTCATACTGTATCACATATACCCAGTTGTTTTCCTTCCAGCTGAAGCGTGATAAACAATATATGATAAGCTGTAAAATCTGACCTACCCTGGGTTGCAATATATATTGAGTCCAAACTCAATTGAAAAAATTAAACTGAAATGCGCTGATTAATTAAGATTATTTAATTAATATCTGGTGAGACATAAAGAAGTTGGAGCCAGCAGAATACAAAGAGGAATAAGAGGAAAGTGTAGGGTCTGAGGTACGGGTGTGCTGCCACTTGGTGACAGCATGTCTCATTGTGCCCTTCAGTGCCACTCCTTCCTGTCAGTGCTGCAATAGCTCTTGCTCTGGTGAGCCTTGCCAATGCTTTGGTTCATGTGCCAGACACCTTCGAGCTTGTTGTGGCATCTCAAGCACCTCGGAATGCCTCCTACCCGCACAGCAGCCAGAAGCTGGGCTCAGCTCTCCAGATTGCTGTCAACAGCCATTTCTGACCAGTCGTCCTTAGGTAACTTTATCCCAGCTTTTGTTTATGCTGGGTGTGTTTGCCATGCCAGGGAGTCTTCTGATGCCTTCACCTGTCAGGTTCAGCAGGAGAACATTTTATCCTTTTTGGACCAGGTTGCTCAAAGGCTGAGGTGGAGTATCTGTTCCTGTGGTTTGCTTGCTTCGCCCTGCAAGTCCTGTGATTCGGGGGTCTGGTATTTGAGAACAGAGCTTAGACCAATGTCTCCCCCGTTTCAGCTGGCATGGGGGAAGGCTTTGCCTAATTTTTGACTCAGACTTGCATCTGTCTCCTTTGGCAAAACCCAGTTTGGCTGCTACTTTCCTGTAGATGCTGTGCTCAGTTTCCAGGCTTTTCTGGAGGAGTGCTTTGGCATAAGACTATTGCTCTGAGGAGTGAGGAGGATTTTGTCAGGGGCTCTGTACCCTCTGGCATTGTTTCTTCTGCCTCTGAGCTCACAGGCTACTGCAGTGCATGCATCTCACTTTCTCCCTCAGTAAAAAAATCTGAAATTCTTGTGACACTCCCATGCTCCTGCCAGTAATTTCTAAAATGACATGAAACTTTGTGACAATGAGCTGGGAAATTGGGCATGGGGAGGAGATTGAAAATTGCTGCCTCTCTGTAAGTCTTTTGTGTAAGTTAACATAGTGTTAACACGGTTTTCCTGTAACTTCTCATCCGCTTGTGGTGAGAACTTCCTTTGATACAGATTGCTTTGTGCCTGTGCCAGATCTGGGAGTATATTCCTTCTGCTGTGAAGTTGGTACTTTCTGTTAGGAAATGGGAGGGAAGGGGGCTTGTTTGGTAATTATAAGAAATGACAGAAGGGTAAGCACTTAACAGCAAACCCAGGCAAGTAGTGCTCTTCAGTGAACTGAGCTTTTTTTTGCAGTCAGCTCAATCATTTTCTCTTATGAGTAGCTGATTTCTGTTCAGGCTGTTTCCCACAAAGCACTTTCTAGAAGACCTTAGAGCTATTTAGGAAGGAATTTTATTTGGTCTCTTGCAGTTTCAGAAAGCTGAACCCTATTTTGCTTTGAGGATCTTTCAAACTTTAAAAAGCAAGAGAAGAGTTTTAGCTGAACAGAACTGCATTATTTTTTTCTGAAGTGCTGAAGCACAATGTCATCACTTAATTTCCAGCTGGGCTTGGGCATTTTGCAATATGATTTGCTGCAGTTGATACCAGCCTTGAGAAATACTTTAACTAGTCTGAAGCAGACTGTGTTTTCCGCCCCAGTCTTGTACATCCTGCGGTAGCACTTCAGGCACTGGCTCAGGCTGCCTTGAGTACCTTTTAAGCCTGAGGCAGCACTGCCAGGATTAATCTCTGTACCATGGGATGTTACTGTATTTGAGGCTGCTTGGAGCTCCTGAGTGTTTCCTCTTCTTTGGCACACAGCCTGCTCCTTTCTCAGTCTTTCAAACACAACACCCACCATTGTATAGTTTGCCCCAAAACTGTGCTTTGAGCTTCTCTGGCAGTCTGCCCATAGCTTTAGATGAATTTGCTATGACTGCAGTCACAGCATTTTGACTCACTCTGCAGCAATCCAAGGAAGGTGCTTCCTGGTAGAGGTATGCAATGCAAATGCTAGAAAATATTCCTGCAATACCACATCTCTGTTTATAACTGGTAACATCCAACTTCAAATCTTCCTTGAGGAAATGATGGTATTTAAGCTGGGCTCATGTCTATAGCATGTAAGGAAATCTGTCTCTCTGTTAGCAGGAGCATGCAATAAATGCTGTAAATACTGTAAATGTCAAATCAGTGTCATCAGTGAGAAATGGATCATTAATTATATGAGCATTAGGCAGCTGATGCTGAACAGCAGAGGAACACTTGAAGAGTGTTAAACTGTTCAGTCACTTTGTAAATACTAAAAACTGCTTGAATATAATAAGCAGTATCTGCTCCATATGCTGTGCATACACTCCATAAAAAAGACTTGTTCTGTGGTAACACCCTTTCTTGTCCTCTTCTGGCTGCTGACATCCCAAGTTTACTCATGTTTCAGCCCTTGGTGCGGAGGGCAGATCATTGCAAGACTTCCTCCTGAGGTGCTGTCACATGCCACACTTCATTTTATACACCCACATATTGTTGTAAAACCTTTGGTGTAAGTAACATCATTAATTATTCCATATTAGAGTAATAAATCCCGAACCTGTCTTGTTGACCAAATGTAAGGAAAGGGTCCCATATTCCCATAGAGCAGGAACTACCACAGAAGGTGTTTGACTTCAGCTTCCCAATACAGCTGGAGGACAGCCCAAGGCTCTGGAGATTCCGACAAATGCTGGAAATGATGAGTCTTCATTTTCTTCCTTTACTTCTATTTCATTCAAAAGTGGTGCACGCTGGTGTTTTTAATTTTTTTAAATTAAGTTTTTGCAAGAAGACACATTAGGAAACACTTCGTAACACCCAGATGGATTTCATCTCATTTGCATTCTCATCTCCAAATTTTGCAATCTGTGTTTGTTTAAAAAGAAAGAAATAATTTAAAAAAAGTAAAAAAACCCTTGTCTGAGGAGGTATATCCAGGCAGTAGAGTTGATGGCTTCACTGAGCTCTGTGTAGTCACTGGTGTAGTTAATATTCTGTAGTACTACTTCATTATTTGAAAAAATAGTATCCATGCTGTTGCTGGCATCCTCTTTTTTATCTCGTGGGTTGAAGTGCTATTTGCTTTCTTCCAGTCTTGCAGTAGTTCCACATGCTCTTCAAAAATACATACCAGTATGCAATGATTCATTATCTCAGAGATTTCCATGTATCAAATAGTTGTCATAGAAGTTAAGAATTTAGAATTATTTCTCCCATCTCCATCCCCTTTCTTTTTCTCATCTCCACCCCAAAAGTGCAAACGCACAAAGCAAGTGATCACACAGTAGCTGTTAGTCAAGACTGGGAAATGGAACTAGATATTCTAGAGAGGATACTCCTCATACATAAAACCATAAAAATCTCCTAGCGTCTTTTAATGAGCTTACTATGAAAGATCAAAACATGCATTGTGACACACGAGAGAGCAGAAGAGATCAACAATATCATTGAAGTCTTAACTCTGTGGCAACAGGGTGTTGTTAACATCAGCTAAGCACCTTTGCCCAAGAAATGGACAAAGCAAGCACTTTTTAAAATTTTTTTTTCTTTAGCTAATTTTTGTCTTAAGTCACTCACCTCTTTCAGTAGAATATCAGTTGTTGTTTCTGTAAACTCCTTAGCACTGCTGTTAGCTTCCTGCTCTTTGGTATTCGATCTGCTTACTCAACCATCTTTTATACTGTGACAGCTACACCCTCACATAATAATAACTTGTTTTTATGCGGTGCATTCACCTCAGTGATTTACCCAGCCTACTCACAACCTTACAAACCTGAAAACACTGTTTTAATGGGATGCCGTCTACCCTCTAGTTGTTTAATCTGTTAGTGGTATTTTTTCTGTGATTACAAGATCACTTCCAGTATGGCTTCAAGGATCCATAACAAATGGTATTGATTTACTATAGATCAATATGGTAAAGAATGTCACTCTGAAATATATTTTTGATTTTTCCCATTAAATTGAAATGATTCACAAAAGGACTTTCTCAATGAATCCACTTTGACAGTAGAGTTTCTATATGCTTGTCAGACATTGAAACTTTTCTAATGTAGGTTCAGTGCCCATAATTAACAGAGAGTTTAAAACTGAAGAACTAAATTACCTTTTCATGCAGAGCCCTTGTGATTGTGGTTTCTAGTTATCTTAAGACAATGCATTTAAGTGACTGCCAGTTATGTGGACTTTTCCCAGAGTTTGAGGGAAGCCCCTCTTGGTTCCTCCCCAGTTTGCTTGGCCAGAAGCTTGAGCAGTTGCCTATCACTGCAGAGATTGTAATTCTTTAAAAAGGGTCTCTGAGAGAGATCTTGCTGTTGTGTTTAATAACCTTTCAATAAAGCCCAGCTAGAGATTGTCCAAGACCACTAATGCAGCTGTTCCCGCTGGTGTTTGCCTTGCTGGGCTGCTCTCAGGTGGCAGGGAGTGATTAGCAGCTCTCTGTGCTGTCACAGGGTTAGTGCAAAGAGCATGATGAGCTGCTGTGGAAGTGTGGTTAGCTTTTATCTTGCAACATTTTTGTTTGCTCAATTACTTTTTTTCATCCTTTACTGACCTTTTCCCAAGTCAAGTGATTAATTTTTTTTTGTTGTCAATCAGAGACTTGAGGGCAAAACTTTTCATCCCCTGGATATAAATCTTGATACAGACATACGTCATAGGGAAAAAACTGATTTATTGCTGATTGCCCAAGAGTTACTTAGGTAACACATGATCCCATTTGGTTAACTCTGTCCTCTGATTTGGATCACTGTCATCTCTTGCATCCTCTAGCTCTCCTGCAAGCTCCTCAGTTTCAGTATGGCCCCTTCCAGTGTGAATGTCAGGCCAAAAACACTGCAATTTTGTGTTTGATCTAGGTACTCCAGTACCGTAAAGATCAACCATGTGTCGATAGAGGAAGTTAGACAAATACATGTTAGTTAAAGATTTGGGAAAAACATGTAACTATAGCTTTTTCTGGAGCTTAATGGGTGCTGTGTGAAAATCCTTCTGAAGCTATCATGGTAAGGAATGCTACATAGGGTACTGTAAAATATACAAACAACTGAAATCTGCACGAGACCAATAACTTGGTTTTGATTTCAAAATGGAAAAGTAGTTGTATTTATTATCTAAAGGGTAAGAAAAATTGCTGGAGGAGATGATACTATCAAAAAGACAGGATGTTTCATGGGATGTAACTCTGCTTAATAGGTGAGAATGTAGAGTGCATAAAACACTGCAGATCCTTAGACTTAGCCTGTGTGAACCAGGAAGTCTCTTTAGGTCTGAGAAGCCTCCAAGCATTTTTCTTTTTATTTGATGCTCTGGAGTGTATTTCCTTTGCTGTATCCTGCCCAAGGATAACAGCAGTAAATCTTAGCCCTGCCAGAGGGAATAAGGTGGTGTCAACAATTTCACTTTCCTAATGTCTGAAAACACTGGCTCCCATTTTTTTGCTGGAGGCATAAGAATGGTGCCAGATAATTGAGTCACAGGGTTTAAAACCAAGATTTATTGGTTGATCTACATATATGGGTGACTGGCAGACTTCCAGTGGAAAGTCTATGAAACAGTTCTTTATTGACAAATGTTTCTCTGGAAAAGGAGTTATCATGGCATATTATACATGGAGTTGTGGAGGGTAAGGATTCTCTTCCTAATATAAAAGATTATTAGATCTCTGAGTTTTGTTATTAAGAATTCAGACTGATAGCAGTGAAATATTTTCATCCCTGAAATTATTTTCCATCATGTGAATTGGTACACGAGTGTTCAACTATACTGTGAAGCTGGCAATGATTTGGCACCACTGTTTGTTAGTCTAATAACAGCTCTGATGAAAAAGCCATTTCAGCAGGCCAATATCTGCAAATTTGGAGCTGATATGTCAGAGCTTTACATTGAAGTCTGAAGGCAGCTTTGGGGGAGAGGAGAAGAGAGAAAGGGTGTCTGGCCAGCCTGTGCCAGTGGCTGGAGAAGTGACCATCACCAGTATCACATATTTCTGAGAAAAGTGGGCTTTGAACCATGAAGCTGCAGATAAAAACAGAGATAAATCAGGAAATCTTTCTTCTAATTTTATTCCTTTATGCCATAACTGTAAAATTTAAATTTGCACGCTTCTAAATGACATTCATTATCTGAGTATTACTCAGAGGGTTACCTGCAGTTATGATATTGTCAATGACATAAAGCTGTTAAAAATCACCCTTACAATTTTTTCTCAATGAAAAGGATCTGGAATTGAGATTTTGAAGAGTATTCTTAATCTAGTAATACAACCCATATTGAAGTCTCCTGAATTCAGGCTCTAATATTTACATTTTGGGTTAACTCTTGAAGTTCTTCCTTGTTTTTGAAGAACTTAACTGAAAAGCTGGGGAAATACTTGTATAAATGGATTTACTGTGGGTATGATTTTTTCCTGTAAAACACAAAATCACAGTTTTTGTGACTTATGCCAGTAATTTTGGTAATTTGGTTTGGTAATTTTTCAACTGTAGGGTAACTGTATCAGAAAATAGCCTAAGATTTCTCTTGGAGCTTGATTATGACACTATGAAGTATGCAAACAATTGAAATCTGTGGGAGACCAATAAATCCAAACTGACCTATGAGAAAAAAAGAAGTCAGTGGGAATTGGGATTACTGAAGATGATAAAACAATTCAGAGTTCCACTACAGAATAAATTTTGCCTTTTTTTTTTTCTGGCACAAAATAAAAGGCGATCTTCTTGTGGCCATTATTTGAGCACTTTTTTCTGGCCTTTCTGACTGAAATATCCCTGTGTTTTGGTATGGTCAGACAGTAAAGCTGGACAATGTCTTTCTCTAGCACTTCAGTCAAAATTGTGTCCCCTCTGCAATGCATAGCACAAGTACTTCATAAACATTCTCTGACAGGACCTCTGCTGCATTACCTAGAATCTCACCTGAGCTGCATATTTGGGTTTTAACAGTAAATAAATGCTTCCTAGTTAGTTATGGTTAATATACAAGTGTAAACACTTGGTCAAAGGCAGTCAGTTTTTAAGGTTATATGTGGTTCCCAAAGACTATAGTGTTTCCAAATCTGTGTGGACTCTGTCCTTACTGTTAGCTGTTTAGAGGATGATTTATATTTCTTACTAGCTCTTGCAGAAAGCCTGTGAAGCTTTACAAACAGGAAATGTCCCTGAACACTGAAAATTGCTATTGTGACTAATACTGCAACCATCCTCCTTGCAATTTATTTTATGGGCTTCGCTGTGTTACACACTTCCGTTGCACAGTGCAAGTGGGAATAGTCAGCAGGGATTACCGTGTGCCTAACACTGGCACAGAGACAAATGCATCCCCATCTAGAGTAGCCAGTATCTCCAAAACACAATTCATCCACAGAGGGCAAAACTTTGCAGCTAAATGGATACTTGATCCAGTTGCTGGAACATCTCTAATCCAGATGCCTGTACTCAGGACCATTTCATAGCAATCTGCATCTGAGCAGTCTGTAGCCATCTGCTGTGTGCATCTTGCATGGGCACAATTTTTGGCAGCTGTGGTCACCGAAGGTTTGCCTCTTAGGTAGTTTCCAAACTCATTGTTTTGTCATTTTAAAAATGTATATTTATTATCCTCTGTCGTGTTACCTTAGATATACAATTCTGTATTGCAGCAACAGACAGCCCAAGCACAGGCCACTGAGTCTAACTGGGGAAGTGATACACAAATAAATGATCTTTTGACAGACTTCTCGCTGGCATTGTACTTAGCCCCAGAACCATGCTGGTAGCATGTGCTGCTTTCCTCTTTGCTTGGTGCATCTTCACTCTGCAGGAGGACATCGCTCTATTTACAATAGATTCAGCATTTTGCTCTTACCTGGGAGGAGGGCACAGGTAAAGTGTTCACATGTGACACTAGGAATATAATAAACTCTGAACTAAGTCACTCCCACACATAACATTATGACCTTTATGGGTCTCATCCAGCTTGAGATATTCCATAATTCTATGTGACTGCCCATTTCAGAACTCCAGCAAATCAGAACAGTAACTTTCTCTTCTTCCTGAACTGCAGAAAAAAGTGACACAAGTCAGAAAATATATGTAAAAGCAAAAGATCAGACAAGGTAGAAAACCATCTCCTCCACCTGTTTAGAGCCAAGTCAGAGTGAATCAATG
>VZRS01014558.1:370912-422995 GCA_013398055.1 Ifrita kowaldi
CTGCAGTTATGATATTGTCAATGACATAAAGCTGTTAAAAATCACCCTTACAATTTTTTCTCAATGAAAAGGATCTGGAATTGAGATTTTGAAGAGTATTCTTAATCTAGTAATACAACCCATATTGAAGTCTCCTGAATTCAGGCTCTAATATTTACATTTTGGGTTAACTCTTGAAGTTCTTCCTTGTTTTTGAAGAACTTAACTGAAAAGCTGGGGAAATACTTGTATAAATGGATTTACTGTGGGTATGATTTTTTCCTGTAAAACACAAAATCACAGTTTTTGTGACTTATGCCAGTAATTTTGGTAATTTGGTTTGGTAATTTTTCAACTGTAGGGTAACTGTATCAGAAAATAGCCTAAGATTTCTCTTGGAGCTTGATTATGACACTATGAAGTATGCAAACAATTGAAATCTGTGGGAGACCAATAAATCCAAACTGACCTATGAGAAAAAAAGAAGTCAGTGGGAATTGGGATTACTGAAGATGATAAAACAATTCAGAGTTCCACTACAGAATAAATTTTGCCTTTTTTTTTTTCTGGCACAAAATAAAAGGCGATCTTCTTGTGGCCATTATTTGAGCACTTTTTTCTGGCCTTTCTGACTGAAATATCCCTGTGTTTTGGTATGGTCAGACAGTAAAGCTGGACAATGTCTTTCTCTAGCACTTCAGTCAAAATTGTGTCCCCTCTGCAATGCATAGCACAAGTACTTCATAAACATTCTCTGACAGGACCTCTGCTGCATTACCTAGAATCTCACCTGAGCTGCATATTTGGGTTTTAACAGTAAATAAATGCTTCCTAGTTAGTTATGGTTAATATACAAGTGTAAACACTTGGTCAAAGGCAGTCAGTTTTTAAGGTTATATGTGGTTCCCAAAGACTATAGTGTTTCCAAATCTGTGTGGACTCTGTCCTTACTGTTAGCTGTTTAGAGGATGATTTATATTTCTTACTAGCTCTTGCAGAAAGCCTGTGAAGCTTTACAAACAGGAAATGTCCCTGAACACTGAAAATTGCTATTGTGACTAATACTGCAACCATCCTCCTTGCAATTTATTTTATGGGCTTCGCTGTGTTACACACTTCCGTTGCACAGTGCAAGTGGGAATAGTCAGCAGGGATTACCGTGTGCCTAACACTGGCACAGAGACAAATGCATCCCCATCTAGAGTAGCCAGTATCTCCAAAACACAATTCATCCACAGAGGGCAAAACTTTGCAGCTAAATGGATACTTGATCCAGTTGCTGGAACATCTCTAATCCAGATGCCTGTACTCAGGACCATTTCATAGCAATCTGCATCTGAGCAGTCTGTAGCCATCTGCTGTGTGCATCTTGCATGGGCACAATTTTTGGCAGCTGTGGTCACCGAAGGTTTGCCTCTTAGGTAGTTTCCAAACTCATTGTTTTGTCATTTTAAAAATGTATATTTATTATCCTCTGTCGTGTTACCTTAGATATACAATTCTGTATTGCAGCAACAGACAGCCCAAGCACAGGCCACTGAGTCTAACTGGGGAAGTGATACACAAATAAATGATCTTTTGACAGACTTCTCGCTGGCGTTGTACTTAGCCCCAGAACCATGCTGGTAGCATGTGCTGCTTTCCTCTTTGCTTGGTGCATCCTCACTCTGCAGGACTTCGCTCTATTTACAATAGATTCAGCATTTTGCTCTTACCTGGGAGGAGGGCACAGGTAAAGTGTTCACATGTGACACTAGGAATATAATAAACTCTGAACTAAGTCACTCCCACACATAACATTATGACCTTTATGGGTCTCACCCAGCTTGAGATATTCCATAATTCTATGTGACTGCCCATTTCAGAACTTCAGCAAATCAGAACAGTAACTTTCTCTTCTTCCTGAACTGCAGAAAAAAGTGACACAAGTCAGAAAATATATGTAAAAGCAAAAGATCAGACAAGGTAGAAAACCATCTCCTCCACCTGTTTAGAGCCAAGTCAGAGTGAATCAATGAAATAGAAGAAGGCAGAAACCGCATTTTATTAATTGCCAGAATGGTGAGGGTCTGTGGCTAGAAAGGCTATTGATGCCATGGTTGGGTCTGTGAACAGTGTTTGAGGTGTGCCTGCATGCCAGGCTGCTGATTTTCAGTGAAGCAGGAACGGAGTCTGCCCCAGTCCTCTTGGGCTTTTCTGGGACACTGTTCTGCTGCCAACCATGATTCACCTGTTCGTGCAGAGCTCAAACCATTCCTGCTTATCAGCCTTAGCTAATGCCCACTGTAATGAGGTGGTCTCCCCGCCACACATTCTCCAGGCACTGAAGTAACAGAAATAAAGCCTTGCATGTGTGTCTTTTCATTGGGAAGGCTCTGGAGGCAGCAGTTACTCCTGCACTCTCACATGCTAGACTTTGATAAATGTTGTCACTAATTCTGGATGTGAAAAATGGGATATTTGCCCTGACCAAGGTGGTGGGGGGAAGAAATTTGTTCTTATTACTGTTGCTTTTACCTATCAGGAAAAGCTGCCAAATTCCAAGATATTGATCAAACTTTTGAATTTTAGCACAGCATTGCCAGAAAAAAATAGAAGAATGTAATATTTGTTTCGGAAAGTGAGTTTTCCTCCACAAAAGGAGAGAAAAAATCAGATGAGAGGATGAATGAAGCTGTTTCTGGTTGTCTTTAGTTGTCACTGATGTCTTGTTTGCACATGTTTCTGTATTGGTAGGTTGCTGTCCATCATCACTCAAGGAAATGCTTTTCATAAGGATTTTAACCACCTGACAGTTTTGGTTTGATATTCTGGAAATTCTTCTTCCGTATAGCAAAGAGAAGCCTGTGGCTGACAATCCTCTTGCATAAAAAGCAGTTGTTTCTTGTATTACCTCCAGGCACTTTACTTTCAGAACTATCAATGGGTAAAATATTGGTGGCAGTTTCCAGCTGCCACAAAGTGCTTAATTTTCCATGGCCACAAGATATTTAATTGATCATCAGCCAACTGATATTCAACAAGCAATAAACGTTTATCTGCTCAATTACAGCCCATTGGGCTGTTCAGGGACATGTCTGTGGTTAAATTCTTTACAGAAGTGTTCACTATGTGGTAGATAAATAATTAAGGTAATATTAGTACTGATCAGTAGCTCTGTTTGTTCTGTGACAAATTGGAAGGGAAGTGGTTGTATGCTGTATTCACTTCCCCTTCAGCCTCGCAGTCATTCAGGTGTCAGTCAATTCTGCTAGAAGTTAAACAGCTCCACTAAATGGGAAACTTCTCTTTGCTGTCTCACAGTTTAAAGTCAGCAGCAATCCAGTAAGTCTAACTTAACTTTTTTATTACGTACTTGCTGGTCAATAGGAAAAAATCAACAAATATGCCAATGCATACATTTCTCACATTCCAGCTGATGTTAATTTCTAGCCCTTTTCAGGGAATTTGCTGGATTAAATACTGGAGTTACTAACTGGATGCCAGAAAAGGGGCATAGTTTCTGGACATCTTCCTGGAAGATGCACTGAGAGCAGCAGTGTTCTCCTGGTGTGCCAGCATGGGTTCCTGATCACCCTCAGCTCTCCTGAGGAATCTACTAGGTATTTATATTTTTTGGAAAAGGGATAGGAATGTCATGAAGGAACAGTCCTTTCACAGCTGCTTTTCTTCAGGGAAAGAGGTTTGATATTGTGTTCCCTGCTAACAAACACTTGCCAAATATGATATTGTAATTATGCTTCCTCCTTTTTCCAGTTTGTGATTTCCCCAGATTTGTATACTCAAATAAGTTTGTCTTCAATCAAAATGCATCTGAGGTGCCTGTGTGTGACTTTCAGTCCTCAGGGACTAAGAAATCCCAAATTCCATATAAGAGTGATGTTCCTAGGTATGTTTTTATTCCTTCCTACCTGAGGAATGATACTAGCTAGTTCTAGATATAGATTGGCAATTAATTATTGTGGACTGAAATCACAGCTGCATTTGGGACA
The DNA here is from genome assembly GCA_013398055.1 of Ifrita kowaldi. Taxonomy (NCBI): domain Eukaryota; kingdom Metazoa; phylum Chordata; class Aves; order Passeriformes; family Cinclosomatidae; genus Ifrita; species Ifrita kowaldi. Next base: position 374,884 of record VZRS01014558.1, read on the forward strand.
AAGTTGGAATGTATTTATTGGAAATGAAATGTACTTTTAGCTGAAAAGGATTTGTGGAATACCAAAGCCAGGCTCCAGACTGTTGCATTTTTGCTGCAGTTTGGTCTAGGTTTGTTGGTTAAGCTTTGTTGCTTAAGGTATGTTCTTATGTGGCCTATCTGCATCATGCTGTCCTGCTGCATGCCATACCTGTGAAGGAAATGTTAAACCATGGGGCTACGTCTGCAAAAAAAATTAAGTTAAATATGGGAAGGATGTCTGAGTGAAAAGCACTTACTGTGAATCTGAAACTGCAGTAAAATCCCTTTGTACTGTATGCATTTAATGAGGTGATTTCATGGCTGTATACACTTGGAATTAACAATTAACCAACAGGATGCTTCCCATCATAGCTTGTAGCTGGAGGGGTGGTTGCATGACTTGTGAACATATACCAGCCAAGGTATATTTTGAGCTGGTAGCTAAATGTTCTGTTCTAACTGTCACCAACGAGGTTGAGATCAATACCTCTAAATCAGATACAGGCAGTTCTGACAAAATGGCCTGGTTACCTTAAATACTTCTCAGAATAACCATTTGTTTTACCTTTTAACTCCAGGACATTATGAGATTGCTGCTGCTTGAGGGTACACAGGCAGCATAAGATGAGTAAAGTACAATGACTTTATAATCTGACCAGCTGTGGCAGCAGCACGGGTTACTGGCCTGGTGCCAGTCCTGTGTGGCTCAGGCAGTTCATCAGCCAATATTCAGGCTGTCCCCTGCCTGGCATTCTAGGAAAAGGTTTTTTGAATGCCTGTTCTCCTTTCCTCCACTAATAAGCAAAGGAAATTCAACAGGGATCTGTCTGTCCATCCTGGGACTTTTCCATTGAATTACAAACCTTGCCAGAAGACTCTCAGCAGGTCTACAGTACTTGGTGAAGATGTAGTCCAAAACTGGGAATAATAGTGAGGATGTCATGCCTTATCCAAGCTCATTATCCGAGCTGCTCTGGAGAAGGAAAATACATTTGGATAGGCTGCTGAGCAGATGGCAGAGATGTGGCACATGAACAGGAACTGTACATCCTTAGGCAGCCTGCTTTTGGTGCTATTAATGGGTGTGAGGACAAAATTTGTTTCCCCCTCTGACAAATAAAGTTGTGAAGTGGCTGAAAATCTGTCCTAGGTAAAAGCACTGAAAAAAAATCAGTTTAGTCTGGTGAAGGACCACTGATACAGTAACTTCAAAATATTTGTTTGGGGTTTTTTTCCCCTCTGCTTTTCTTTACATATTGGAAAATAGTCACTGCAGGATTGAGGGTTCAGGTTGATTTGCATCATGCACCCCAAATCTCAGATATGCAATACCATACTTGTGCTCCTTTTGCTGCTGAAGGTATAAACCACTGGTGATGTTTATAGGTGCAGCCTACCCATCCCCAGTGGGATCAACAACACTGAAGAAATATCTGCTATGTCCGTGAAATTCCCGAGTGCTGTGATTTCTTTAGAGATAGGGCATGGACCCAGTCAGAAGCTGAAACTTCACAGAGGGAAACAGCCCGGGTCAGGCTGGCTGTGAGGGGGGTGAGGGTCCAGGTACAAAGGAAGGTAAGGATTGCCACCCACTGAGGCACAGTGGCACACCTAGCACATGTGTGGGGAAAAACCTGTTGATGTAAGATTCCTCCCAGGTGATTAACCTTTGAGTTTTATTTTATGTTGACTATGGATACTTTTGATTTGTTGTGTGTCACCAGGTACATCATAAATTGTGTATCAGAACCCTTGAATTTATTGATTTTCTGTACATAAGGATTTTCTCCTTCCAATACAGATAAAATAAATGCAAAATTTGCAAGTTTTTTCAATTCGCAACAAATTCTCAAAAGTGTCAGATCGAGCTACATATTTTTCCTTGATTAATATTCTGTTGTTCCAGTTATATTCCCCTCTACTGGAATGAGTGCCAATTTGATATGACCCCGTGCCATGACCTGCTCATGACATTATTTATATGTCAGTTTTTCTCAGTTTGTAAAGGGAAGATTAAATCTTCCAGATGAATCAGTTACTGTTTTTAGAGTACTTTGAAGTATTCACTATAAGGTGCTAGCACAGAAGTGCTGGGCATGTAGACAGAAGTGGTCAGAATGTTCTTATCAGCGCTTATTAATCACCATGTAAATTTATAGTGCAGGGCAAACATTTCACAGTGATAAGACATCTGTTTTAGCATCAGACCTTTGCTTTAGCAGTAGGCCTCAGCTTTAGCGCTCAACAAGCTGTAGGATCTACGTGCCCCACTTCCTGTCATGCCTCACTGCATCACTTGCACTCTGCAGAATGTGCTTATGGAAAAGCAGAATGAAATTTAAACCTACAAGATCTTCTCAAAGCACATTTCAGGGCCATGTTACTGACAAGTCTGTGCTACCTCTTGTGGATTGTCTTTTTAAGATAAAGTTAATATAATATACATCCTGAATGTCTCTGTCTGAGGTGTGTTGATGTGCTTGCTCCCAGAAGAAAAATGTGGATGCTATTTTTCTGTTAGGAGCAGGTGAGTGTAAGCAGAAGAGCAACAGAGTGGGATCCCTTCCAGTGGATGCTTTGTGTCCCGGTGTGCAAATTCTCAGAGAGAGATGGTCTGTGGGAGGAGAGTGTGATGAGACCACATGGAGAGAAAATGTAGCAGGGGAGGAAGCACAGGCTGCTCAGTGCAAGAAGCAATCTGGAAAGCTGTAGACTGCACCCCAGAGCAACAGTTTGCACTGCAGGTGGGCTTCATATCATGGAATCTCACAACATTTCTCTTAGGTTTTAGAACTGGAACGTATCCAATACAATTGTTTTTAAAGAGGCGTGTTCTAGGTTTTCCCTGTAACGATGAAGTGAAGAAAAATGTCTTGGAAAGCAGGGCTGATCTCTGCTTCCCAGTGCAACGTGGCTTCAGATAGAGCTCAGGACACTTTTCTCAGCCTTGTGTGCCTGACTGCCAGGCTGCAAGAATTACTATTTATTTCTCTGAAGGCACTGAACTTGACCTTTGCAGGGCTGCAGTGATGTGCTACCTGAAAGGGCCATGGGGTCCAATCAATCAATAGCTATTTTTTCCTCTGCACCTGTGAGCTGCTTTTTGGATGGGAATAAATTGAAAAGACTAGATCTTCAGTACAGAGTGAGAGGTTCACTCCTAATACACACCATGTACATCTATGATGTGTTTTGTATGTAGTGAGTCATGGTACTATTCTGATGTAGGGTTTTTTCTTGTCCCTGACTGGGACATTTAGACAAAATGTCATGGATTTACAGAATAAAGAGATGAAGTTGGTATTTAAATGAGGATTAAGACTGGTGAGTTTCTATACATGGCATCTGGATCTGGGACATTGCCTGTGTTTATATTGTGTAATGTATTGCCAATTCTGGCAGCACATGCAATGTTTACCTCAGTGTGCTACGGAGTTGAGATCCCCCTCCAGAAAGGCTTTCAGCCCTGATGTGCTTCACTCCTAGCAGGGGTTGCACAAGGTGGGCGTGTCAGGCCAGACCCAGCCTGGCATCTCCTGCAGCAGGATCATGTACATGTCCCCCAGTAAACACCTAGTGAGGCTTTGTTCTAAAGTTTGGATTTGAAACTGTGAGATCCCAGCACAGGATATGAGGCATTAATACTTGACCATAATTAATTCTGGCTTGAAAGTCTTGGAACCTGCTCCTTCTTTTTCACTATTGGACATGGGGTGGCCAGACAGGAATTTCAGTGCCAACAGCACTGCTTGTTTGGGAACACTAAGGAAAGATTGTGCATAATGGAACGTAGCAGCTTGCATTGTGCCATACTTGCTCATTTTGTGTTAGATTTGGCTCATTCTTTCATTGGCAGTTTTTGTTGGATCTTCCTAATTGTTATTTGCATCTGCAGTGACTGTCAAATAAAGGCCACCCAGGTTAATGGTGTTTACCATTTGCAAGTGAGAAGTGAACCTATATTTAATGAACAAAATGTTGTGTAAAGTGTGTCACTGTACTGGCAATATTGTGCTGCAACCTGTGTTGTTATCATCTTGACGCCTGTGTGTGTTCATTTCTCTCCTACTTCCTGTCATGACCTCGGTGACCTTGTGCTTCAGCATTGCAGTGCCAAACTGTGGGAAGGAAAGCATGTAAAAATTCATGTCTCATTACAGTTCATCCAAATGGAAGGAAGAATTGGGACAAAACACAACTGGAATCTTTGTGGAGACAAATGTTGGGTTCTAAACAGATTATCTGCATCCTCTCTAACCTTCCTGTCCCTGTGTTTCCATGGCCAGACTTGGGTTTGACTTTCAGATGCAGAGATCAAGGCAAGCATCTTCACGCCCTGACAGCTGGAAAAGATCCATCATTTTAGTCTGTCTGAAATGATGAAATCTATCAAACTTCATATCGTCCTAAAATCTTTCGCAATCTTTGCATTTTCTGATTCTGGCACCATAAATGGTGTTTAGTAGAATAAGTAGTGATGAGCCATATGAAGGTTAGGAAAAAAGAAGGTGGATTATATACCATATTTTTTATGCCAACTATTTAGAATGGAAAACTTTTGCTTAAGGAGCAGTACTTCTGGAGCTGAAACTGTTCATACATTGCTGCCTTCTCTGGCAGATAGGCAGATAGTCACCTCTGGCACCTGTTTTTCAGTTGTGTTTCTATTGTTTGTTTTTAGCAATAAAGCATTTCTGGGCTGTAGGGAGATAGTGATGCAGACGGGAATAGGCAGGAGGGCTGTCTGAGCCCCGCTCAGAACGGGAACACGGACAGGAGATTGGTGTGCCCAGGGCTCCATCCCACGGCGGGCGGGAGGCGGCCTGGGAATGCACAGGCACGCTTCACAGCTGCTGAAATCCTGCAAGGTTTGTTCCACAGCCACACTCCCTGCACAACCAGGAAGGAATTAACCGACCTACCAAGGAAACTGGCTTTCAAGGCTTTCTGCAGAAAATAGCCGCGATAGGAGTGCAGCGAATGTTGTAAAAGCAAGGCAAAAGAAACAGGTTTTGATGAAGGACAAGAATTTGAACAGGTAAAGCCACTTGGCAGGTGCTGAAACGCGGGGTGTCAGAGGGAGGAGAGCGGAGGAAAGCGCGACCGTGCAGCAAGCGCGGGCGAAAACCCTGCAGGGTGATTGTGGCCGGTCAGAACATCCTGCGGAGCACAAGGCACCGCGGAGCTCGGCCCGGCTCCGGAGCGGTGATTATGGCCGGTCAGAACATCCTGTGAAGGAGCACAAGGCACCGCGGAGCTCGGCCCGGCTCCGGAGCGGTGATTGTGGCCGGTCAGAACATCCTGTGAAGGAGCACAAGGCACCGCGGAGCTCGGCCCGGCTCCGGAGCGGTGATTGTGGCCGGTCAGAACATCCTGTGAAGGAGCACAAGGCACCGCGGAGCGCGGCCCCGCTCCGGGGGTTCGGGAGGAGCTGGCGGGGCCGGAGCCGCCCGCGGGCCCCGGGCGGGCAGTGCTGTCCCGGGAGCGCCCTCTGCTGTGCGCGGCGGGGAACGGCGCCCGCTGCCCGCACCTCCGCAACAGCCCCGGACTGACACCGCACCTGCAGGAGCCGGGGGAGTCCGTGCAAATGGACTAAATGTGCTCATTTTACCGCTGCGGTGTTCTAGCTCTGCATTATCTTCATTACAATGAGCTTTCGCCAAGAAAAGGGAGTTGAAAAATCTTTAACGGAATTATTCGGGAGGCTGGCTCCCTCTCTGCAAACAATAGCTAAAATTCTATAACACGCTTGCACTTCAGTATGTGCAGACACAGGTACACCCACCGTGTTGATTAACTGGAAGTGTAACAACTGTAGTCATTCTTCCCTCTTTCACATTTAGAATCCTGGAAGTTTCATGGAAAAGGTCTAGGAATGTTTCTTACACTTTCAAGAATTTTTTTTCGATATTGTTCTAGTAACTACTAGAAGTAAGGAACCTACTGCTAATGCTTGTTGGGGAATTGTTTCATGTCCTGATATTTCCCGCTTTTTATAAATCATGGTTTCCCTTTCCAGTGATTTTTTCTTGCTGTTGTTATTCAGGTACAGACCTAACACCTGGACCCTGTTGTGTCTGCCGCCAGCTATGTCTTCAAGGAAGTGTAAAGCTCATTAACTTGTTTTCCAACCTCAGATGTGCTCAATATGTGCCCACACCATGTAGCCATCCAGCACTGAGCCTGTCCAGTCAGCAAGACATCCTACTCCTACAGTGTGCTCTGCTTAATCCAACCAATCAATACTGACAACACTGAGAATCGGGAAAGAAATGTCAGGTAATTAATGCTGAGCACCTTCTAATTACTGCTACATGGAAAGCACAACATGTTAGGTTGGTTTTCATTTTGTCCAAATATTTCACAGAACAAACTGGGACTTTGCAAGACCAGGCCTGGAGGGGAGGTTGGTACCACACTGAGACTGTCAGGGAAGGGGGACCCTGAAGGTAAATTTGGCATTGCAAAATGCTGAGTTTGCACATCCCTACAGTCCTTTTAGAAACGAGTCCTATTGCCATCACAGCTTTTTAAAAGGAGGCGTCGGTAGAATACATAACCCAAGGGTTTTCGCTAGTTTAAAATGCCAGCAGAGACTTGGGAGAAGCAAATCTGCTTTGGGATTTTCCAGTATTTGAGGCACAAAGCTCCTGGAATGTTTTATTTATCTGGTAAAATGGTGCACAAGAATTTTTTGTGGCTTTCCTTTTTCCTCTGTAAAATAAACATCTTTAGTAAAGAAGTCCAGGTCCGAACAGGATTGGGGAAAGTTAAGAAACACAGCTGGGCTGCATTTTATAATAAAACAGCACAAAATCCAGTCACGAAGAGCAGGTGGAAGATGATATCTGCAAGAGAAACACAGGCTATATGTGAGTACTTCCCTGTCAGCTCCCTTTCACCTTCTCTTCCCACCCCGTTCAATAAAACTGCTTGCCCTAATGTGGCTCTGTCAACATATCAAATGTTAATACATAGACTTTGAAAGGTGTGTGTCAAACCCTTTCCAATCAGAAATGCTTTCAGGCACCCCTGTTAACCCAGTAAAACATGATTGTTCCTTTTTGGGAAGAGGGTGTGACAATTAGAGAAAGTATTGGAATTTATTGCTGTGATTTTATTGTCCAGTGTGAGGGATGTGCCAAAAGAAGGAAAACAAAGTATATAACACTGGGAAATAAAATCTGATCTTGAAATATTTGTTCTTCTGTCAAATTTACTAATATTTCAGTTTTTTCTTTGAGCTATGGATTTTATGTTGACAAAGACACTCAAAATTCACGTTTGAGATTGATACTTTTGTTGTCATACTTTGCTGTTTACCTGAGAGTGTGTAAAATCTGGATAAACCTTTGCCTGTATAAAAGAGGAGGAAAAAGATTACATCGGGATGATGTTTAAAACAGGGCAAAGTGCACCAGTGGGCTTTGTAAAAGCAGAACAGAAAACATTTGCCACATTTTGAGATTCTGAATATTTCTTCCTCTTGGATTTCCTGTCTGAAATCATAAAAGGACCCTCAGTTCTTTTATGTTCTAACATCGACGGGGGTTTACTGGTACAACATAATGGATTATAATAATTCTACTCTATGTTTATTTGTAATTTAAAATTGGCTTTCAGATTGGTGCGGATGCAGTTGATAAACTAGTAAGAAGGGCTCTAGTGAAAACACTCTTTGTTCCAAGGACTTGTTTCAAAAGATGAACCAGCTCAGAGAGAAATCCCTGGTGCCCGCAGGAGGCATCAGTTGGAGGGAACAGTTGTTCTACAGTGGGGAAGCCCGATGGCAGTGCAGTCAGTGTGTTGGGAGGGATAGGCACGAAGCATCCCCCCGACACGTGAAGCTGTGGATATGCTGAAGTACGGACCCTCAGCGTAAAGAAAAACTTTCCTGCTGCTCCTGACCTCTCTCCCACTCCTGTGCAACCTGTCAGAGCGAGTCTGAGCTGCTGCTGAGGTCACAGGCAGCTGAGCAGAGCTTTCACTGCCAGCTCAGTGTGTGAGTGGTGTGGCCATTTATCATAAATGCCAAAGGGGTGCCTTGACTTGGCAAATGGGGAGAGTTTCACTGAGCTGTTCTGCCAGAGCTTGCAGGGGACCAGCTTCTGTTCTAGACTCCTGCTGCCCCAGGGGAAAGGGGTCTGGCAGAGGGCTTTGTCTCCCTCTGCTTGCTCCTATGCTGCCAGCTTCATTGCTTGCCGAAGGGAGAAGCACCCCACGAACCCAGTCACTTACTGCGCACAGTGATCTCCGCCACCAAAACACCTCCGGTTTGTTCGGCGCGCTGCTTGCGTTTGTCACATGTCTCAAGAGAGCAGAGAGAAAGCCATGTGTACCAAAAGAATTAAGAATTATTTTAAAAAAAGAAAAAAAATCCAGGCCCAATTTTCCAACCAAGGAAATTGCTGCATATTTTCTAGGGATTTTTTTGTTTCTGCCTGTATTTCTAATTATTGGGGGTTTTAGTGCAGGAGAGTTTTAAGGAGAGTCTTTGCAGTTCATTTTCTGAAGATTTTGGTGGGCTGCCTTTCCCCCCCTGCCTTAAACAAAACTCCTGTCAAGAAGGGGGAAGTTGAGCTCCATCCCTTTAACCCCTGACCTCTGTGAAGGCTTCTGTGGTTGTTTATTGCTAATGATAATTGTTGCCCCTTGGGTAGAAACAGGAAGCACCAAATCCCTTCCACATAGATCAGCTCATGTCCAGCACTAATGATGCCTGTCACAGCTGACAAGGTCTGTATTGGAGATAGTGCTCTGCAGATTAAAGGTCCTTGTCCATCTCCTGACCTTTGTAGATCCCCAGCTGTGGGCACTTTTATTACAAACTCAGCATGTGGTAATTCTAGTTATGAGTTGCTTGTAACCACAGACCACCAGCTTGGTTCAACCTTAATTGCAGAAGACCACCAGGTGCATTTTTGAGTGGGAAGTGGACTCCAGGGATGTCGGCCTGATCGAGCAATTATCCTGCACTGGAGAGTGAGGTGGGAATTCCACACAGTGCCTGAAAGGATGATGTACATGCTTGACAGTACTGCCAGAAGGGCTTATATGAAGTAATGGGTTTGTGTTTTCTTTTAACTCTGATCTGTGGCTGGATAAAAAGTTGAAGAAATCTTGAAAAGCAAACAACAAAATCTAAGAATTTTTTTCTGGTGCCTTTGAAATTTAGAATTTCTAACAATGTCAAACATGCAAATTTTGCTCAAGTCAGTTCCCCCTTCTTAGCACTGAGACTGTATAATACAAAATGCTGCCTTAGTTTGGCTCCTGGACTGAGAAAGGGGTTAGAAAGAAAAATTGGGCTCACCAGGAGTGATGCTTTCTCTTCTCCAGCAAGAGGCATTTGTTGTTGAAATGACAGCATGTTGGCCAAGGAGTATTTTGGGCTTTCATTTCAGGTTAAATAAAATTTGATTTCATTTTATAGCAATGACATGTTCATTGCATGAGAGAAAGAATAGCAAAGCTCTGACTTGCTGAAGGGTGGAGACAGAAGTCTTTAAAGAAAGATATTTTGTGGGCATCTACCCATGTTAAATTATGTGCTTGTATAGCACTCTCACCTCACTCCCACCTAAGGACACAGGAATCCTCTCTTCTACCTCAGTTCCTGCTCCAGAGACAATTTACATATTTTATGCAGAATAGGATGTCTTCAAGAGCAATAACTTACTGCAGCATGGCAAGGAAGACTTTCCTTGGGAAGGGGGACCGGGAGCTTTGGGCCAGGTCTTCCCACTGCCCCCAGGGTGCTCTTAGCACCGAGATACTTTGTAAAATGAAAAAGGCTCAACTTTCTCCTTTTTCCAGGCTTGTGTTTAACTGTAGCTGTTTGTCAGACAGGACTGTAGCCTGGGATATTGACAAGAGCCGAGTTTTTCAATGGCTATCTTATTTCTCAATACGTTTAAACAAGTCTCCCAATGTTGCCTGTGGCATGACAGGGGTCGGGGTGCACAGCTGGGCCACTCGGGTTCACACCCAGCAGTGCCTCCATCTGCTGAGAGCCCTGGCACTGGCTCTACACCTGGCATGCCCTCGGGCAGGGCTGGCCATCCTCTGTCTGAGCGTGGCACTGTGTGTTTCTGCAGCAGGGAGGCCTTACCACGGGGCAGGAGAACTTCTCGCTGTCGCAGACGTGTGTCTCGCAGTGCAGCCAGACCTTGGACAGCTTGGGGATGTTGCGGAAGCGGAAGGCGTTGAACTGGAACGTGGCCCGGTTTGTTTTGCCGTTCTCGTGCACAAGGATGGAGTAGTCCGTGGCACACCTGTGTTGTGTGGGGAGCAGCAGTGTCAGAGCCCCCATGGCTTCAGTGAAATGTCTCCTGAGGTGACAGTCTGATGAAAGCATTTGCCCTGCTGTGGGCCAGCTTTTCCTTTGGTCCCTTATACCCCACCACCAGCTTTCCAGCCATCCTCAGGGCTGGGCTGAGTACAGGTGCTCCCCTGGGTCCCACCAGCACCTACCCCTTGGTGATCAAAGGCCAGTGGATCTGGTAGAAATACTCTGAGGAAGGAGTTGCCCAGCAGTTGTTGAGAACAACTTTAAACCTGGGGAGATACAAACCCCAGATTAGCAAGGAATGTCCCAATTGCCAATTTATTACTCATTCCTCCTTCCCTTGCCTACCTGTCGCTTAAGCCCTTAGCTTCCACTCCAGCAAATATGTCAGAACCAATTTCTGATGTTTCAACGACAAAGGGGGCTTCCTTTATACTTGAGAACTTGGCATTCTTTGAAAGACAAAGACAAAGGCATCACACATTACTCATAACATGCAAAGCAAGGCATGATTCAACTTCAGACACCACTGGAGAGACTGACCTCAGAAACCTGGGTTCTTATAACCTGCAGCCTCCAAACTCCACACCGGTAGTAGGACTATTGCAAACCCAAGATGATGTTTAAAAATATTTTTGTTAATATTTGGTGTATAATGATGATAAGTGACAGAACTTGATGCTGTTTGGGTTGTAGTATGTGTTGTATCACAGCATGGGTGGGAGGCAAGCTTGCTGCTGCTGCTCGTGGTGGTGGGGAAAGCTGGTGAGGGAGTGGAGATGACTGTATAGAATGGGAATGGAGTTGGGACATGGCCACATGTTGAGCAAAAGGAATGAAGACAAGCAGAAATCACAAGAAAAAAAGCCAGCCTGCTGAACATGGAGCAGTGTGGTGCTCAGGTGAAAATTTTGGTTACAAATACACTGAAGTGCCTACCTTAAATCCCACTGCTTCTTGTTGGGTAAGATGGTAACAAAGCTAGTACCAGAATTATACAACGAATAACATGTTTAGTCCTACCATTGTTTTACCTAGTGGCAAACACTCCTTTTACCTGGCCTGTAATTTTTACACAGTAAGTTCCTAGTTGTGCTTTTTCTAGTTGTGCTAAAGTAGAGAGGCTGTTTTGGTGCTTTTGTGGAGAAAAGACTCCAAAATCAGGAGCTGGCTGCTCCAGCGGTGCAGTGGAGCAGTGGAGAGGGGAGGGATGCTTCAAAAGGTCTGCCTGATATCAAGGGACAATATTTTGGTGGCAACAAAATTCCAGCATGACCTAAAGATCTGTAGGGTACATGAAATATCTGTCAGGTGAGAGGACCAGGGAGAAAACTGCAAGAGAAATGCAAGGAGCTTTGCTGTGTCTATAGAGGCCGTCCAAGGCCAGCAGTACGTGCAGATTCATGCTGTTCTTGCAGTGGGACTACAAACAAGTTTTGCTATTTCTTATAAAACCTGTCAGCAGGTTAGAAATGTACCTCTCAGCAAAAAAATCTGCCTGATTTTGAGGGATTAAAGGAACAGTTGGCATGTGTCTGCTCTGTTCGCTTTAAGTATATCCCTGTTAATCAGCAGAAAGAAGAACCCCTGCCAATCCCACGGCAATTATTTGTTCCAGGCAAGTAATGTGCTCCATGACACATAAAAGTCAGGAGCAGCAGCCCTGGTTTTTTCCAGCTCTTTGGCTGAAGCCTTTGTAAGGTGAAGGTGAAAGTGTGAGTGGCAAAGAGCACTTACAGAGTAGAAGTTGAGGGACAGTTGACTTTCAAACGAGCCGGAGCTCCCATTCTTCACATGGACAGTGGCCACCCTGGGGACAGGACAAAATTCCATATGAGTGAGGCATGGTGGTGATGAGGACAGGGTGAGACACACTCCCAGAAATGGACATACCTTTGGTCAAAGGCTGCCTGGTTCACCAGGTAGTTGGCATTGTACGTGCAGGTGAATGAATAATTCACAGGCTGGCTCTTCACAATCACTGAGGAGTCATTGGAGACGATGGAGTTATAGAAGTGATACACAGGATTCTTGAACTGTGGATGGTGAGACGGAGAAATGTGGGCAGTACTGAGCCTTTGAGGCATTAGGAACATACTTTGAAACATGAAGACTCTATCTGGTGTCAAAACAGCCTCCCCAAGGAAACACAGTGTGGTAGCTCTTCATATGCTGTGCTGCCTATTCATATGCCTGACTAAATATAAGTAAATAAAGTTCTGTGTAATACAGGTGCAAGTGAACAGCAAACTAGTATCACTAAGTCTGTGAGTATTTTGCTCACAACTGCAAAGCACAGCTGTCTGAGTCTTTCATCTCCTCGATACTGCAGTTTGCCTCCTTTTTCCATCAGTACCTAAAGCTTGCTCCAAGCTGAAGAAGACAGGACTCTCTCAAGTGAGTCCAGCCATTTCCTGAGACAGAAATGCTGACTTTCATAGTCTTACCTCTGACTGTGTCCCACAGTATGATTTGTTTTTAGGTGACAGGTCTGGGATTGTGAATTGGTAATATCCTGAATCGTGGATCCCATTGTAGCAAATACCTCCAAGTGCCAGCTGATTAACTTCCCATCCATAAGGACACTCTGGAATTCTGGTAATGATGGTTTTAGGATAGCAGTACACCAGAATTACATCTGAAAGGAAAATGGTACACCTAGAGTTAATTTCCTTTCCAGTGGTAATTTCCTTTCAAGGAGGTGGGTCTGCCCACTTACTTTCCCTTGGGCGTAACCTTCTGTGAACAGGGGTGTGTGCTGGAAGGTCCCCTAATGAGAGCAGCTTTTGCCACACAAAACTGACCTTTAGGTTGTTAAATTCTGTCCTCTTTAGAAGAGTTTGGCCTTTGCCTTCTAATCAATGCAGAACTTTGTGTAAATTTTTTATCTTTCTGGAATAGCTGATTGAAAAGCAGAAACATTGCTGAGAAACCTGAAGTAAAAAACGACTGCACTGAAATATATCTCATTAACTTATCCTGCAAAGCTGGCTTCTGTAACACCACTGACTCTGTAAAAATAATATTGGTGAGGTTGTTTGGTAGGCTTTGTAGGTCTGCACTGTTTTGTACTGGTGTATAGATCTTGGTCACAATAGATATCCTGCCCTTTCTCTTCTTGGACTGGCACTGTAATGCCAGCACACACCGAATTTTTCCAATTGTCAAGTCAAAAGCCAAGATCTAAAAATGAACTGAAGAACCTAGGCCTGCTAACAACAGTAGGAAATGACCCAAACTCCCAGCCCTGTTAACAGCAGTGCTGTGTGTTTCCAAACGTGGTGATTGCTAATACAGCCACGAATGTTGAACATCATAATACAGATCGATTCCTTCATGATAGCAGAACTGGATATTTTCACAGGCAGAGCTGATTTGAATGTCTGATGGAAATTTACAGTGCAAATATTGACTAACCATTAGTGACCTGAAAATTGAGAGAGAATTCCAATTACGTCAGTGAGAAAAAAAAGGCACCCTGCCTGGAATTATTCAATTATTTCTTTTAAAGCCCTTGCCACTCTCATTTTTTATGCTAAAAGCCTCATTTTGCAGCCTTTCCATGTTTGCTAGGGAATACTCAGGGAAAGTCAACTAGAGACCTTAACAACTTGCTTTTTTCTGGTTAACAAACCTTCAGCACATGCAAGCTGATTTTGCTTGTGTTAATGCTCAGATTTATAACTGGCAACTTTACAGCTATGAAAATTCCTGCAGTTCCAAGAAACTGCTTGGGCAAATAAAGGTACTGAAATAAATGGCTAGAGGGCCAAATACTTTAGATACACATGAAATGACTGACAGTAATCTGACAGCAGTCATACACTAAAAAGCAAACACTAAATCAAGGCATATTCCAACACGTTTCTAGAGCACATTTTGTAATTCTAGTGAAATCTACATTACAGGTCTGTCTGGTACCAGATCACTTCAGTTTCTAGGCAGTAATCGGTGTGCAATTAGAGCCTTATCACCAATGATTTTTTGTATTTTTCTTGCTTTAATATACCAGTGTGATTCACTAGTTCAGCCCAGCACATTCTATCACCACTGGCCATCTGATTGTAGTCTGTGGGACTAGAGCCCAGCTTGGGCAGCAAAGATCTGCTGCATCTAGCCTGTACTATCACAGAAAATTTCTAATTGTTTTTGTTTTCTTTGCCATTTTATGCTTTTGTGATTAACTTTCTTGCACTATGGTTATTGCACAGAGTTAAGTATATGCCTAATTCTTTGTGGTGTTAGAACTTGAATGGTACATTCTTTACTGTGCCAGCTCAAAGCAGATCAATAAAAGAAATTTAAGGATTAGCTCTACAGAATCCACAGTTTAACTTTCTGAAGGAAAACCTTTTGGTTTTGAATGAAAAAACCCTTTGGCAGCTTAATTACAAGAGAAGATCTTAGGAGACTTAAGTTATTTTACCTGCTTTATTTGGGCTGCAAGGCCCCCCAAGAGCTCGAGCCAAGATGACCAGCAGATAAATAGCAAGAGTCACCATTTCTTGCAATGATCTGAGGACACAGGAAATAAAAGCTGAAAATGTCTTTAAAAGTCGAAATAAAAACAATGCATTATCTGCAGTCCTGAACTTGTAGCTACTGTTAAAAACGTCCTTTCTGCAGAGAGAAAAAAATAACATTACTGATACTCTGTCACCCTATGTAATTGCAACTAGAGGGTAAGTATTTCCAGGACCGTTACTATAAGTGAGTCACTACTGTGACAATTCTACTATTTCAGTTTAGTGGTGGCTTTTAATTATTCTAGTTTGATTTCTTGCAAAGAGTCTAAACCTAAAGTGTTAATATAACCAAATGAAACTGAAACAGTGGGATTTGAAAAAAAAGAGGAAATAGAGATTACTAGAAGAAGTATGATGCAAGGACATTAATGTGCTTAAAATTTAGTGCTGAAACTATGGTGATGGCTATTCTGATGTATGTAATCTTAACTTCATGTAGCTCAGTTGTGGTAAATTATGCATTTTCTCCTTTGCTGCTATATGTTGAGTTTTTAGGAAAACATCCATAGCAGTAATTTACATTTACATTTCAGGCCTCAAACCTGCAAGCTGTTTCCCACAGGGAAGAAACATGTACAGCCTGTGGGACTGGCACTGGAGTGCTCATATTTTCCCTTTGTAGACGCTCTTCAGTATCAGCCCTCATACACACATCATTAAGCAGACTAAGTCAGAAGTAAGAAATACCATTTAAGTAAAGAAAAAAAATTCCAATTCAGTAGTTCTAACAAAACCAATCAATTTCAACATTTTCACTCAGCCTCTATTTAAAAATATATATTTATAAAAGGGTCATAAAGTACATATCAGTGACAATTCCTTCTACTTATAATTCTATGCATTCTACAAGAAAGTAATCGTTATACCTACGAGACAGGAAGGAGCTAATTATTTCAGATTTTCATTCCAGTCTTATTCCAAAAGCAGCGCTGTCAGCTCTTCCAAAGATGTCCTCTTTCAAATGAACCCAGCTGGTGTTATCTTCACTTTATATAAGCAATCTTGTAAAAGGAGCCCATCTCTGGTTAAATCTCAACCCGCCAGTATTGTCCAGTGTGAGAGGGAAAAAAAAGAGTTATAGAAAAGCAGTTCTCTTCCCCTAGATGGGACTGTATTGCTGCTATTTGATTTTTAAACAATCTTTCTACAGTGGTTTTTTACAGATATTGAAAAGAAGTGAACAGAAACCTGCTGAAGGTACAAAATTTTTTGGTTTATGAATTTATTAGGAAAATGTAGAATTTGTGCAGAGGTGAAGCTACAACTGCCTTCTAGAATTCAGTGAAAATGTATTGATGGGAATTAGATGCTTGTCTTAAATGGCTTATTGACAATGCCAAGGTTTTTGCCATACAAGTGGACAAAAGTATGGCAACAGATCATATACCACCTTTGGAGCTGGTTTTTTTTACTTATTTTTTCCTGAAAGCTCACGGGCACATAATCTGAGTTGAGGTAGGCTTTTCCATAAGCCTAAGCTTTATACTCCATAATTATAGTACATAATACTCTGTAATTATAGTACATAATGCTACATGCATGTAAGACTGTGTAATATACATTAAATATTAAGCTATAGCTTGTATAAAATTTACCATTTCTCAGAAAACTGAAAGAAATTTACTCTTTGTATGACCATCAGTCATGAAGTTGCCTATGACAGTCTTGGCCAGCTGGTAGGATTTTCTGGTGACCCATTACATTCTGTTTGTGTCAGGTTTTAGTGAAAGGCCCAGAAAAAGGATCGGGTACGCTACTGCTATTTTATATGTCTGCATAAAAAACATGGACTTTAAACAGTCGTGCCATGTAAACTGGCCCAGCCTCAACCCTGGGCACTGTGTACCTACCCAGTTCTGTGAGCTGTGGAACACTTATGCTCTGATACCTGTCCTGAGTCACAAAACACAGAGGATGTCACTGACCTTGCCTGTGGGACCCAGCCCTGTGGAGCTCCTCACAGATGGTTTGGTATCTCCTCTTGTGCAGAGCCTCGTTCTGCCCCATCCATGGCAGGACTTTGGTGTGGATCTGCCTTCTCTCAAGAGGTTTTTGGCACGTAGGGTGGCACAGTAGTAAAGCTGTACCAGTTGTCAATAGCCTGGAGTTTTTGAAGGAGGAGACAGTGAAATGGAAGAGCACAGTGGCCCTGACCTTAGCCTGAAATGCTCAAGGAGTTTTTAGCTGTCCTATGGGTGAGATTTATGGGAGCACCTTGAGGACAGCATTCACTACAAGAAATGTCTCAGGCCAGAAGACCTGAGCAAAGCTGGTACGTGAGTGCACCCTGCATTGTGAGGGCTGCTCTGTGATGGTCCTGTGCAGGTGAACCTGCAATGACATAAAGAATTAAGTAATCAGGGTCACTCCTTCTGGCAAACTGATTCAAAGCCCTAAATAAAGGTTGAAAAGCCTGTACACGTTTGTGCTTAATATCAAATATCAAGTCTGAACCTAGATTCAAGCTTTGTAAGGAGTTGCTCTCACTATTCTTGTGAGCCAAGTCCTGCAAGCCATCACGTTCTGATTTAAATGAGAGTACTTAAAGATGGATACATGGATAAAATCCTCTGGCCAGGGTTTGTTATTTTAATTGAATTAAAGAATAATCCACTGAACAAGAACCAAAGCTCATAAATAATTTGGTGTGATCTCTCTAACTAGAGATTATCCTCATCAGAAATCCTAAATCAAGGAAGATTTAACTCCAGGTGTCTGTTTTATAGCCTCAACCCAAATCCCGCTGGGATTCAGGACTGATTTTGATTTCCTACAGCTAAATCTGAATATACACTGTGTCAACATGCATTTGTTTTTTATCTTTCTGTGTGTGAGTGTGTATTTGTTCTGGAACCAGGGTTTCTGGTGAGACACTATGATCAACCCTGTTATCAAGAATATATAGCCCAGAAACAAGAGGAGGTTTGCAGGAGAAAGCTTGTGACTTTGGGCCTGAGAAGGGACTCATGGCCATGTACAAGCTGATTCTTCAAGGTCAAAGGATCAGATTCAGTCCTGGAGTTGGACTAGGCCTATCAGGCCTGCCCACACAGGGTTGATTTGGAGCATAAGACATTTGGCTAACTTTGATTAGGCATAGTGTAAATGTCTTGTTAAAAATTATGCAAGTGATCAACCTCACCATAACATTAACAAAGCTCTTGAAACACAGACTAGCTTTTTACTGATGATTTTTAGCAAATACTGTAATTAAGTTATCATTGGTATAATGCTACAGGTTTCAGTGGAATTACTCCAAAAGGGATCTAATCCCATAATTTGTAAGAGAAAATAAATCTCTCACTATCTTCTCACAGAAAACTTATCTCCATGTACATAATACTCCTTTTAGGCAAAAGGTAGAAAACAGAATGAAAATCATGAAACAAATTTGGCAGTAGTGCCAGCTGGTGTATAGTACTTTTCATTTGCATAAGAAACAAGCACAAAATGTACCTAAGCCAACCAGCATTTGATACCTGCACTGATCAAAGGTGAAGGCTTGGAGAAGGGTTAGGTTTCTCTCAGTAAGTGCACACACAGAATAAGGAAAGCCATTAACTTGCAAAGCAGACCATTGAGGATTGTTGCAGCTCCCTGAAACTTTCCAAGCCCACTGAATCATCTAAGCAATCTAAGTATTTGTAAAGATTTCAACCAAGAGCAAATGAAGGCCTTATTGTGGATTTCACCTACAAGGGCAGCTTGTGTCTCCAGCCTTGTTCCTCACATTGTGGTGGAAAGCTCTGTGAGTATCGACTGTCTGGCTCTTACATGAAGCAAATGAGATTCTGCTGTTCGAACCTGCAAGGGATATTGCAGCATCCAATTTTCATTGGTTTTGGACAAAACAATAAACCTGAAGAGTCCCTTAGCTATATGGAAGGACTTTATGGGACAGTGAGGATCGATGGAGACAGGTAGCTGATTCCAGGGGAAGGCAGATCTGCTGACACTAATCTAGAGCCTGCAATGTATAAATGACGGTGTTTCCACATACCAAAACCTAGCGTACTCAGTTTTGTCTGAGATAAGGGGTGTATTTATCCCACAGGCATAGAGACGTCCATGCATTTATATTTGGCCTGATCCGAGTGAATGGATCCTTTTGGAAGTGCAGCACTGTGTTGGTACAATCAAATTTTCCTGAAACCTAATGAGCTGTTCTGTGTAGACTTATTCCCTCAAGTCATAAATACCTTATGGATTTAGGATTGTTTTGCCTTTTACAGTGTAACTGCCTTTCCAGGAGTTTATTACTCATGGCACGTGGTTGGTCACTCACTTCAGCACATGACTGAGTCATCACCATCCCTGGAGGTATGTGTAGATGTGGCACTAAGGGACATAGTTAGCAGTGGACTTGGCAGTTAGGATAGTTGGACTTGAATATCTTAAATGTTTTTCCAACCTAAATGATTCCGTGATTCTATTCTATGAATGTTTTAGCCTTGTGAGCAGATTATAGAACAATGCATGTATGCACAGAGAACATGGGAGCCATGGATATCCTGCACCCTTCGTCCCCAAGTGGCTGATATTCTTCAGTAACTGCACAAGACCTATCAGAAGAAGGGGAAATCAGAGGAAATTGTCTTTGTGGAAGAGTCACATAAAAATCAGAGATGGATTTTCAGGCCACCGGAAGAGAGTCTTCTCCTCTTGACTTCCTCATGCATTAGCTGTCTGTCTGTGTAACTATGCAATGCTGAATCATAATGTTTCAGCAATCACCTGCAGCCACGGGCTTCCTGAGACAGTGCTGCTGTTACATGCACTCCTGGAGTGTGGGTGAGGAGAGTATCTCAGCTGAAGAAGCATTCCCTTGACACTTCTTCTGTTCAAGACGGATATTTACAACAGCAAGTCTTGCTGAACATGAAATTGTGGCTGAAGTAAATAATCATATTTCATGTTCATTTGAATGGCTGATCCTACTGCTGTCTAGATTTGCCAGCTTATTTAATGATCTTTGGATGCTTCCCCAGTAAAGTCCTGCCTGTTTTGCAGTTTGCTTCTGCTGGAACAGAACATCAGTTTCCAGCTGAGTTTCCTTGAAGCCTTTGTGTGGGTAAGTGCTTTATTTGGTGTAATTTTTTACGGGATGTCTTGGAGCTAGCTAGTTATGAAGGATAAGGATTTGGAGCTTGATTTAACAAAGACATGGTGCTTGATTTAATGAATATATGAGACATGTAAAACAGGTCATGCAAGACCAGAACAGATGACTTACACTGGTCATGTGACACCTCACTTGTTCTTGGACTGCCTCTAGTTGGAGATGCCTAAACTTGCCATGTACTTAATTAATTTGTCTCAATGAGGCACGTATTGCATTAACAGGTGCTGTAGGATGGCCAAGATACCTGCACAAACATCTGTAAAGTGCCCAAGATATCCTGTGACACAGGACCTCTAGGACACTTGTGCACTTTGGAGTGCGAACTGGAAGCCAGGCAGGATAGTCAAGGATGTCCTAAATGACACTGGATGTCTGTGTGTGGGCATCTGAGCGGACACCAGCCAGACACGCTGCTCTGGTTGGCCTGACATTCATTTTTGCTTGCCTTGGGAGCCCAGGCAGCCCTGCACACTCGGCAGCACACATGCCTGAGCCTGCTCCAGTCTGCACTGCACCCTCCAATTACTCACTGAGTGCCCAAGGACAGCTTCCAGGTAGAAGCTGGAGCACTTCTGGGGAAAGATAGCTTTGATCTCAACAAGCTGGAATTGCATCTGGGTCTCCTGTAATCCTGAGTAAAGGCTCTGACCACCAGGCCTGTCTCCTCCAGCTGTTCTTTGAAGCGGGTGTGTCTGTGGCTTCTGGGCTCCACTGTGTCCAGAGCTGCTGTCCCTGATATGTGCCAGAGCAAAACTGCAGGGATTTTCTGTTGAGAACACAGGGATTAAGTATTTTATAACGGAATGATATTGCTGGGGGCATTCTGTAATTGCTGGGCATTCTGTAATCACCTGAATGTGGCCTAAATGGCTTCTGAGGTGCTTAAGTGCTTTTTTGGATCTCAACCATGCCATCCTGTATAACACCTTGTAAACCTTTTAGTTCTTGTTATCTCAACAACAGGTCTTGATCTGTTGGCAGTGTGGGGCGAGGCTCTCACCTCAGTGTGGGGGAGGATTTTAAGAGGAAGGTGAGAAACAAGGAAGAATGGAGTCTTTGTGTCATTCTTTAGTTTAATCTTCTCAGGCTGGCAGCTGGCTCTGACACAGTGACCATTGCTCTTCTTGCTGCAGTAATGTTCACTTTTCTGGGCATTATCCCACTGGTGCTGGGAAGGTTGCTGAAACATGATGTTTCTCAGCTTGGGTCGGGTATGTCACCACAACTTTAAAGAGTCTGCAGCAGCTGTCTGATCTTCTGCCTGGTTCCTAGCCATGTGTGTTGGCCATAAATATTGCTGCTCACCCAGCTTGCATGCTTTGCTACAGAAAACCTGACAAAAACAGGACTGCAGTGCAGTGAAACATAAAAAGTATACTAAAGGCAAATTTATCCTCTGGGGTCCCTCAGTGGCAATTCCATTGACTGCTGAGAAACTGACCCTAAATGTATGCTGCTTATTTTAAAAATATGGTTAAGTAAGAAAAAAAAAAAAGCTAAAACAAATGAAGGGGCAAACTGATAAAGAAATTTCAGAAGCAGGAGGAATGCTAAATTACAATGAAGGACTTGATTGCCACATAGCTTGAAGTGCCTCACATTCCCAAACTGGGAAGCCTTTCCTCAGATTTGCAATCTGTATTGCCTGGAAGTCTGGAGTGCTCCTGCTCCCTCTTTAACACCTCTTACCCTTACCTGAGCTACAGAGCCCTTCTCCAGCTTCCTTATTTCCCCATGGTCTGATCCAGCTGAATTATAAACCTGCTTTGTGGGACCCAGATAGGAATGCACACACGAAGGACTGGTAAAAGTTGGGTTCTTGAAATGCTCACCATAATTCCTATCCTTTGAAGAGTTAAGATCCATTTGTTTTCCCTATGAAATAAACGTTCAGTATCTGTAGTGCTGCCATCTCAAACCAAACACAAACCTTTGCACTTCTATCAGTGGCAGCTGCTGATTAAAATCAGTTTTGGTTTCCCAAGCCACATAATCCTGCTAGTTCATTCTTAGACCTACTTTTCTCAGCACACTGTACCCATTATACCAGTGTTGTCCTCATTTTTGAAAGTTTGTGATTTTTTGGCAGTCTGACAACATCATCCTTGGAGACAGTCTCCTTTGCTGTGAAAGGGATCTGTTTGTTATAGAGAGTTATGTGGCTCTGAGAGCTACATGTATCAAACTTAGCTGCATTAATTAGCTGGTGCTGTGCTTGTAAACTGCATAATAATGCTTATCGCAATCTTAGTACCATTATTTCTGTTTTGCAGATAATGGAACTGAGCCACAGAAAAGCAAAGCCCATCGTAGGGCTCTTGAGCTGCCCAGCCTGCTCTTATTTCTCCTGTGCCATTGAAAGAGTAAGCAGCTTGGAGCAGAAGGTGTCCAAGCAAACTCTGGATGAGTTTGTTCGTGACTGAGAAAAGCTTTCTGGGAAGCTGTGGGAAAGATTGCCTGGAGGGCCAGGCCATGTCTTCTGGAACAGAAGACTCCCATTTATCTCAGAGGCTCTTCTGCCACCTAAAGTTGTAAACTCCCCCTGTTTGTCAGTTTACCATTCCTACTGGCCTTTATGGCTTATTGACAATGATTTGGTGACTCACAACCCATTACCAGTTGAGTGTCTTGGTGGATTTGCCTCTTCTGATGCCATAAACAAAGCTTTTCTTCCCACTTTGTCAAAACACATTCTTTAGCATTCAGACCTCCATAAAGGTCGCTTTCTGAGGCTTCCCACAGATAACAGACAAAATTTCAGATCAGTTAAATGGTATTGTTTTCTTCAAATTGCACCAACACACTATTGCTGACATCCACTGAGATGGTTCTTTCCATTCACCATGTTTCATAGCAGCAGGGAGATATTACAGCTTCATGCCGTGGAATGGAGCAGAGCAATTGATCTAAAGGTTTCAGGCACTCAGTTGGGTATTCATTTACTTGTTGCATTATGACTCAACCAATCCCAAATAAAACCCAGATTGTACTTTTTTAATTAGCTGGAGATAGTATTTCTTGTAGAATTCACTTAAACACCAAATGCATGAGGTGGCTGGGGTACTGTCCCTGTACAGCTCTTCAGAGATTCGCATGGGATCCCTCTGATACTCAGGTGTGAGAAAGCTGACACCTTTATGTTTTCTTCTGCTGAGCTGTAGCTGGTGTTGCATTGATCACTCAAAATCAATTTGACCATCCTGGGCAAACGTACTATTTTCTAGCTTTTAAAATGACAGTTTCTCTCTTCTGGTGTGGCTTAGAGTAATGGGATTGGAGGAAATACACAGCCTGCAGCAAACCGTCCTTTCGATCTAAACTGGCTGAACAGAGCACTGTGGTCATCTGAAAAATGTTTGCAATTATAATTTACCAATGGCATTCATGCAGTTATTTCCTACAAGCTATTCCAGAAAGTATGACACTGCAGTTCCCTTTTATGAAAATCCCTTAGGAGTACAATAATCTGATTACCTTCCAAGGGAGTCATAGAGTTGCTCTCCTCAGTCACCCACTACAGCTCCAAGTACTCAATCCTCCAGGACAGACTGTGCTGAAGACTCCAGATTGATTATGCTGTTAATGGTGCAGGAAGCTCTGCTGCTGTTTGTTTATTCCGAGATTAGCTAAAATTAGAAGTTGACCTTATGTTCCTGAATTAATTTAAAGACAAAAATTCAAGTTACCGATTCTGATGATTTCTTTTCTGGAAATATGATCTTGAAAGCTAAATATAGTCTTGAAAGCCAAAGCTCCTTGAGCTGTGAGTCAGTTCTTAAGTGATTTTGAAATGAAAGGTGTCTGGGCCAATTGATATATAGGAGCAATAAACCCTGAGCAATCTCCAAGGTAATGCCTTAACATGCTGTACTGGACATCTACAGATATGTAAGATTTTAAAATATCAAGAAGATGTCAAATCCTTAAACGCTTGAAAACAGATAGATAAATTCAGTAAATAGACAGACTTTGATCTGTTGACTACCTGGATATACCAAAAGCACATGAAGTTGAAGAGTTACTCTTTGCATCTCTAGATGTTCTTGATATCTTAAAAAAAAAAAAAAAAAAAAGAATAAAAAGAACAGGGAATACTGAATATTTTACAGCAATAGGTTGGGAAGAAACATTACTGATGTTTCAGAAAGAGTGTAAGGCTTAAAGTGCTGAACTTGAAACATTGGGAAAGGGTCTGTTTTCACAGGCTGTTTCTTAATATCAGTTTTGTTTTTTCTCAGTGGGCTTCAAAACAAAGTGTACCCAAATCAATAGTCAGTTCTGAAAACATAAGCTGATTTGAGAGTATTCTGATACATCTTCCTGGAAATCCTTTGGAAAAAAAAAAAGTAGCTGGAATGCCCACACTCTATATCTGATTCTGGGGATGGGTATGATATCATTTTGGCATAGGGAAAATCAGTGAATATGAATGTAGAGAAGATATGACGACAATGGTATTTTCTATATTTGCAATACCTTTCATTTCAGGCCCTCTGAGACCTTTATAAAGATTTTAGTCCACACACCAACTGGCCAGGAGATGGTGTTAGTGGTGTACTATAAACAGACACACGTGACACAGAAAGGCAAAGTGACTTATGAAATCTGGTGAAGACATCTCACCCTCCTCTGAATGGTGCCCCATCTTTTGGACCCTTTCTTGGCCTGTTCTGATTATCTGCATTATCCATAATAATTATTATTTAGCGTTGCTGTTTCAATATGGCAAGCAAGCAATGATTTGAGGGCATAATTTTCTTGTATCTTTGTCAATACATTCATTAATTAAAAATGTAGATAATTTATTGTCAGGTAAGTAACAATAGATCAAAGCCTGTGTCACTCAGGAACAGCAGATGTGAGTGAAATAAGTTCAATCATCCACACTTTTTTTACTTCTCTTCCAAGCCTTAATCTTGGGGCTAGTAACAAGTAGTTTGCAAAGACATTCCTCTCTAAGACAACAAATGCCATATGTTCCCTTCCTTCTGCAGCTCCTGTCAGGAGCCAACTCAGCTGAGATCCCCAGCGGCAGGGTGACCTCAAGCCTTTCAGTCAGCCTTGGAAATTCCTGTACCAGCTCATTTTTCCACTTCCTAGTCTTCATTTTCCTCATGTAGTTGCAACCCTTATGGTCTGTCCAATATGCCACAAAACCCACAATGTCTGAAGGTGTTACTATGTAATGTCACCTTCTGGTATTCTCACCTTCACACCTCCTTCCACGTTTCCTGTCCCACCACCCTTCTGTTCAGTTACCCCTTCCACTGAGCTCAGAAAACACTGCTGCTCTATCAATCTTCTTCACTTCATGACTTTGCCCATGCTACTTAAATATGCTTGTGTGTGAAATTTTGGTTCTAAATCTTTCCTTCCAACAGTCCTTGGCTTTGTGCAGGTGTCCATGGTGGTTTCCTGCTTGCTTTTTCACCTCTGCTCCTCTCACCAGCAGTGTGACATTGGCCAGAAAAGGCTCTGTGGGCAGGGAGACAGGAGCTGGTGTTGGACAGACAATGGTGGTCAGCTAACATGATTCCTTGGCATCAGGCTGTTGCTGTGATATCAGGTTATACATGCATGGTTTTGCACCTTTTAAAGCTCTTTTAATCACGACCATCCAAAGAGAAGTAAATAAAGGCTCTTGTGCTTCCTGTGTTATTGCACAGTCACAGCCAGCCTGGACCCTTTAGTCTCAGTCTAACCACGCTCTCTTGAACTGAAGTGAGGAGGCCAGGTACAGCCTGGCCCCAGGAGCTCAAAGCACAAAGATGGAAACTGTACCCTGCTATTTCATTTCTCTGCCTTCTTCAGGGAGGTTTTTGAAGCTCAGTGTGCAAGGGGAACCTGCCCCTGCCTCCCCTGATGTGTGGACTGCCCTTGTCTTTCATTTTGCACACAGGAGGGGCAGTTCCTCTGGTTCTCTTATCTCTTATTTGCCTGTCCATGCCACAGTTGGGGGCATCCTGACTAGTAGACAATGTAGCTCAGGTGCAGGGACAAGCCCTGATATTTGTATCTAAATGCTGTAAATAGCCATCTTATCTACAATGGTTATTATCTTTTAGATGCAACATATTGGACAGAGTGTCCTGCATAGCTTGGGAAAAGAGCCATTGGGATTAAAGGTCACTGAGATCAATCACGTTGATGATTTATTTAAATGGTTGACTATTGTGATGGTAATAGCTTTTTCTGCTTGGCCAGTATGCTGTAGTTTTTTTGGGGTTTTTTTGAAATCATATGGTATTCTCTGCAAAACTTTCTGTTTATGGGCAAATATCTTAAGTCTAGGGGACTTGGCACCTAAATACCTCTTAAAAATTGATCTAAGTGATTTAGATGCCTAACTCATAATTTTTAAAATAAGTTAGTTAGGAATCTAAATCTAGTTATTTTCAGCATCTCAAAACTGATGGACTTTTCCCCACTATTATCAGCACTGGAAGCTTCTTCCTCTATATCTGCCAAATAAATCTGTTGCATTTTGAGTTTCACTCAGAAAAGCTTTTTTAAAAATAACTCAAATGCTTCACCGAGTACCTTTTCCAATGAAGCTTCTTTGTCTGCAGTGACACTACTTTACAGCAAGGCTGTTGAGCCCACCATGTATTCTTCTGGTTGGTCTTTATCCTGCAAGCACAGGGAGCCTCCAGCATTACTGAGGGCAGCTTAGAGTTATTGCCCTGAGAATATCGGCAGAGACGCCCATTTGGAAAAGCAGTGTTCACTCTGAAGAGGATCTGTTGCTCTTAAATTAATTGAAAATGAGAACTGGTAAGGAGATAATGCTCCATCCCATCAGGAAAGTATATCTTTAGGATAAATCCATATTTCCATAGCATTCATTATTTCAATTTTTCAACCAAATTCTACAGAGAATGAATGTGGAAATACTGCAGTGCTCTTCAGGATCAAAAGTCTGGTATTTGATCTGTTGGGTTAACAAATCTGGAAGTACTTCTTGTTTGGGAAAGTTTTCTCTGTCCCAGAATTCTCTGAAGCAGAAGTCTTTTCTCCCAAGAGTAATATAGACTGAAATTTTTATTTAGGAAAAAACACACTTATTTGTTTATTTTCAAAGATTGCTCTTCAAGAAATTGAAAATGACTGAGTGTGTGTGTGAAATTGTGTTTGAATACAAAGGACAGTTAATACAGAATTAGAAATTTGTTTATGAGAATGTAAAAAAGCAGGAAAATAGGCAAATGTGATCGGGGTATACACATATATGAAATCCTAAGGAAAACAGCAGTAGAATGCAGGAAATATTTAATCAGTGGTTTGACCATACCTTTGCCTCAAGCTTGGTAAATATGTGACTACTCAAGGTAAGGATGCCAGAACAGGAACATTTTTAACAGGTCACTGACTGTTATTTTAAATGGACTTGTAGCTTCATGGCTCTCTTAGATACAATGTTAAGAAATTCCTTGTGTGGAATGACATCATGTTTTGTTGAAGTATTTTATTATTTTTACCAGGCTGAGAAATATTTTGATTGCAATTTAATTTAATTTAATTTAATTGCTACTAGTAGGAAATCCTTCAGGAGCTTACTATCCTCACTCTTGCTGGAATTTCTGTTGCTGTAGTGATGATGTTTTCCAAACATTGTTTTGGAAAAAGAAATCTAGGGTTATCATTAATATATAATTATGATAATGAATTACAATAGCTTCAGTTTGCCTTCCTGTAACACTGTGTGCATATCTACAATAAGATAAGAGTCTTTAGGTAGCATTTACATTAATTATATTAATTACAGAGTTCTTAGGGTAGTATTACTACTTTATAGCCCTTGTACTGACTATTTTGATAGTCCATGAGGAAGGACATTGCTTCCTCTAATTTTGGTGAATAAGGACTATCACAGTTGCCTGGGAAGATGATGGCTTTAGCTGGATTGTGAGCGCACCTGTGGCTGTGACCAGTTTCAGGGCATGGCAGCCTTTATTTTCTTCTGCAGACACGATGAATGTGAAAAATATTTCTGAGAAACTGGAAGAAATTCAAGAAATAAAAAATAATTTACAGATACTGGCCACAGACATTAAACTGTGAAGAGCCCAAGTAAGACTGTGCCGGTGCTTTGCAATTATAGCTTTTCTCATTTTGCTTTTTTACGGTTCATCTTTTAGTGCTCATACTTATTGAACTTGAGAGTGTTAACTACATCCATTTAGACAGAAATTAAAGTGAGGAGTTCTCTTGTTTTTCTATTATATTGGTAAGTTCTTTTCCTCACTGTGATGGACAGTACACGTCTACATGCAAAATACATTATAATTTTGGAAGATGGAATTAGTCTATTTTTTATTCACTTCTGTCTTATTGATAATGTTAGAAAGACTGCAGGATTAGCACCAACATTACCGTTGATTGAATGGCCTTGGTGACACTTCAATCACAGTTAAAACAGATTTTGTTGCGTGAAAGGCCAAGGAAAGGAAATTACAGAGCTTGGTTTAGTGAAGGATTTAAGAGTGATACACGTATGCATGAAGAACTAGGGTGCCAAAGCAAGCTGGAGAATTCTGGAATGGTCTGGGAAGCTCCAAGGCAGAACTGAATTCAACAGCTGTGTGCAGATTCTGATAGCTCAAAAAATACCACTTTTAAAATTCTATAAATGAAGTGTGGCTTCCTTTCATGATTGTAGAAGGCTCTGAGGGGTAGAGGTGAAGGAGAAAGGGGCAGGCTAATCAGTCCAGGTACTAATTAGGGCCAAGGTCTCTTTTGGAAGTTAATGAGTTTCTAAATAGCTAACAAGCAGCTGATAGGGAGCGGAAGAATACTCAGCCTCTGCATCCTGCTTTTATTTCTGCCCTAAAATGAGAGATATCTTCAGGAGATACACAATGTTTTCTGGTTAAAAGTCTTCTATAGGAAATAGCTGCTTCTCAGGTGAAAATCCTTTTCTTACACAATGCAAGGGAAAATTTAAATACATTTTTAGTCCCCTGAGATTTGGAATGCTCTACATGAGTATTTCTTGAGCCTTACTGCAGTGCTCAGAATAGGACTTGAGTGATTTTAGCTGTTCTGGTCTCTCTGACCCTGCCTTTGGCTATGCTTCCGAAAGTGTCTGACATTAACTGCTCTTGTTTGCACTTCTCCCCCATCCTTGTGTGCCTGATAGCTTTTGCCATCTTCCTGACCTGGCCAGGTAAACATTGCACTAACACAGCTTTTGCATAGCATTCATTTGATTTTGAGAAACATCGAAAGGCAAAAGAAATGCAACCAGGTAGTGGAATGAGAAAAAAGAAGTAAGATGGGAGGCCAAGTGGGCACCAAGCAGTGGGGGGATCTGCTCTTAGGGCAGACCAGAGAGGGGTGTACAGGCACTTCTTCAGTGTGTGCATGCCTGTGTAGACACATTATCCTGAGCTGAGCCAGGGGTGCAGCCTGTTGTGTGCGTGTTGAGCTGTGGGTGTGAAACACCCTTAGCTAAGCACCCACCTGCAGATACAGGAATCAGTCATGCAGACACAGTGGGGATTTACTCACTCGAGTTCTCAGCTTAGAAGGGTTCTTCCTGAACCGCTTGCATGGCAAACCTGACTTCATCAATTTTTTTCCCCCACAAGACTCTCTGCTACTCATGTCTTTATAGGTATTTAATAACATGCATGAGTTAAGTAGAATATTCTTTTATGTGCTCTAAGATTCCCTTTCATGTTCACCACCTTATCACTTGGTGGATCAGCATCAGGAAAGACCAGTGTGTTTCTTTCCAGTTTGAAATACTTGTCATGCCTGTGGTGGCTCTTTTCTGAGTCACAGCTTTTCTTATCACCGTAGAAGTAAAATTAATATAGCAACAAGTAATTAAAAACACCTGGAATCTACTTGGCTCACACTACAATTGAGTATGATTCCACAGCTGTAATTAGCTAGGCAGTGTTTAGAAGTGTGTTGCATCCAACCCCTGCCTCCCCTATGCTAAGTTTCTACTCCCCGTGTTGTTCTTACAAACAGCAATGAAAAGCAAGGCTCAGAACAGACACATTTCTTGATTGAATGCCATGGAGGCCAGGAATCCTCCTGTGATGTGCTGGAATGTCTTGTGCTGTTCCTGTTGAAACAACCCACGGTGGTAGCTTAAGTCTTATGATCTTAACACTGAGGGCATCCAGCCTTTCCAAAACAAATCTCCTGCCACCTTCTTTTTGGAAAAATTAATTTTCTCCCACCTGTAAAACAGATAGCTGTTAATTCACCTAAAGGTTATAATCTGCTTTTATGTGATGACTGTTGTTTTTTCATAGATGTAATGGCCTAAAGATAGGGCTTTACTTATTTTCCATGCTCATCGTTCTCTGGGAACTCCTTTTAGTTAAATATCCTTGGCTCAGGACTCTGGTTAGTGGACAATACACCTCACACTCAACACCTATATAATAAACTGGTTGTCTGAACAGGACATAGCTGTCTGTATGGGCAGAATTTGATGAACTTCTATATCATTCTCTTTAAATTGGCCTATGAAAGGGAATTGCCAATGAGTCATGTGCTATTTGCAGATTAGTACTATCCAGAACCTGGTGCCAAGGAAACTGATTTATTCTGTGTTATTACTTTGCTATTCATTGCATTGTGCAATACATCAGTTGCAAACATAAATACATTGTGTAGTCCATGGATAGGAATAAATCCTGTAATGTTCAAGTACGAACATGCTAGGTGCTAGCCCTGGCACAGGGAATCACGTGTATTGTGCAGTTTCTTTGGATTTTTCATATTCTATAATTAGTCCTTCGATACTTTTTTTTTTTTTAATTTGGCTGCTTCATATTTGATCCTAACTTTGAAGAAATGACTTGAACAAAGTATTTTGGACTTTGTTCCGAAACTCATTGTTCTCACTGAGGTCTCTTGGGTATTTTTGACCTCTGGGTATCTTTGACGGTTGCAGAAACTTTTGGGAGGACATAATTTCCACTTGACTTTCCCACCAAGACTCTTCAGCTAAGGTATGTTTGTTTGTTTGTATTGCTTTTTGTATTGGTTAAGTTTTGTTAGGAGTAGAAGACAGAAAGGCTCTGTGGTATTACGTAGAACACATTCCTGTTTTTTACATCTCCTTGTGTTCAGACTGAAAGTACTTGGGGAACTTTGGGGTAATAAAAAACCCCTTTCCAGATCTGTGTGTCCAGTTCAGCAAGGAACGCTGCTGTGCTTTGCATCTCTCCTAAGGCTCACTCCTGATTTGTGCCATGGTTTCTGTAAAACAACTTTCTGATCCAGTTGAAGACTGCTCATAATCCGCTCCCCTTGCTGGTTCCATCAGTCCTCGGTTGGTGCTGGTGGGATCAGTCATTTAGCAGCAGATTCTGCCAGCTGACGGTGATCTTTGGCTTCATGTTAACTTAGGGACAGTGAAAGACATCATTCCATGCAACCCTTCTTTTCCCTACAATCTCTAGAGGCTTTTTTACTTTGTACTGTCACACTCTGAGATGTATTTAAGCAGTGCTGTGGGGACAGAGAACAGGTCCTGGGCACAGGCCAGCTGTGTGATCACAGACATGGAATATCACCCTGTGCCTTTGGCTGCCCTTCAGCCTCTGCCTTATATTTTTAGCTTTCAGTCTCCTCACTGGGAGAATTGTCTCTTCTTACAATATTTGTAGCACACTGGGTGGATTAGCAGTTCTGTTCTCTCCCCCTCTGGTCTCTAGTAAAAGCAAATATTCAAAAATGATTCCTTAACTTTGATTAAGGAAGAATTGTATTTCCTAACAGTACATGACAAAGCATCCTTGTTTAAAAGAATTTGTTTGAACTGGCATCCAAGCTTGGATGTCTCTGTCACACAGCAGGTGCTTCAGAACACTAATATCCTGCAGTCCAAGCTGGTATTTATTCCTGTTCACTCTCAGATCCTTTTGCTTGGCATAGCAGAGCATACCATGCACCCCACAAATTGTGCTGGTGAGCATATTTAATTGTACATCAGCAGATTACCTATAATTAGCTCCATCACAGCAAGATCCTTGGAGATCCTCAGTGGGAGGATTAATGTCTTCTCCAAGGACAGAAGCAACCCTGCAGGGAAGATGGAGCTGCAAAGTTCTGCTGGAGGAGATTTGAGCTGGTTAAAGCCTTTGATGATCAATCTGAAGTTGCTTGTATTTCAAAGTCCAGGCTTTGACTTCCTTGAGCTGTAGCACTGGGTAACTACAAATATCTCAGGGTTTCCTGTCAGTCCTGTGCATCTAGATAAACTCTTCATTGATTTGCTCTAATACCGGCCTGCCAAGGTTGTCAGCTGGGATGGGGTTTGGCATGACTAGAAGTCAATGGTTTGTCTATATTTGGAATAGTCCACTTAAACAAATTTTATATTCAGTGCAGAGAAACTGGGTCCTTCAGAGCCTGATATGAGTGATGCATCTGGATGCTTGAGGCATCTACTCTGGGATCAGAAGGGCTGTGCCCTAGAAATGAATGTTTCTTTCTAGTGTGAGGACAGATATAAATATCAAGGCTTAGCTGGGTGAAACTCACCCAGTGCGTTGGTCCTTCAGTCCAGTTCATCTTCCCCTTAGCCTCTCAGTTATCTCTCAGTATTAGCAGGACTCAGCAGGACTTAGGACAATTTTTCTAGGTTGTAGGAGGCACAGACAAAGCAGATGGAAGAGCAAGGGGTGGCAAATCATTTATAGAACTTGTTCGGCCCTGTAAGTCCACCCCAGTTTTGTGCTGCTAATGCTTTAAAAAAACCCTCCAAATTATCACCCCTTCCGACTGTACCAGAGCACCACCTGTTACCTTGCAGACCTTGTAGGTCTCACAGATGCCCAGGGAGGCAGAATCACAGCTCCTCTCAGGCTAGAGCTGGGGCTACAATCGTGGTCACAACATATGCCATATTGCCCCAGATGGTTAACTCCTCTAGATTAAGAACCCACAATGGTTTTCTGTGTTGCTACTTCAGACTTTCCCACCTGATTAGCATCAAGTCTGTTCTCACTCATCTGAATATCTACTAGATACATCAGCAACTGGATTTTCCTAGGTATTAGTATATAATAATCTAATTTCTTGTAGGGATACATTTAAGAAGACTAAATAATGAATCTTCTGATTTGGAGTGAGCTGTGTCTATCCTTCCATCTTGTCTTTTATTGCCATTGCATCTTCAATCTTATTCTTTCCAAAATGAATATCCAGGGATTGAAATGGAAATTTCGAAGGTGTGTTATGAACACTCAGACATGCTGATGTAAAAATGTGAGAACTCCTCACAGCTCTCATTCTGCCCTGTTCCCTCTCCATGGAAAGTGCTGGTTTGAAGTATGGCACAGCAGCAGTCACCAGCTCATCCCAGTTGCTGTGGAGAGGTGTCTGCTGCAGTACATTGCTGTTACACTGGTGCTGAGTGGCTGTAGGTTTTGTTACTCCCATTGCTGTACAGTTAAAGTGTGTATCTGGGTGAGCCTGCCATCAGGACAACTGAAACCATACATGCATAATGAGCTGCAAGTGGATTTCCAATCTTGCACCACGGCTGCTGTGAGTAATACATACGTCACAGACCTCTTCAGCATCTCTGAGATTCCCCTCCTGAGAGGGAACTGTTCAGCTCAACAAGTGCTTGAGAGTCAGGACTTCAATTTGTATCAATATTATCTATTGGTGCTTTTCTACCACAAACTGCCCTGCATGTCCGAATTTATTGGAAATATTGCCACGTGTGTGTGCAATGCCGTCCATGTAAACAGAACACAGAAAAGTTAGTCTGTGATCACAGATTTGTCCACAGATTTCGAAGAGAGCAAACTGAAAAGCTTTTCTATTCAGAAATATCACTGCAGAGGCCTGGGGAGATGCATTTAGGTGCATGAACTTCTATGTCAGACAAAATCTCTCAAGATGCATTATACCAGGGCAGATGTTGTAGAACATGTAACATTGACAAGGATCCTGGCATGAAGAGGAGAATGAAGGCAGGAAGCTGCCTTTGGACTGCATCTCTCC
The DNA here is from genome assembly GCA_013398055.1 of Ifrita kowaldi. Taxonomy (NCBI): domain Eukaryota; kingdom Metazoa; phylum Chordata; class Aves; order Passeriformes; family Cinclosomatidae; genus Ifrita; species Ifrita kowaldi. Next base: position 408,826 of record VZRS01014558.1, read on the forward strand.
TGAAACACAATGATATTGTTGATATTATATTCTCACTATTAAACTGTGAGCTCATCCTCTCTCTCCATGAGTGCTGCAGTATTTCTGAGCTGACATCTTCATTTTTCAGCAAGTGATTGGGACAAAATTGCTCTTATTTTTAGATTAAATGAGAGATGATTAACAACAAAATTTCCCATAAAGACTCACTTTATGTAATAATTCCATCCATTCTTTCATGCAAAAATATCCAACCAGCTCTAGTGCAAGACGCTATTAAAACCTGTTAAGAACATTTTAGATTTGGTTGGCTCCTACATCTGACTGCACCATATTAAGGTTAATGTATTAAATTAGTCTTAAAGCTTTATTGGTTACAGCTGAAATAGCCAAGATATTTCAGCTTGAAGGTATGAAAGATGGAGCCCATGGCCTTCCAAAGTCATCTGAATGTGTGCATTGTGTGAAACTCTCTAGCATTGTTGCCATCAGTTCCAGACCAACCCTTCTGATTTTTATTAACCTTGAATTGTCACCAGTAAAAGTAAAAACACACTAAATACATGCTAAAAACATCCTTCCCAACATTGCTGCAATGGTGCTGCTGCAGAATGTGTCTTTGGCATCTGGAACTTCGTGACATTTGTTCTTGTATGCTTTTGCCTTGGTACCTTTATTGGTTGCAGGTTTTCTGTCATGAGGATTTTGTCTAGGTAGCTACAACATATCCTTTTGGCTTTAAAATCAAGAATAAAAAATACAAGTTGGCTTAGAAAGTAAAATTATTTTTAAAAACTTACCATGAAATCTGAAGCAAATTACTGCTGCCTAAGCTTACTGAGCATGAACATGTATTGACATCAGTAAAATCATTGAATCAGAGAATAGTTTGGGTTGGAAGGGACCTTTAGAGGTCATCTAGTCCAGCTTCCAAAAGATGGGCAATCCATTGTGCTAGAAAGATGGTACTGGATGAAAAATGTTTAGATGAAACTGTAAAACGAGGTATTTTAATGGAAAAGATGTAAACATATGGAAGACATTACTTTTCACTGACAGGTGTTGTCCAAACCCATTATTAATTTTGAGCAATCCAGCCTTGCTTGTTTCTTGCAGCAAAGGGTGCAGAGGTGATGACATAGGTGTGTGTTAACCAAGTGTCAGTGGACCACATATTTCTCTCTCTTGCAGGACTCAACATTCATCAGTCTAAGAGCAGCTCCAAATAACAGTTAATTATCCTACCCAACATCCCACCAGGGTGGTAAATATTCTGGCATTTTACAGATAAAGATAATTATAAAAATACTAAAAATTTCTGACTGGGAATCATAAAAAATTGCATAAAGGACGTTATTCCTCCACTTATGGTAAAGCACATGTATAGAATTTATGGACTAATGTGTTACTCAGCCCACCAGCAACGGGTACCTCTACAGGAGAAGCTACCAGGTGACACCCAGTCATCAAACTCAACTTACATCACTCAGAGTAGATGGTAACACGCCTGTGTCCCATGCAGAAATGTCACTGCTGGCTTCAGTAAATTGACATTTTCACATATTTATGTTTTGGGGATAACTTCTTCATGCATGTAAACAGGGAAGTTTTGCTTCCAAATCAGTTTCAGGTACAATGCTGCCCCCATGACCACTTGGACAATGGGGGAAATATAGTCTTACTCAGCAGTCTATGATTGAAATGATTGACTGAAGTAGACATTTAGAAGCCTTGTTAGGGAATATATTTATCTTGACAACCATAGCAAAAGAGCAGTTGTTGTGCACTGAAAGAAGTTGCTACAAGTCATTTCAGCCATTGGTTCATGCCCAATAAAACCTCCAAGATGGGTTTTCCTTACTATTTTAGCATGAATACTTGAGAAACACTTGGATACTTTGGGAATGAGGTTAGGTGATGATTTATATAGGAATGGTCAATAAACATCTTTTAGCCATCGAGAACATGTGAAGCTTGTGCAACAATCTTCTTCAAGCTTCTGACCTGGGATAACCCATGCAAGCTGTCCACCCCATTTGAGTGTTGTAAGAACAGCTGTGTGTCCTTAAATATTCTGGCATCACAGTAATGGGAACCGTGTAAGTGCCTCAGCAAGGCAGATAAAATAGCAGGGGACAGAGATCACCTCTGGCACCTCTCCTGAGTACCTCCTCTCTACGTATGAATCATTCTTTATCCAGGAAGATTCTATTTATGTCCTTTCTCATGAGCACGTATATGGCAGGATCAGCAGGCCATGGTAATACACTGGTTATTTTGCCATAGTTTTTGCATAAAAGATAATACAATTAGAGGTGTCCTACAGTGCTCAGGATGCTTGCAGGCTGGAAAATAAATGTTTCTCAGGTGCCTTAGAATGGAGAAATATGTGAAGCAGAGCACCTTAATTTCTTTCAGAATCACTGCCTGTTTTACAATTATCTTATGTGTTCCTTTACTGCTATTTTTTTAATTGGGCATGAGAAATCCCTGATTAAGAATAAGTCTGTGGAATGATGTTTGTATGTACTTGTTAGTTAAAACAGTACAATTAGGATGTTGTAGATGACAGACAGTTCTGGAATAACCAGTACAAAGAAACATTTAAAAAATTAAGATACAAAGGTCAGAAGATGATACATAAATGCTCAATCACATTTCCCAGATTTTTTCTGTACTCATAGATCCTTTAGTTTGTAAGTAGAGGTGTTAACTAAGCATACAGAGATAAAATGGCAGTTTGCCAATAGTAGGCAAGGAAAAAAGCCATCCTATATGGCAGTACACCGGTTTCCAAACTGTAGGTGGTAGAAACCACTTTGGAAACCAGTTTCATTAAGGAAAGAATGATCTTCCTGTTCAACACAATTACAGTGTTCTCAGTCATGGCTGAATTGGATGTAACTTGTAGCAATACTTGAGGAAAACACCTTGATCAAGAAAATATTGCTTTGGTGATAAATCCCATTGACATTACTATGGCCTAAAGGGCTCTGACAAATGTAATGTAGTTTTAATTAGGGAATTAACACAAATATATTCTGGTAAATTGAATTGTTGGCATGCAAACAAACTGGATTTTTTTTTAACTGGGAATTTAAATGAGAGAAAAGATGTTATCAGTATTTAAGTTATTTTCCTTGTTTTACTCCCTGAAAAAAAAAAATTAGGCCCTAACCTGGATAAAACATGTAAAGCTTGTACTTTTAAAAGCCACAATTTAACCTCATTCTCCATGAAGTCTGTTTTCATTCTGGGGCTCCCCCTTCCCCACATTTATGCTCTCATTCAGTAACAGGAAACAATGCTATTCCTCACAAGCAGTGGGATGTGACTGTCTGAGCACAGCTCCACAGACACCTCTTCCAATGGCTCTGCTACCCTGCACAGCTCCTGCCCCTCCCTCAGGTATTCCTCACACCCTTCCGCTGCCTCTAAAGGTGGACCAGTTGTGATGGTTGATGAGGACTTCTTTTTCAGGTGGATCATTTCCTCTCTCTAGATCACTGCACACATCTCTGAGGAGGGATATATTTTACCACTAGCATGTTTTAGCCAAAAAATCCCAAAGGAATGGAGTGTTTTCTTTCTGTTGAGAGGTGGGAAAAAATGGAAAAGGTGAAGCAGGGAGGGTCAGGTCTTCAGGTGACTCTTAAACCTGGTCTTTGGGCTTTGTTGGGTAAGCTTTTCAGTGACTGAATGTATTTATTTCAGTATTTCCAAGTGATTGTGTTTGGAGAGATGGAAGACTAAAACAGGATGCTCAACAGGGCAAATAGACTGGTGGGTTAGAAGCAAAGTTGGATGGGTGGATTCTTATGAGGCTGTGAAAAAGGTAAACCCCAAACTCCTTTCAGCATTCCTATCCCCCTTAATGCAGCCCAACTCCGTCTGCCTTAGTTATCCAGTATCACTATTTTATTGCTGTTTGAACATATTTGATTCTAAAACATCATCTCTTTATCCATTATGAACACATCAGTCAAGGAAGCAAGCAATGTCATAGACTGAAAAAAACCCACCTCCTATTTGATGCCTGATTGATGTTTTAAATACTTGAGTGTTTTCTGAAGATGTCATGTAGTTAAACTGTGATAAACTACTCATCTTTCAACTAGAATTTCTGACCACAGTTATGTCTTGCCATCCCTGGGCATCTTGGCTGAGGAAAAAATTTTACTTTGTTATACCAGTGAAAATTTGGAGTCATCCCAATCTCTACTGGTATAAAAGAGACCAGAGTCTTTCCCATATAACACTTCGTATAGCACTTCAACTTCTGCACTATGAAGTATACAAAGTGGGTCTTGGAATGCTCCTTTCATTAAAAATGAAATATTTTATCAAGAAAATATTCTGAACATAGTACAAAGATAACTGGATACCATTTCTTCAATTTAGAACAGATGCATGAATAGCCACAACTGCCTGACTTTAGGCATACCCTGTAACCTAAGTTAACCCCTGAGACAAAAGTATTGCCCAAATTAAGAGTTTTAATTAAAGGACACTAATAAACTTTGTGCACTGAAAAATGGAATATGTTCTTCCCCTGTACTAAATTTGAGAAAGTTGCAGTGCCCTGGCATCCTGAAGACATACTCAGACATCAAACTCTAAGTGTCTAAACAGTGAGTGAAAAATGGGATGACAGGAGGAGAGAGGCCCAAGTAACCTCAGTGCACAAAAGTATCTGTTTGCTAATGACCTGTTTGTTTTAGACCAAAAGTTTATTATTGCAGTCAGTAAAGATATGAGTTGAATTGCACAGACATTTTCTGGCAGCATTGGTCAAAGTTTGTATTAACAGGTTTTGAAGGATAAAAAATTTACAATGAAAATCCCCTTTGTAGCAGACTATTAATGCTACCAGCAACACAACTACAGAGCATCCCAGGAAATGGATTTAACACGAAAAAATGTTTTCTGCAGGTAGAATTTGCTTTCTGGCACTGCTTTGATGATTACTCAAGATCCTGTCTGTGCCATGGGTTTTCATCTGCCGGTGGTGTTTGCATTAAGTTGTGTAACTGCTTCTTAGTGCCTGTTACGTAAGGATGCACAGATTGCAGCTCCGTGAGGTGTCCTGCACAAATCACAGCTGATAGTGTAAGCGTGGTCTCAAAGGTTACTCTCGGTTGAAAAAATTTTACACGAATTAAGCCCTCCCTGCATAAGTCAAGTCCTTGGTTAATACAGAATTGTGGAGTATAAGCTCAAGTAGGGCTCAGAAGGTAGGTAGTTGATTGTCCTGTAACAGAGTATTTAAGTTTTGTGATATTTGTATCGTACACCACTGGGATGAAGCTTTCCTGGTCGGGGGGGAGATTTGCCATTGGCTTTTGCCATGCTATTATTTTACCCCAAGGATTTGTTACACAAATAACATGTAGATAGAGAAGACATCAGAAGACACAGTCAACATTCAAAAGAGGGGTTTAAAATTTATTTTATACTAAGTTTACTGTTTTAGCTCTTTTTCTTGTATTTAATTTTAATTAGGCTAAGTCAGGATCTGTACTGAGGAAAAAGAGTCTAAAGATGTCTTGAATGTTGCACTAAATACAGCATTTAACCTGAAATGGAAGAAAGTGAAGAGAATGGAAATGAGAAAAGGAATCTGAGTTTAGCAAAAATGAAACCATTTTTTAAGTCTAAATCAGAAGGATTATAGACACAGTTGGAATTGAAAATGTTTTAGCCATAACATTACCTCCATTCCTTCTCTACCATTAATTGAAAACCTTTCTAAATGATTCATTTGAATTCCCATAGCGAACACAAGTTACATTTCAGGCACTTCTTCACTGGAGGGCTCCACCAGGATATCTTTTCTAGTGTGGTCCTCTGAAAATGCACACCTTACTTTGTATAGAGCCTCTTCAAATCCCAAATATTAACTGACCACAGGAATATCACATATATCTATGGTCAGGAAACCTCTGACACAGAGTCCTCAGAGGAATAGAAAAAGCAGAGAAACAAAGAGAGTAGATCATGCTACTGACCACAAAGTTGCAGAATTGCATACGGACTCTTTGATTATGCATGGTTTTGCTTCCAAATATTCTAAGTACAGACATGGATGACTTTTTCTCCATATCTGCCTTTTAATGAGATTTAACAACACCTAGATTAGAAAATAAATTATATTTCAAAATATATTTGCTCTCATTTTGAGGGCTGATCAGAAGCAGATAAGATATCTATGCCAGTCCTTGAAGTATTAGTTAAAATATAGTAACCAAGTTATTTTTAGTAACAGGTATTGCTTGGGTAAACAAGCTATGAAATTTTGCTCCATGTTTCATCATACTGGGTAGGATTACTGGTGGTACCTCCTGGCCCATACATACTAATGATCTACCAGAGGAGTTGAAATTGAAGGAGGAATGGCCAAAAATGTCAGATGATGCCATGATGTAGGTCGAACATGGGGCTGATATTTGCAACGTAATTCTCTCGGGAGACTGTTCCAGAAATTACTCCTTAAGTGCACAGAAGCCTTCTCCAGTTTCCAATCTGGCCGCTACTTTCCAAGTATTTTTTATGCATTAACTTAATTAGCACATTCTAAACATGTGTCATGTAAGAAATATTAGCTATCCACAAAAATGTGTCTAAGAAATGCCACAGGTGAAAATGCACAGAAAGTTCTTTCATGAAAAAAGCTGGTGGGAAAACACAACTGAGCTTGATTGAGGAAGCTCAGTTTGACTCAGAGACACTGCAGTAGCTCAGGATGAGAAGAAAACTTTTTGCAAGGAAGAGCCAGAGGTACATGCATGTCCAGTATATTCTGACCACTAAAGCAGACTTCTGAATGCAAATTCAGAGTGCACTGGTCTGCTCATTACTTTTTGTATTTCATAATATAAACATAACATTTACCATTTATCATTTATCATTTATATTATACTTATTATATAATCATACTATTTACAAACTGAAAGAGGGGAAACTTTGGCTAGATATTAGGAAAAAATTCTTCACTGTGAGGGTGGTGAGATATTGGAACAGGCTGCTGGGAAGGTTGTGGATGCCCCAATCCTGGAAGTGTTCAAGACCAGGCTGGATAAGGCCTTGAGCAATTTGTTCTACTGGGAGGTGTCCCTGCCCATGGCAGGGGGGCTTGGGACTAGATGATCTTTAAGGTTCCTTCCTAACCCTTAAGATTCTATGATAAAATCACACCAGTATAGTCAATCCATAACATTACAACAAAATGCAGAGGTGGTTATCTGCAGCTTGCTAATGTTTTTCCTCAGAAGAAATAAGACACTGTGGCTTCAAAAGGCTCCTCATCTTGTCTTTCAACCTGAGTTAACACCAATTCTAGTTTCCCTGAACCACTGTGATGCTTTCAGTAAATTATGCTGATAAACAGGTGCTCAAATTTGCTCAGTTTTTTTATGCTGGATGAAATGTTTTTCTTTGTAACTTTGTGTCTCTGAAAGACAGGGCTTTTAAAGCCAAAATCTGATGTAATCTTCTCTTGTACCTCAGGTTAAATTGACAATGTTCTAATCAAACGCATCAATCACTTCCCTCCCTCAAAAGATCTGGCTCAAAACATCCCTGTCCTACAGCCTGGGGTACTTTGCTTCAGGGAATATTTAGTCTCTTTTTGTAGGTAAAGGTAAAATAAACAAGAACCTTCCAGAAACCACTCTTGCTTTATTCATCCTGTGGAAATAATGAAAGGGGAAAGTGTAGTAAGAATTAACAAGGCACGTATGACCCTTCATTATCCTAAATCTGAAAGAGCTGTGGGGTGACTTAGCCCACGAGCAGCTTTACGAATCCAGCCTGTCATGCTGTGACCCATGTAATTCTCCTGAAGCAATGGCTGGTCATGTGTGAAATACAAAGCTAGTAATATGTTCTGTTCTATCATAAAGGGGAAAGACAGGATCTGCAAAAACATCATCTCCTAAAAAGAGATTATACCCTTTTCAAGGCCTCTGCCATTTCAGGTGAATATCCTGGAATAACCAGGCAATTTAAGAGTTTAGCGTACACAAATAAAAAGATTTCTGCTCTCATGAAGGTATAAGGTGCTTGGGAAAGTATTAGGTTATGCTTCAAACAGTGAAAAAAACCCTATGTAAGATTTTATCATGCTATGAGTTGAATATCTGTAATTTAGTAACTGAAAAAGTATGCTTTTGCTGGGTCAATTGGTATCGTTTTGGTCAAATGATCACCCACAGTTTTTGAAATCTAGCATTGCAATACAGTGGTTGGCTGGATCTTAGGACTTAAGGACATTTTTCTGCAGTTCCCAGATGCAAGAGACACATAAGTGGGAGTGGGAAAAATGCCCTCGTTTGGGAAACGCACTGTGGGAAAATTGCTCAACATGATTTGAGTGTCAGAATTGGAATGTAACAACTGGTGTAACCAGATTAGTGCAGAGAGAAGGCCAAGAGCAAAAAACTGCTTTTTGTCAGGGTTCTCAGTTAATTTTGCCATGCTGAGACAAAATTTATAGTTTACTCTTTGTTGATTGTGTTCATAGATAAAATTTCTGTTACATAAAGTCAATTATATATATTTATGGTAAACTAAAGCTGGAGACCTTCTATTTTTTAGTGAGACTGACTTACAAAAAGAAAATATATCTAGACATCTATGGGGATTTTTAGTTCCTTTGTGCTTTTTGCAAAACCAAAAATCAGCAAACCCATTTTTTGCTTGGATAAACTGGGGAGCAGGGAGTGTTGCCCTTTGGAGGTATCTCTCTGTTCATTTATATAAGAGATCATCACAAAAGGGATTGGAAAATATTGGGAGTGTAAAGCCTTCATTGGAATATATGGCAGTCTGCATCAGGACCATTGCATCAGAGCAGAACAGATGCCCAGACACTTTCCTAACTCTCCCAAGGTGTTTCAAAAGATGGCTCCAAAATTCTGACAAAATTTCCCAACCAACAGGTCTTGTGTCTTTCACATCAAAGGCATTAAGTCTCTTCCAATGTCCCACCCAGCACTGCCTTGATTATGGTCCTAAGTACCTGAAAATGAGAGGAGGGGTGGGATATCAGGTGATTCAATGCCTGGGTCACACAATCTGTTACAAAGCCTCTTGAGCACTGTTGTTGAAAGAGCTGTCGGTGATCCCGACTTCCAATATCTAGAGTACTTTACAAGATGTGACAAGTCCATCTAAAGCCAACAGCTTCACAACAGAGCAAACCCTGAGCAGTGAAAAGTGCCTCCTTTTGAGATACTGATGAAACACTTGCCTAGAACCTCATAATGATTAGGCATTTTGTTATTCCAGAACAATTTGCAGTTCTGTGACTCAAAGATGAGTCCCAGCAAATTTGATAAGATCACGATTTTGTGATTTTTCTATGAGATGCCATTTTTTTAAAATTGCCCATACTGTCCTTAGCTCTCAGATATCTATTTTCTATTATATTCTTTGGTTTCTCTTTTGGAATGGTAGAAAGCAGTTCTGGATTCCTGAAGAGGGAACTAGATGAGAAGAAAGTCCTTGCTTTTTGCAGAGAAGTTGACAACAAGTAGAAGTTTATTTGGCTTGACAATAAAGTTATTAGTGAAACTTGAAATACCTGCAAATGCAATGTATCCTTTAAACACCAGTCTCCCACACATACCAATTTTTAATTATTTATAAATGGATAATAACTTCGAATATCCAGCAGTGTTTAGGGCCTATATGCAGTAAATTAGTTGCTTCATCTGTTGTTTTTCAGATAAAATCAGCTCTTGCATAGAGTGTCAGCTTTGCAAATACTCTCAAGAAACAAAAGTGCAGAACTGAACTAACCACCCTGACATGTCCCCCTTGCTCACAGCAGGCATGGGAAGCTTGCATTGTTATGGCAGATAATTGCTCAAGGCACGAGTATGGGAGAATCTTGTTCCAAATTCTGCCATGCTGTATTGCTATATTAAAAATGCTGGCAAATTCCCTTGGATAGTTAGGATTTTCTGATTTGTACAAAATGCATGTGTGTAATTTCTTGATAGAAAAATGGTGCTAAGTTTGGAAGTGTAAAAGTTAGTTATATTAGGTTTAAACCAGTAACACTGTTTTTTTTCTGTTAGAACAAAAGCCTTTTTTGTACTAATGTGAGTAACAAGTTCAAGGGAAAAGCTAGGAGCAGCTTGGGCTGAAATGCCCCTTATCTTTTCAAAATTACAGAAACATGATATGCTATATTACATAGGAGAGAGTCACTCTACTCTTAATGAATTTTGTATTTGTTCTTAAGATAAGGGCGATGAAATAGAAGAGAAAAAAAATCATTTGTCTTGAAAGGAGATATAAAGTATACAAAAACCATTTTTACATACAATCTTATCAGCCCATTTCGTGGCCACTTGCCACTCTCAGATGCTCTTAATATATTGTATACCACAGGCAATCCTGCTGACAGTGAGTTCTGCCACTGCCAAACTGCATATTCATTATTGTTCATAGTCATGTGAGGTCAAGTTCGGTCACTGCAAACAAAGAACCTTTGTCTGGATCTTTACTCCCTCCTCACACAGTTTTTGGTTTCCTAACTTTTGTAGTGCTCCCCAAGTTGAAAGTTTCTTTTTAAAGAGGATGCTGTGTACTCTTTTGTAAACATGTCTCCATTACTAAAAGTGACATCATGGGAATCGCTGGGAATGAGCTGGGAGAACAGACCCCGGGTACAGCCGATGTAAAAAGAAGTCCCCTTGTCCCTGCTCCCTCCTCCTCCCCACAGCATTGTCCGCCAAACAGGTACTCTGTTGAACTTCACTGGAAGCTTCACGAGGAATTTAAACATAGGAAGGACCAATCATTATTTTAGAAAAAAAAGAGTCCTGCCAGCTCTTTCTCTTCCACAGGCTGCTATGCACAAATGTGGTCAGCAGCTTATTCACACAAAGCCAGGGTTCTGCTCATTCGCCATCATACGCAAATCACCTCCCTGGACTCATTTGCACGCTAAACACTTCGGTTTAAGGACTTTAAAAAGATGGATTGCAAAACTCAGACATGCTCCCGCTCCGACTGAGATCAGTGGCAAGCCTCCCATTGGCTTCAATGGAAGCAGGATAAAATCTCCCTTTTCTGGAAGCGAAACCCAGCGGTATTTGAGCTTTTTGGAGAACATGCAGCTCTGAAAGTCTGTTCCTTCGGGGCATTCCAAAATTTTTCCCATTTGCCTGATTCCATGGCAACACAACATCACCACCAAGCTTTCAATACTGAAATGAGATTTTACTACTAAGCCTGGGATTTATACAAGTGTAAAAAGATCTTGCTAAGCTGCAATTCCCATTAGAATAATTCAGGATCCTTTTCAAATGAGTGACGAAATTATCTCTGTCTGGACTTATTTTACAGTAAGCCAAGAATTTCTTAAGGTTAGAAAAACAGGAAAACTGCTCTACAATCATACAAGAAACATTCATTATTATACAGAATCACTATGTTTGAATAAAACACTGTATCTATTTCTCTCTTTTCTGTATCACTCTATCTTTTCAAAACAGTCTAAAGAATAGCCTAAGCAGTTTTGTCGTAAATGATATTAAAATCAGACTCTAGAGACTGCACAAAACTATGATAAAGCCATTGAGGCTTTTGTTCTGATTTTTGTATTACTTATATCACAGAAATAACTCTTTTGCAACCAGAAAAAAATATACCAGTGTAAAAGTGTACAATGAAAAAACATGCCAAAATCTCCATATTAGGTTTTAAATGTACTATGGGTCATTTTTATAGGGGGAAGCAAAGCAGACAAGCTGGTTTTATACTCTGGTTGAGAGTTTGCTGAGTTACACTATAGCACACTGAAAACAAGTGCCCTCTTTGATCCCCTAGTTTTAGGAGTGGAAGGGGAAAAAAATCAGTGTGATTCCATACCTAGAGAAGTTGTATGTAAGTAGTATTGAGGGTCTTTTACAAAGTACCTACTAAGAAGTTCCCATGTAACAATACAAATGCAGTGAAACAATTAAATTAGTAAGTAAGTAAGTAAGACATTAGTAAGATTTTTAACTGCCTTATGTTTTCTGCATTTTCTTAGACTCAAATGTATGTGTTCATTGCCATCTCTGTTATATTCAGTTTTCATGTAACCCAGCTCTTGAATCATCTCCTCCAATGTGGTTTCTAACATGATTCAAGCTCTGACTTCTCTCATTGCACGTAGACTCATGCTGGAAGCAATGATCAGGATGTGGGCTGCAGCATCGTATTGGGCCTTTGACTACTTCTGTGATCTGCTCCTTATACAATGAAAGTTACAAAAACACATGATGTAACACTGGATTTCACTTTTCTGAGTGGAGTTCAGAGCTTCCCCTTTCGATGCTTCCAACACCCCTGGGTCAAACACCACACAACCCTGGGTATGGGATGTGGCCCTGCTGCTAGTCACAGGATCAAAGACAGGCATTTCCTTCCTGGTGTCCACCAAGGCAACGAGATGCTCATTGAGCAAGCAAAGCCGAGATGAGGGTGCAGTGACAGAGGGCACAGATGTGACAGTAGCACTGCGACTGTCAGTGAAACATTTACGGCCTCCTGGCTCACCTCTGATTAGCGAAGCAGCTACAAATCCTCTTAGCTGCAGCAGAGGCAGCTGAAAGCAGAACCTGCTCCCTCTTTCCCAACTGACTTTCAAAAAATCACTCCAAGAAAAAGTTGTCATCAAGTCAAAAGCTTTATTATAAAGCTGGGCAGCAAAGGGCTTGTATTTTAGAAGTGGCCAGAGATGCTGGGTATGTTCCTTTTCAAGACCAAAACTAGAAAGTGGATGTTTGGCACTATTTCACCAACTCTCCTTCACCAGAACTGACAAATTTGAAATTCCTGGCTCAGATTATGAGAAAAGTTGATGAAAACTTTAATATGTGAATGTGCTCTAAGAAATACAATTAGAGATTGTCCTTTCTTTGTACAAAACGTGATGTTTTAGAAAACTATTTGCTATACACAAATACTGGACTGCTTATTACACAGATATACAAACTTTATATGAGTTGTACATTTATTGTATTTTTTAATTTGAAAAGTGTCTTTTTGGTGTCTTTTATTCCAATGTCCACACTACAACAAAATTAAGTATTTTTTCTTGCTAAAGGAGGAAATTTCAGACTCAAAATCCCTTCTGACCCACAAACTGCAGAATGCTCTTCGTAAACTATCAGCTCTAATATTCCAGTGGTATTCCCTGGAGGCACTCAGTTGTGGGAACTAGGGCAGTTCCCCTAAGCATGCAGCAGTTAGGTTTTTGTCTATCACATCTATGCCTTTTCTTTTATGCGTGAAAGGCTGTTGTAATTCTTACTTTACAATTCTCATTTGTAATAATTTCAAAACAACATCTAGAAGGAAGAGCGCGGTACTTAAATTTGTAAGCAGAGTATTTGCATTAGTATAAATGATATCGTGTATTTTGTCAGTTTATTCCTGTATTGCACTGCTGTGATTTGGACATACAGAGAAGAAATGCAGGCACGAGCCTTTACGCTGGGCTGCAACTCAAGCCACAGAGAAAACTGTCTTTAACCAGCCCAAGAATGCCAAAGCCAAAAATTACTCTCGCCCTTGTTTGGTTACATGCAGCAATCTCAATCAACATTTACTTTTGCTCTCAGTAGAAGGCAAACTGGCACTGCTGCAAGGCCGGGCAGGCAGATCGATACCTGTCCCGAAATTTCTGCAATTGTTCTCAGCGGCAACTCTGAGTCGCTGCAAACCCATTTAGACACCATTTCACATCATTTTGCCAGCGTTTTCCTGTTTAGCAGCTCAGATTTGAGAGCAAAACAGCCGTGAGTCGCTGCTCTCTCTGGGCTGGGGGAAGGGGCCGGGGAAGCGGCTGCTGAACCATGCGGCGGCTGCACCAGGGCCGGAGCGGCTCCGGGCAGGGCTGGGCACGGGCACCGCAGCGCTGCGAGGGGTGCGCGGGCCGTGAGGGCAGCGGCGGCGCCGGGGCCGGGCAGGGCCGCAGCCATGGCCGACACCGCTGCGCCGCCGCCGCCCGCTGCCACCCCCGCCCCGGGGCTCCCGGCTGCCCCCGGCACCAACCCGCTGTCCCGCAAGCTCAACAAGATCCTGGAGACGCGCCTGGACAATGACAAGGTGGGTCGGGCCGCGGCTGAGGGACGGGGCGGGGGCCGGATGAGCCGTCAGGGGCCGCGGGCCCCGACAGGCTTCGCGGCGG
>VZRS01014559.1:0-27969 GCA_013398055.1 Ifrita kowaldi
TGCCTCCTGTTAACCAGCAGGTGAAAGCAGCGAGCAGCACCACACGCAGCTTTTCCTCTTACTGCGCACACGTAGCTTTCTGTCATTTCACAGGTGCAGTTTTCCGCGTTACTGCACGGGCGCGGCTTCTCAATTTACTGCGCGTGTGCCGCTCTCCAAGTCGTTGCTCATCCCTTTGCTTTTTTGAGTTCTGCCGCTTATGTGCAGGTATTTTTTCTGGGTTTTTTTTATGTTTGAGGAGTTTTATTACGGATTTTTAATTGCACGTGCACGGCGCTGCTGAGTTCACGTGTAGGGATGGGATCCTCTGTACTGCACGCGTGCAGCGTTCTTACTTGCCGTGTTAACGAGCAGAAGAGCCCAGCCCGTGCCTGGGTTTGGGAGGAGCGCAGCAATGCGCAAGACGAACGTTTGAAACGAGGCAGGTCGGCGCGCTGCAAACAACCCAGCAGGTGAGGGTAGCGCACGACGAAAGGCTACTACACGCACAGTAGCGGAAGTCAGAATTGTGACACGGAAAAACATGCTTTCCTTCTCGCCCCCGACGCAGGAGCCCAGGATGGACACTTGGAGCACGTCCATCAGAGCACCAAGGACCTCTGCAGGAGCCACGATGGCACTGAACACCTCTGCCGTCCATCAACCTCACAGCTCTCAACTGGCCCCAGGATGCGATGAGGCACTCAGTTCTGCAGCTTGTTCCCATTCGCACCTGGATCTGTCATCACTGGCCTCATTAGTGAGATCTGGGCCCACCACTGAGGATCAGGTATGCCTGTGAACTGCTAGAACCAGCAACAAGCCACAGTCATTCCTTAGGTCTTGAAACCCAGGAAGCAAACAGGGCGTGTGCAGACAAAATGCGTGTTTGCAGAGACACCTGCGTGGACGCGCACGTGCATCGTGCTAACAAAAATCCGCTCGCGTGGACCCACGAGAGCTTGCGCAGATAGGTGCTCCTGTGGATGGAGATCTCACGGTACAGGTACATGAAGACAACTAATCTTGCTGCTCCCAGCCTCTACCCTTCTAAAGCTGTGGGGCCTCAGGGTTGCGAGGCAGCTCTCCTCTGAGGAGGTGACTGGGTCCGGTGGCAGCATTCTTCCCAACTGGTGCATTCAGACCCTCTACTCTTCAGCAATTCCACCATGGTATTCCCCCGTGTCGCTCTTTCATTTGCACTTAAGCTCAGCAAGGCTGTAGGACACCAAACGGACGTGTCACTTCAACCGCATTTGTACGTGGAGCTACTTACGTTGCTCACCTTTATGGAATGGTGTTTGTTACTGAGACCGAAAAAATTTTAAAAATATCCTTCAAGTCATCAATTTATTAGGGTATCAGAATCCATGCTTGTAACCCTAAATGTATTGAGTGCATATAAATACTGACTGCTTCACGGTATGACATTTTATTAAGCTATACCAACTAACTCGGGCAGGATTGAACATTTAACTTTTATTGTAAACTTCAATTTACTTTCTTCAGAAATTAGTTACAAACATTTTCACGTATGCCCGGACCTTTGCTTTTCAAATGAATGTCCCAGAGCTGTATTTCAACTAATTACTGGAATAATACGTGTAAGTGTTGACACTGAATGCCTAATGCCTAACGTTACCAGAACGGGCATAGAAATATGCCATTTCCTTAGCATTCCATTTTCTTTCAAGTCTTACAGACGACAGGCCAACTCATGTTATGCTAGCCAAGCTAGCATTACGTAAGTCTAAAAATCACGAGTTCATTTCAGCCGGTAAGGCACATCCTTTCCTCTGCGCAAGTTAGTTTTACATACCGTAACGACAAACAACTCACGGCATTTGAACATGCTGCGCTCTTTGCAGACGCATTGTTACCGTGGTAATTACAAAACGAACACGTATCTGTAGCAAATAAGATTCCAAAACACATGTAAAAACTTACTGTAGCACCATTTATAGAAAGCATTTCAATCCAAAATGGTCAGAACAATCTTAAATATCTGTGTAAGTATTTATAAACATCAGTAAGGATATACCGCAGACCACAGCTTTCTATGTGTTCAAGTGTAAGTTCTGGTAGATATCCATGTTTAAAAAAAATGAACAATACCAGTAGAGATGCATTACTTCTTTCGTCTTTATTTATAAAGAAGTGACAACACTAGAAAATGCATTGATAACCAGTGCTTTGAACAGTGAGGATGGGATCTAAAAAAAGTCTGATTAAACTAAACAACCTTAGGTCTTTATCAAGTTGCATACCTGCTAGGAATGCTGAAATGCAAGAGTTTACACCTGCAATATTCCATAATGGAACAGCCACATGATATCAAATATAATCTCAAATTTCCAAACTGGTACATAAAAAAGCCATCACCAAGTATTAAAAGACCACTGCAAGTTCTTATTGCTTTTTGAGTTAAATAACAATCTTCAAAAAAGCCAAAACCCAAATAATCTCTTCGGTATCTTGCTTATCCTCCTGTTCATTCATTAACAATGGAAGCAATCGGTTATGTGATGCAGCAAGAGAGGGCATTTAAGAATATCCAAACAAAACCTATTTAAGTACACGGACACCCCCACCCTCCCCCTGAAACCCACTATAACCACTTAGTGCCAGTACAGGAGCAAAACTCGGTAAGACAAAACCAGAAGTCTGACTACAGGAAGAAGGAAACACGAAGGGAGATAGAGCTTCCTTAAATATTCGGAATCTGATGTCTTCCAAAACAAAGCGCAACATCCTCCTAATTGAAAAAGGGAAGTTGCTTTCTACGTATCTAAGCCTCACACGTGCTGAGTAGTTCTCAAGTCCACTAAGTTCCTCTGTGCAGCAATTGATTTTGAATTCAACAATGCTTCAAAAACTACAGTAATATTCGATGTGCTTTTTACTAAGGAGAGGAATAAAACAAATGCCTGCTGACGTTGTTCTTGCCAGTTCAGCATTTCTGCAGCAATTCCATTTGTTTCTTGCAGTATGAAAGTCCTACCAGCATCAGTCTTCAGAATCATCTTCAGCAACACAGTGTAATCGGAAGCCTTGACAAAGATCTGTGAAATTAACGCACTTTAGGGTGAGTAGAGGACATAAAGGTGATTTTATAATATTAAATAGCAGACTGTAATACCCACCCAAACCTTGTGTAATCACATAGTTTAATTAAAGAGTCAAATTCTAAATTTCTCAAAGCACACGTTTCAATTAGTACAAGGAGCAAGGGCTGGGGAAGTTCTGGCACGGTCAAATGTGCTGTCCAGATTTGGATCGCCTCCTTCGCCTCCACACCGACGGACAGAAGTTACCCCTCCGTACGGTATGCATTTTATGCCGTATGTGTAACTACAGGGTGGCTTGAAAGCACTTTTTTCCTGAATTCTTATAGTTCTGCAGGCAGCACTGTTACTGATACAGGATGATACTGACACAGCCTCTTCACCAAAATGAAAAAGGAAAGATTCAGTCCTCAGTAAAAGTACAATTTTAAAAGTGACTATGTCTGCGCGTGTCAGTTTTCCAACCCGTAGCTCGGCTGAGCAAATGAACGCTTAGGAAAATCTAAGAAGAATGTTCAGATGTTTAAAAATTTATTTAGAGACAGATATGAGGCATACTTGTTTCTTGTTATTTCAGCCATTAGCATAAGAAGGGTAATGTTATCTAAGTACTGAGGGTTTTTAGCATCATCCTAAATGCAAGTGCAATGTAAGACATGTGCTGCATATAGGCCCACCAAGAATTGTTTCCGCTAATTCCATTCCTTTATCGGAAAGTGAACAGAGGAGTAGCTCTGCTAAGGAAAGATGGAGCAGAAAAATCTAATTGAAGCAAAGTGGGATGTAAAGTTATCGTGCAGCATTAGTAGCTGTATGCCAGTGCAAGTGAAACTGCTGACTGTAACTCGCTCTTACGTATCGCAATCCAATGTGTTCCTAGCGAGGTCTTGCTATAAAGAGGCTTGGCTAATGCCCATCTTATTTTCCACAAGTCTTTCAGGGCAATGGTTTCAAGAAATACTGCCAAATATCCATACATGTCTTCAGACTTCCCTCCCAGATAATTCTTCAGCTTTCTTATTCTCTTAGTCTCAGCACTGAAGCCTTTTAAAAATTCATCTCGCTTTGTGTCCCAGCCAAAGTCCCTGATTTTCTGTCCCTGCTCCACTACATCATTGTCATCTCCTTGCCAAGAACCCAGAAGAAACATTATTTTTATTTTTACGGGTTTCTTT
Source organism: Ifrita kowaldi (assembly GCA_013398055.1). Classification (NCBI taxonomy): domain Eukaryota; kingdom Metazoa; phylum Chordata; class Aves; order Passeriformes; family Cinclosomatidae; genus Ifrita; species Ifrita kowaldi. Next base: position 4,220 of record VZRS01014559.1, read on the forward strand.
CACTTCCAATTCCAAAAACTCCTCAAAGCTGAAGTTCTTTTCAGCCTTTCGTGTCTTTCAATTTCACTTATTCTCATTTATGCTACGTCCTCTCCCTTTTTTCTTTCAGGCTTTCCTTTCCTTTCCAATCCTTTCCTTTATGCAGGCTTTTCCTGTGTTCTCCCTCACAATATAGAGGCAGAGAGAATGGTTTTTACCCCACTGCAAGCCCAGCAGCTGCGTCTCGGCCCATTCAGTTCAGCTGAGCTCCATCATTATTTGGTCTGGCTACTCTCTTCCATTCCATAATAAAAGAAGTCGGGGAGTTAGGTCATGGCCTACAGCAACTATTATCTGCTGGGTTTGTTCTCTGTCTTTTCTGAAAAGGAACACTGAGAAATCTAAATAGACAGTTTCAGCTAGAACTGTAAGGTAAAGTCAGATTTATGTCTCTCTGTAATTAAAACTGGGGCCACCTTTAAACCAATAATAAAAATTTTCCTGTTGCAATGTCCTAACATCCTGAGTCATTCAAAGACTGCAACGCAGCAATATAACAGATACTGAGAGGGCTCAAAATAATTAAACACTTCTGGTTTGATAATATAAAGGACACATTTACCATTAAGTGTTTGTCACTGAATATATTCTCAGCAGACTCAGTTGAGTGAAATGCATTTTCAAAGAACTACAAGTCCTGCAGTGGAGTCCCAACAGAAAGCTGAGAAAAGCAGATAGAAGAAAGACAACATTGGAAATCCACATGACTTATGCCTTATGCCCATTTTACCGGTTTGATCTGAAACATAAGGTCTGGCGACAAAGAAGAGCTGGGAACGACCTCGGCCGGGGCCCTCACACGAGCATGCGTGTTTACTTGTCCAAGTTTATTCATAATGTACTTGAGAACTGAACTACGGTCACCTAGCTGCCGCCAGGAATTGGTAACAAATGATCTATACAAATACTGAGAGCCTGCCTGGTCAAATGGGATAAAGGTTTGTTATTTTACAGGAGGTTTGCTCCTATAAATAAGTGTGACTGAATAAACAGTACTTAGCTTTAGAAAACCTGGGATGGTCAATAACCTTGTTGCTGCAAAGGAGAGAAACAAAGCTGTAGAAATTGCGCTAATTACTCCTCTTATATCCCAGAACACTTCAGAAGACTGCATGACGGAAGGCAAAAAATACAAGTTTCTGTCCCACTAAGGTCACCAGCACGCAGCCAAAGGTCTAAGTCAATGAATATGCGCAAGGAGACAAGAAAAGGGTGAGAAATGCACTTACACCAGAAAATGATACCGAGATCTGTCACAAAAGTTACATGGCCCTGGAAACGTTGTTTCCTTCACAATGTGCCGAGTAAGACTTTCCTATATTAGGGGTTATGAAGGTCAGCATTTATGGCCTGCTTCCTTATATGGTAAGGAATTGTAAGGCTTTGAAGACAAATGTAAAATGTAATAGCCTTAAATCAGTAAAACTCATGTCATTGCTCTTCTCACTCTGGTGGATCCAGTATGCACTCAAGTTTTTCTTTATTCATGTCCTCATCCCTCAAAAATTAATCATTAGGTTTGCAGATAATCATAGAATGGCTTGGGTAGAAGGGATGTGAAAGATCATCTGGTTCCAACCCCTGCCCCGCCTCCACCATGGGCAGGGATATCAACCACTAGAACAGGTTGCCTAGGGCCCCACCGACCTGGCCTTGAACGCTTCCAGGGCTGGGGCAAGAGGTATTACGCTGCATCAAAGCAGTAGTTAAAAAGAAAAAAAAAAGAAAAAAAATAGAAAAAAATAAAATCACAAGCTTTTTAAAACATTCAGAGGTCTTCATCAGGTCCAAAAATTATGTGGCAGACCTAAATAAAATTAGCCAAGCTATATATGACTAGAAGGCAATTGCTCAGAGTTTAGCTAGGTATGTATCAGCTAGATCATCTCTGAAAGAAAAGACAGCCGACAGCTTTGAAGTAAAAGAGAAATTGGTAAGGGGATGACACTGGAGACAGCGTTAGGAAAGAGAAACAGGTAGTTTGCCTCATTAACAGAGACATTAAGGAGGAGATTTATTGTGATATGCCATAAAACTAGTAAGGCTGCTACTGAGTCCGTGGTTTTATTTGAAACTAAGGAATATCTCGTGTCCAAAAGCTTGTCTACTTTCTTCTGCTAAATCAGCTGATCTTGTAAAGACCTCTGCCTATGATTTCTGTTTCTTATGTCCTGCTGTATTGTCCACGGTCAAGTTTCAGTGTCACAGACATCATACTGAAATAAGGGGAATTCCACGGCTCACTCCCCCATACGCTGCAATGGGCACTAAAAGTCTCTTTGTACCAGCCGTGATTAGCTGTGAAGATACGCTTGGACGCAGGTCTTTGAAGGATGTGATGAGCACTTACAAAACGAGAATCATACAGATTTCCTTATCAAAGTTGTTTAATAGAAGCAGCTCATAAAAAGCTAGATTAAAAATTGGAAGAACCCTACTGTAATATAGCTTATGGTCCTGTCCATCTCTGTTTATCATCTTAATACTTTTATGGCCGCATTCTCCAGCATAACTCTGCAGTGCGTAAGAGCACTCTTACTGATTATCTGACATCTCCCAATCCGTTGACCTATCACAGGTGTCCCAAATTGCTATTCCTGCTGCTGCCTCATTTCTTGCTCTTTTGCTCTTCTTTCACTTCTCATCTGGACCAACGCATAGCTGTGATCTGTCTTAACTCTCCGAGTGCAGTTAAGCAGCAATACAAAACAAAAAACCAATATATATAAATAATAATTATTAGGAAAATGAAGTGCTCTTTCCTTCATTTCTATTACTTCAGAACAAAACTCTGTCATCTCTAATACAAGTAATCACAAAAGGGTGTCATTACAGGTTTCCATATAATATTTGAAGACTGCCAGTGGCTCTGCGTATACCTAAGATGCTAGAAAGAAGAAACACATTAATTTAAGTGAAGCTATAGACATTAAATGTGCCAGGGATGAAGAAGATAATGGAACCAAAACATTTTCTCCCATGCTATTCATAATTGTCACTGCCGACAGAAAGAGAAGTTTACTCTTTGCTGTACTTTTTTCTCAATGCAACACACTTCCTCAGCATATATTGACATAAATCATTCTGTGCTTTATCCAAATGGGCTTCTTGAACATAATTTTTATCGACGTTAAGTGCTTAATAACTACAAGCTAAATGCAACGGTCTCGCAGCTGGACTATTATACCCATTAAGCCTTTTAAATAAAACAATTTTCAACTTATGTACAAAGTGGGATGTTTGTAGTCTTTTTTTTTTTTTTTAAGCAAGAATCATGCCACAAATAATTCTGTATTATAGCTTTTTAAAACGGCTAAAAAGGTATGCATTTAAATGAAAAATACTGGCTGGGAATTTCTACCTACAAAATTTTTATTCCTTTTATAATAGAGAACAATAAAATCCAGAAACTTTGTAGCAGTCACCCCTATGGGATCTAAAATATTCAGAACATCCATTGATAATGGTTATTAGAAGAATATATAGGATCCCTTAAATAACAAAAAAATATGCCTTAAACTTTTCCTGAAACACTAAAAATTTCACTTTAAGCAAGGCTTCTCCAGAAGATACTGGGGAACACGGAATGAGAAAGCTCTGTAGCCTCAATTTAGTGCTGACAAAATGTTAAAGTTAGCCAGTGAAGTTCACTCAGTACCTAAGATGTTATAGTCAGAAGCATTGCAGGGCTTCTAAATAATTTAAATAATCATGGAAAATTGAAATTCAGCCACAAAAATAGTACTGAAAAACTCTAAGGTTCAAAATGCACTCAAATCCACCTGCTTCATATCTTAAGTGTCACCCACAAGACCTCTATCAGGGTAAACTGCTATAACAAACTGGTCTTCGTAGGCAATGGGCTGCATCAAAATATAAACAGTCACTAGCAAAAGTATCAGAAAAAAGCAAACAGAGCTTCGGCCTTCTTGCTGTGTCAGTCACGGATTTTAAAACGACCAACCAAGTGTCCTTCCATCCCCAATTAGTACTAGCTATTAAATTTATCTTCCTATGAGCAACTAATGTAAAGAATGCAGGGCATGGGTAACGTGATTGCTATTGCCCAGCCCAGTGAACAGAACTGCTGTATCTGCATTGTGAACAATCTGGAAGCTGTGGGGAAACATTGATGAAAATCCTGATAAAAGACAATGAAAAAATAACCAGACCGTACAGTGAGAAAAGCATGAGTGTTGTTTCAGTGTTTGCACAGGATAAATAATGCTATGGTCCGTATGAACTATGGAGCTGAAAAATCGTCATTGAGCCACACCTGATGCACCTGGACCAATTAATAAGAGAAGGCATTGTCAAACTACTTATGTCCAGCTTCCTAACATAGTTCCAAAATATTTTTAAGAAACCCACCCCATACAGCATATACTGCAAGGCAGCTATATTTGACAGCTATTGTAACTACGAGAGAGTGTAAAATTAAGGATTAACCTTTGAACATGTGGACATTTTCTTGGAATGATAGCAAACGTACCCAGCACAGCCAACATGGATGCTGTAAATTTGACGGAGCAAGAAGTTGTTTTCTCCAACTTTCTCTGACTTTCAACAGAAGAACAAATCTTTATCTCTTAAGTGGAATTTATAGCGCTACAGCACACAATCAGTGTGACTGAGGCACTCGTAAGACTGACTCAGCACTCCTTTAACAGTTCACCAGATACATTTTTTTATGCCCAGCCTAAGTATTTTTTAGTACTGTGACAAGACCTCTGTCCTTCGGCACTTTGGACACCAGATTTAGCAGAGAGATGGGGTTTCACGCCTACAGACGATTTTGTGCTGCGGTGGTTTTGACAACAAGGACTTCTGATCATCATCTTATAACCTTGTCTAATGGCCTTTTTCTAATGCAAACCTGCACATCCTAAGATAAAACTTCACTTAAAGAAGACCTTACTAATTAGCCCTTGAGCACACTGGCATACTTGGGTCAAGAACCCAGGAATGTGTACCTCTAGGTTCACATCAGTGAGCTGGGATGTCAGTGAGGTCAGGTGTGGAACTTGTTACACCATAGATCTGTACTGCTGATGTTCTGTGGAGTCCTGAGGAAATAGTGTAAGAAAGATCAGTGTTGACCAAACTGATGGGGTCATGCTGAAACAATTTCTTTGAGGTCAATTGAAATGACCTCCCAAGCAATATTGCTGCTGCTTTATGCTAGCAGAAACTGCAAACTATCTTCCCATTTAATCTAAATGAGCCCTATAATCACTTCAGTAAAAATGAATGTGGTAATGGTTAAATGCTCAGAGACGGGAAATTTATGCTTATATAGATTTTTGATGACTATATTTGATGAGCATTATTGTTAGTGCATCATCTCTATAGTAATAGTCTAGTCCTACACAAAGACTCTGGCTTTGTCTAGTTCAAAGAGAAGGAGGCTGAGGGGCAACCTCATGGGTCACTGTGGAGGGGAAGGTGCTGGGCTCTCCTCCCTGGGATCCAGGGACAGAATGCCTGGGAATGGCTCAAAGCTGTTCCAGGGGAGATTCAGGCTAGACATTATTAGGAAGCATTTCTTTACCAAGAGAGTGGTCAAACACTGGAACCGGCTTCCTAACAGACGGTTGATGCCCCAGGTCTGTCAGTGTTTAGAGGCACTTGGATTGTGCCCTTAATAATATGCTTTAATAGTGTTTCAGCCCTGAAGTGGTCAGGCAATTGAACTAGATGATCATTGTTGGTCCTTTCCAAATGAACTATTCTATTCTATTCTATTCTATTCTATTCTATTCTATTCTATTCTATTCTATTCCTGATGCTATTCTATTCCTGATGCTATTATACTTCTTCAGCTAGGGAAGAGGTTAAAGCATCTCAACTTGATGATACTAAGGTTTTTCAAAAGGGAGTAACTGTATTCACTTACTATTAATCATAAATGCCATTCCTAGTATATCACCCTGACTTTTTTTTTTAATTTATTTTTGCATGTGACTAAAGTTAAGTACTTGGCCTAGCCTGGAGGAAGTACTAGCTTGAAATTCAACAAAAATCTAGCATGGAACAGGAGCATTGCTGTAAGTCTAAGTAACTTGGTGGAAGTATTGCCACTGCTTCTTCTCAAATCCCTGCTAAAATTTCTTGAGAAGTTTGCATCTCCAGGAATTTTACAATCTGCTAGTTTTTTAAGCATTAAGAGTTTTAGCACTTCCTGTAGGAAGGAAGAACATGCATGTTCAGACAAGATAATGGAATTTTTTCTATTTTGAGAGAGTTTAAAACTCTGGTCTGTGGAGGTAAGAAATTATAAGATTTATTGTTACCTACTGAGGTAGAATTCGGATGCATGATTGCAACTCCCCTGTACAAATATAGAGCAAGAGAATGTTTTACTGTTTTTAGTTAAGTGGTAAAGAGAGGAAAAAAAGAGAAGTACGTAACTGTCCTGCCTGCACTTATCGCCATGGCAAATGACAATTGGAACTGGTGACAAACCCCTGGTTTCTACTCCCAGCCACATCTCCTGATCAGTAGGTCTTGTGGCCTCCCATCCCAAAAGAATCACTAGAAAAGGGGAGCAGGCAAAGATGAAGCAGAGGGCAAGTTAGGAGAAAAACACACGTGCATCTGCCTTGTTTAGCCTATTTGCCAAAGGAAAGGAGGCTTATAAATCAGTTGTATGTGGTTCTGTGTTCTTCAGTGATATTTAAACCTTTTCATTAAGTGTAGGAAAGTGGCGCTGTAAAACCATTACAACTTTTTAACAGTCTTGTAAAGACTGGTGAGAGAGGTAACTATTTCTCCAATGAGAAATAAAGTTTCACCATCAATCTTCTTAATAGATGCCAAGTTAATCATGCAACCAGGAGAACAGCTTCTATTGTATCTTGCTTGCATTGCAGGTCACTGAGAATCAACCCAAAAGACAACACAAAAGAAACTGAGACTTACTCACTTCCCTGCTTATAGGAATGTTTATTCTAACATGCTAGCTAGAAGAAATTATAAGAATTCCTCAATCCACTAAACATCTGCTCACTGCAATGCACTAAGTAACATGAACCAAGCAAATTCAAGAGCCTAGCTTTTTAGAAGAGTATCACATTTGTGTAGCAGGTGGATTTTTTTTAAGAAAACAAGGGCAGAACTGTAACTGGCTCTGGGGTGGGCAAAGAGAATATCCATTAGGAAAGGAAAATGTGAAAAGCTGAAATAAGTTGGAGTGACAACATAATATTTTGATTATTCAAACAAACATGAAAGCCATTTCAGTCCCATTGGACTAAGTTACACTACATTGAAATCCTAGCGCTGGGCAAAATTTGTGCCAAATTTTTAAATTCTATGCAGACTACTCTAAGTACTCAGTTACTGTTCACTTTAGCTTCACAGCAAGGTCAAGGTGAGAAGGGCTTCAACAAGAGGATGGGATGGCCCAGAACGGTTTTTGTCATCAGCGTTCAGGGCAAGACAGAGATGGACAAAACCAAAAGCAAATCTCTCAGTACGGTCTTGAATTGGGCTACATTATTTTCATGGCTCTAGCTACGCACTTCACACCATTGAGGCCTCTTTCCTAACCAGATAGATTACCATTTTGATATAGTAAAAACTGAATTCCAGTACTTTAAACTGGACATGGACACATGGACTGAATTCCAGTACTTTAAACATGGACTGGACACAACTCTTCTGGGTTGCTTTTTAAAATTTTTTCCACCGGATTTTGCAGAGGCAGAAATAATGTTTAATTCTGAAACCTTCTCTACAATGTTTTATTAATTTAATGGTTGGACTCACTGTGCACATTTGCACCTAATGAACTGCTATGCAGCATTGTCCATTTTTTCTGAAGTCTGTCTCTTTATCTAGCAAAATCTATTCCTTCTCCCTCCTGACTAGGTTTTTATCAAGTTGTATTGTGTGCCGACAAGCAACAGTTTCCCTGGTTAGTTCCCATCCTTGTATCTTACTTATCTTTTACCTAGTCTTAAATTTATTCCCTTCTAAAAAAACTGAGGCCTAGCTGGTTTTATCCTAGGCTTAGATGCTTTCCTATCCTAGCCCTTATCTCACGAGAGCCTGTCCTGCACAGTCTTCTGTTTTCTGGGGGCTTTTTTCCTTCTATCCTCATATCACATGATCTTTTCTTCCATTTGTACTGGAAGCCAATGGGATACCTGTTGCTCTCTCAGGTTCTTCCTGTGGCTTTTCCCTTCGGGTTATGGAGAAGCGTAAACAGTCAGTACAAAGGCACAGATGTACATGAAATCGAGTCATGCAAGGGAACCACAGAATTTACAGCCTGTTCAACCACGAACATTAGAAAAATCTCAAATATGCATGTGCAAATGTGTTTGCATAGGGGTGGACATGGCACTTCTCTGTCACACTTTCACGCTAAATACTGGCAGTCCTAGGGGTTTTTTTCTGATTGTTTAACGTGGAAACCAGAAGGAATTATGCTCTTTTGCTCCACTCTAACATAACACAAAGCAACCAAGGGAGGGGGGGAGGGCAGTCACCAACAGCAGCTATTCTATTGTTTTCGCTCAAAAACTTGGCAAAGCAACAAGCTAGACACAGCTGAAATGTGCTGGCTAAAAATTTCTCAAAACTTTCATCTGAGACAGACACAAACCATGCCTAATACCATCACAGAGAAAGTTTGTCAAAGCCGCAGACACCTGAGAAAGGTCGCATACCAAAAAAATTAGTAATCCCTATACACGTACAACATTATCAGCATTGCCTACAATTCTGATTCACACACTTTTATGCACGTGATGCACGAATTACAAATTAATGATATGCTCTAAAAGCATGTTTTGTTTTGGGGTTGTTATTTTGTGGCCGGTCAAGGAACACTTCCTTGATTTTGGTACTTTTAGAAGTAAGTAATTTGATTTCAAAACAGGTCTACAAAAATTGTCTCAGCTCAAACGTGATTTCCCATACTGGGGAAATTAGGAGTTGGAGTGTTCTTCGTTCATCGGTTTGCATTTGAGAGTTCATTTATTTTTTTAAATCCTTTCATGGCGCATTTGCCATTTCAAGTCAGAAAGAAATCTCCTCCCTAACAGACTTCCCTCAGTTTATTGTGGTCAAAAAGCAGTTATATGTCATTGTCTTGAAGAAGGTAACGGATTGCAGAAAAGGATCTGGGCATTCTGGGGGACACGAAATTGAACACGAGCGTGCCCTTGCTGAAAAGGTAAATGGTATCCGGGGATGCACGAGGCAGGTCGAGGGAGGGGATCCCCGCCCTCCGATCAGCACCTGCAGGGCTGTGCTGAGTTCTGGGCTCCCCAGTATGGAAGACATGAACATACTGGAGAGAGGGCGACAAAGGGTCACGAGGATGACGGACAAGAAAGCATCGCTCCTATGAGGAAAGGCTGAGAGAGCTGGGACCGTTCAGCCTCGGAGAAAAGGCAGCTCAGGGCATCTCATCCACTCGTACAAACACCTGCAGGGAGAGTGCCATGAGGACGGAGCCAGGCTCTTCCCAGTGGTTTTAGTCCTTCTTCCCGCAGGGCTTAGCGGCCACAGGAGCAACGCTCCTCCTGTACCACCCCCGCTCCCAGCCTGAGCCACAGCACCCTGACACGGTCCTACCCTCTATTCGCGCAGTGGAATATTTTGAAGTATTTTCAAGCTCCGCTTTACCCGAGAGGCACAGGAGTGGGTAGGCGGGGGTGTTTGAGGCCTCCCGGAGAGGGCGCGGTGCCGACCCCGGAAGGAGGAAGGGGGGTGACGTGCCGCCGCCGCAGGAGGCCATGGCGGGGGCTCCGCCCGCGGCGCCGCGGGGATTCCTCNCCCAGCCTTCTCCTGAAAAGCCAGAGAGAGCTTGTGCTTTCTGTGATTTTGATACTTCGCAATGAGTAGGTCCTTACCGCCACGCCACGTACGTCTCGCTTCTTTCTTCCGTGTTTTTTTTGGGGAGTTTTTCGTTTTGGTTTTGTTGGTTGGTTTGGTTGATTGGTTTTGGTGGTTTTTTTTGTGGTTGGGCTTTTTTTTTTTTTTTTTTTTTNAGGGCGCGGTGCCGACCCCGGAAGGAGGAAGGGGGGTGACGTGCCGCCGCCGCAGGAGGCCATGGCGGGGGCTCCGCCCGCGGCGCCGCGGGGATTCCTCGGGGCGGGCCCTCCTCCCGCTGCCACAGGCGTGCCGCTCCTGGCCCCGCCCCTATATAAGGGGCGGCCTCAGCGCGGCCCCGACTGCGTTCGTCGCCTCTCCCGCAGCTGACCTGCGTTCGGGCACCATGGCAGGTCAGTGTGCGCCCGCTCGGCTCGCGCCGCTCTTCGCGAGGGCCGCGGGCCGCGCTCGCGNTTCACCTGAAGTTGTCAGCAGAGTCGGTTTCATTTTCAGGTCTGGAAGCCGGCAGGAAATCTGCCCCCCGATGCATGTCTTGATAAGATGCTCCTGTCTCTCTAGGAATCCCATACTCAAAAAAAAATTCAGATGTACTAGCACCTAACTCAGAGCATAGGGGGAAAGGCAAGCACCTGTGAGCTCTGGCTATGCCTACGAAAAACCCTCCAGGGAAATTTTTAAATTATCTGGGGCAAGCACTCCAGTAACCTCCTGCACGCCATCAAATGAAAGATCGCTCCTAGCTCAGACTTCCAGGATGGTCGTGGGTGTGTTAGGGGTAGCACAAAAACTCTGGCAAAGAGATATTGTAGCCTGTGAACTGGGCAGCCAAAGAGGTCTCTGAAGTAGCATGGTTTTGTCTGGGTAAGTCAATTAGGAAGCTGTGCAACTGTCTCTCATTCTATGTGGTTTTGCAGACATACTGTCACCACGAGTTCATTATGTTTTGGGCCTAACAGTGGCTGCTGTGTAAACGTAAGATTCTGCGGAGAAAGTGTTTACAGAGAGGGGAAAAAGGACGGGAAGGGAGACCCACACAGCTGAAATACCTGTTGTTTAGGTAGAACGGACTAGTCTTTTGCAGATGTAACTTCCATAATAAGCAGCAACTGGTCTTGCCCAAGTTGTAGCATGGACTCATGTACTTCTGAATGTACTTTAGAGAATATATAGAATAGAACATAGTTAATTCAAAACTTTGGAAAGCTATGCTGACTTAGATGATCTTCAAGTTCTCAATATTCACGTCCCGTCAAGCAGTTTTAAAGTTTCCTCCTAGAGCTGGGATGCGGTAGGGGGCTTCTTAGCCTTTACTCCGTCATTAAATTGACTTTATTTCTGTAAAGACCTTTGTGTGTGAATATTCAATTTCAAGAAGATGAGGAGACAGAGTGGAACCTGCTAACAGGTTAATGAAGAAAAGAGCTGTCTTTCAGTGGCAAGGTCGCTTTAAGATTTAGTCTTACATTGCTAGGGAAAAAAAAAAAACAAGCAACACTCAGATGAATGTTGGGCACAATTCCCCTTTGTCTACGTTGGATTTTTAGTGAGCTGAGAGCATAGTGTCAGAATTCCATGTATTGAATAGTAACATGCGAATTACCTTGTGAAAAACCGTGTCCTATTAGGAGGATGTTCATACCACGTAAAATGTTACGCACTTGCCATTTCAAAGAAACATAAAGTTGTTCTGTAGACTTGCTGAATATGAACTAGTACAAATAGGCAGCTAAAAGTGAATTGAAACAAAATATCTTTATTCCCATCATTATAGAAGCTTTTTTGATCTTTGTGATTGACCACTATAATCTAAATCCCTTGGGACTAGTTGGTTTTGCTGCTAAGCAAAATAGAAGGTTTTGTAGCTGGTCTATAGATCTTGCAGACCAGGTTTGCAGAGCTTATAGGCAGTTATGGCGCATGATTTTCTGTCGTCAACTGTTAAGGGGGTATTATATTAAAAAGATATTTATGATGACTGCCTTGCGAATTTAGCAGTCACGCCAAACAACAATTTCTCTGAAAGGAGTCGGTATTTTAATCTTACTGCTAGGCTTGATAGTAAGCCTTTAAGTGCCCAGAACTCTCACTCTGATCTAACCTAGTTAACACCTTCTGTAAAGAATAGAAATCAAAGTTGCTAAAATAAATTTGACTCTTGAGATTCTTAGGAAGAAACTGTTTTGTTGATAGAGTGAAAAATGGATTGGTAGAAAAGAGCATGCTTTGTAAAGTGATTTAACTTTGAAAGGAGGTCTACGTGAAAATAGTTAACAGTGAAGAACTTTCATAAGTTACCTGTTTGCTTTTGTCAGTCCCACTCTGGCAGTTTAAAACATGAAAATTGAAAGAATGCAAAGCTTGTATAGTATGGCCTCAATAAGTACTATATGGCAAAACAATTTGTCTTAAGCTATATTTAAGATGCAGCTGGAGCAGAAGATTATAGTACCTCTTTTTGCTCAAAGAGTAAAAATTTTTCCTGCAAGTTTTAAATTGCTTTTTGTATTACTAGTTACTTCCCATTTAAATCTTGCATTCTTGTGACAGAGCTGCAATCATTGGTTGCAGAACAACTCATCTGCAAAATCCTGAGCTAGCAAAACTTAAAACTGTTGTCCAAGATGTAATTCAATGGTTACTTTTATTTGAAAATGAAATGCAAGTTTTACACTGCTTTAGCATCAGGGTTGAGAGCTGAACCTATAGAGACTGTACAAAACCCTTCTAACTTTAGGCCAAAAGCAAGCCCACAGACTTCAAATGCTTTTCGCATAATAGCATATTAGTGGCCAAAGTAAGGCTCTTTAGACTTTTTGGATTGTCTCTACATTTGGCATGAATTATTTAACCTGTGGGGAAATTTGAACTGGCGTTCTCTTGCAACAGTTTTGATTTTTGTGGGTCATTTTACTGCATTTTGCCATGTGTCAAGTTACCAACAGCAAATATAGCTATGCGAGTAATCTGCTTCCTTCAGTCACGTAGGAAGGCCCTATACACAGAATTAAAGGGCACATCTTAGAGGTCTCACAGCATGACTACCTAACAATACCAGGTTTCTAATGTATCTCTCCCAGAATAAAGTAGTGGATCGTGCTAACTTGACCAAGTTCATTTCTTCCAGACCAGTCCTTTGTGACTCTAGCCACAAATGACTCCTATGTGAAAGGAGCACTGGTACTTGGTTCATCCTTGCAGCAGTACAGAACCACAAGGAAGCTGACTGCACTCATAACTCCTCAGGTCTCAGATCTTATGAGGTAAGGTCACTTACATACTTCAAACTGCAACAGTTCCTGCTGATGTGCAGGTTGAAAAATGGAAGTTAAATTCCTTAATAGTAACCTTTCAAAACTCTGGAAGCTAAACAGCTAATTTCAGCAGAATTCAACTTACCTATACTGTCTGGAGTTCTGCAAGTTCTTCAAAAACGAAACTGTTTGTTATGTTTTAGCATGGTTTTTTCTTTCTTCCCTATGATGAGTTAAACAGTCTGTAGTTAGAGCTCTAAACCGTGACTTGATACTGATATTTCAGCTGGATCTTTGCTCTTTTATAGTCCACTTAGAATTGTCCAACAATGTGATATTGCCTGTGCATTTGTTAGTGCCGTGTGTATGCAGCTGGAGGTGGGAGCAAGGGATTGGTATTTGTTTTGCAGAAACATTCCTGATTGAGATAATATAACACAAGCTCTCTTGAAATCTAGCAGACAACTTCAAATTTTATCGTGGGAGAAGAAAGTGAGCAGAACTAAAGTAGCACCAAGTATGTCAAATCAGCAGCTCAACAGAGGCATCTAACACAGTACAACAAAGGAAATTAACAGGCAACTGCTTCCTACAGCCTCCTTAGAATAGTCTCACTGTGGAGTGGACTGGATTCTCTTTCCACATGTAAGAGGGTGAAAAAAAAGACAAACAACAAAACAGTTAATAACTATGGGAACTACAGATGATAGGTCAAGATTCTCTACAAGGGGAAGTTCTCCTTAAAAGAGTTATCAATATATAGAGACAAAAGAGAGGTGACTCAATAAAAAAAATGGAGTGACTCTCCTTGTAGTCTTCTGGCAGCTAAACGGTCTTATCAATATTAAGATGTTGCATATAGGAACATCCATTCCAGCCTATTAGGTGAGTGTGCTCTTTTAAGATGACTCCTAAATGTACTTATGTGCTAGTGCAAGCCAGCTAGTACTATGCCCTTAGACCGGTGATACCTACGTACCTAGTGGTCTAATTGGAACTTGCATTTCTCGTCCTGTCTCCGCTAACAAAGTATGCCTTAAGTTCAGAAGCACTGTCCACACCAAGCTGTCAGTGTAAAGACTGCCTCGCAAGGCAGAGTTCCAAAATTCATTTACAAGCTCTGTGGCTCAGACTGTACTGGTAATTGCTGAGCATTCAAGATACACTGTAGAATATGAAGACTTTACAGATGTTTCCTGTTTTAAGCAGCGTGAACACCTTAGTCTCTTGAACTAATGGTAATGCTGTATTGATGGTAAAGCAAAGGTTGGATGTCTGGCACAAAATTTTACTACGCTGCCTGAAAGTTCATCACTCTTTAGTGAGCATCATACTGGCTCAAAACATTTCTGTACCCACAGCCATGACTAAGTCAGTCTTGAAAAGACTTTATGGGATAAAGAAAGTTTTAGCAACTGGGTCTAGTCAGATGTTTCAAATGCCCCAGATGTCACAAATCCAGAGCAGTGTAAGTATTGCATAAAATTGTGTTTCAGCTGTTTAGGATTCAGCTACTGTCCTACTCAAGCTAGTCTAACAGCTTCCCATTTCTCAATTGCCTGCTCAGAGTAGACCGTTAAGTTGCCAGAAATCGGAGTCTGGATGAAAAAAAAGCTTTGTGGAAAGTTTGTACTGCATAGCTATGACTTACTGGACTTGATAGCAATGCCAACTAAACCTCTGTTTGTGCAAGAAAAAAAGAAAAACCCAAGAAACTTCTCTGGTCCCCAAAATGTGCACATCACAATCTAGAAACTTTGAGGCAGACAGGTGCACTTGTGCATTCCAACACATGCAGTCAACTCTTACTTCTTTTCAACAAGAGATGTTGCCAGGTTCCCTGTTATTCCACTTCTCTTTACAGAATGTCATGTGGTCTGTTGTTGGAGTAACACTAGAACTAATCTTGCCAATTGACTCCTCCCCAGGAGAGTGCTGGAAAAAGTCTTTGATGAAGTCATATTGGTAAATGTCTTGGATAGTGGAGATTCAGCACACTTGGCATTAATGAAAAGACCTGAGTTGGGCGTCACACTAACAAAGCTTCACTGCTGGGAACTGACACAGTTTTCAAAATGTGTTTTCATGGATGCAGATACAATGGTAAGTGGCTGTGTCTCGTGGTACCTCTTAAAGACCTAGTATCAGGGTTGTTGGATTTTTTTCTATGGGTTGTTTGTTTTTTTAAGAGTAGGGGTAATAGAAGCCTTTTACTAGATGGACTAGTAACAGTAAGAACGTGTGTACCTTTTACTCTAAATTAACTGTAACAAAGTCTGCGGGGGCTATTTCCGTAAAGTATTGTCTTCCATAAGATGAACACTGATACGAGAGCTTTCTTTCACGTCTTGAGGTTGATGCCAAAATCCATTAAAACGTGATACTGCAATTCCTAACCTAAAAACATTTTTTTAACCCCTTTACAATTAGGTTTTGTCAAATATAGATGAGCTTTTCGAGAGAGAAGAGCTGTCTGCAGCACCAGATCCAGGCTGGCCCGACTGTTTTAATTCAGGAGTTTTTGTTTACCGACCTTCCGTTGAAACATACAGTCAGCTGTTACAGTTTGCCACAGAGAAAGGCAGCTTTGATGGTATGTATTAATTTGTATTTCAATGTAAGTTAGACCAAAACGGTGATGGTAGTTGGGATGGCGCAGTAACTACATACGTCTCATGGGGAGCTCTGTATGATGAATTCTTAATGTAACTACAAAAAAATTGTATCCTTCTCAGAAATAGAAGCTATCGTTACAATATGTAGTAAAACTACATTTTTCAGACTTCGTGAAATACAGACTGAGTTTGGCCTTCAAATTAACAGCTGTAAGCATTAAGAGTGTGGAATCATATAACAAGAAACCATGTAACAAGAAATGAAACTCTGGTACTATGCTTCAGACATTCCTAATGCTCAAGGCTTGGATGTCCTATACTAGCTCAAGCCGCTACAAAAAAATAGCACTGGTCAACTTAAGCACAGCTTCAGAGATTCGAACATTTGAAGATACAACTATCTCTCCGTATGCTATGTGATGGCTTCCTGTCATTATAGGGTGGTGACTGTCTGTTTCCCAATATCGAGTGCATGTAGCTGTGGCTGCTTCCCACTGTAAGTCACTTGGGATCAGCCACTGTACCAGGTTTAAGCTTGAGAAGCCAAGTTCTGCCATCCTGTAAGTCTACTAAATCTGTTACCATTGCAGTAAAAGCATATGTTACTTGGAGACTGCTATAGTTAAAGGCTTCTGAGTATCGTCTCCTGTCACTTAATTTTGTTATGTAACTACTGTGGTACAAAACAAAGTCTAACTGAAAAAACTACAGAAAACTATGTAAATAAGACCATAAAACGAAACTCTCAGATAGAAGGTAATGAGCTAGCCTGTTGACTTACCTCTCAGTACTTTGTAAAAAGTAAAACTTCCAGATGTCGCTCCTAGTCTGCAGAATAATCCCTGTTAGTGTAGGGACTCTTGTGCGTGGCCTTCTAAAGAACATTAGTCACAGTTGCATGCTCAGTGCTACCCCATGAAAATGAGTACTGCCATGTAATGAAGGTCTGTACCTTGCTCCTGACAAGGTAGCAGTTGGTAGCTTTGTGAGTGCTCTCACATATTGGGTACAAATTGATTGCCGGCTATGGCAAAATCTATCGCATAATTCTGAATTGTTGCATTCAAACAAACAGAACCTCCCACAAACACTAAAAACAAACGAACAGAAAACCACCCACCTCCTCTGCCCCCCTTTTCCCACCAAAAAATACCACCCAACCCCTCCAAAAAGCAAGCAACCAAAAAAAACCCCAAATGCACATCTTTGCGCAAACTGACTGATCTGTAGCTTTGGGAACATCTGAGAGGCGGTTGTCTTCTTTGAGCTTTGTGCTTGACTGCTGGCAGACCAGATCTTCTAGGTTGAAGGCCTGTGTCCTTTAAAAGAATAGAACTGCTTCTACAATATGCTGACTTGAAAGCTAAAGCCGTGCAATGGTGAAACTTCCTCTATGTCCTAAACGCGAAGCAATTGTTGCAACACTTAACGGCAAAAATAGTGGGTTAATTGTTTAGGTATCAAATTTCTAGAACTGTAATTTTTACTTCAGCTTCAAAATTTACTTAGTTTTTATTAAATGGTAGCAGTGATCTGAGTAACGGGACCACGGAGACCTAGACCGTCTGTATAAGCTACTGCTGAGCTCAGGAACTTGGTAGGGAGAAAGGGGATTGAAAATTAAATTGACCTAGACAGTAATAAAGTGTTCTAGGAAACCTAGTAAGAGAAACCTGTGAAGGGTCACTGCTCTTAATAGGATGTAGGGATGCAAACTTAACAAGCTACCAAACTATGTGTAGTTGAAGTCAAGCTGCAAGTACCTTGTCCACAGTAGTAGCAACTAGGGAATGGAAGACCTTCCAGAATATTTATTGCATGGAACAGCAGACAGGTGCCTCCTATGTAGTGCTGTTTTCCAGAAATGGCAGAATGATGGCTACTTATGTAGACATCTACTCTGTCTAAACTTTACCTTTCTGGATAATAAAGAACACGTCATGCAACTACTCTAGATACCGTCTAAAAGTAGTGGATGGGAAAGAAAAGTTTGGTTTTAGAAGAAATCTGGTAGTACTGCTACCTTAAGAACGTTGCTATTGCTTAAACGATCCTCTGGCTCTTTAGCCTGGGATCCGAAATAGTTGCTTGTGCAGTCTTGCTGTATTCTATCTTCATATGCATCTGTAAATGCGTAGTTGGTATGAGTACTGCCTGATTTTTCACCTTATGTCTGAGATCCTGTTTATGTAACAAGACTACTGTTGAAGTCTGAATTAGGACAGCTAGATGCTGCTTTCATTGTCTGCTTTGGCGCAAATGAACGCAATCTGAAAAAAAAGCTGAGTATGTACAACCTGAGCGAGAAAAAGTCCTGTAGAGTAAGTTCAATACACTGTTGCTGCACCTTCGGTTTTCTTATGATGGACACAACTTCTTCAAAAATGCTTTCCTTCCTTTATGTGTTGAGAAGCAAGTCAGAGGTTTGAAATTACCAGACTGAGTCTCCAGGCAGTTTCTCACTCTGCAATCTGCATGTATGCTGACAGCTGTAACAGGATACCTAGAATTTATATTTGTCAGTGTACTGCCTGTACATCTAAGTTTATGCCCAGCGTCTAGATACTGTGGTTGCAAAAAGCAAATTGTGCTCAAACAGCACTGATGGTATAAACCTTAATACTGCCCTAAATTGAATCATAGGCAAATAAAAACCTTTCCCTGAGTCAGCAGAGACTGAGTGCTTGAGAAAATGAAAGACTAAAATGAAACGTTGTCTACTAATACTCTAAGCTATCCATTTACCTACTCTTTAGTAAAGCTACTTGTGAATGCAGTTATAGGTGAAAGAGTACAGCAAGTGAAAGTTGGAGGACTCCCTTCAATCTCCTTGAGAAGAGGAATTATTACCATTTAAAGACTAATCATATTCATTGCAATAAAGAATGAATGGATATAAATAAATAGGTTTTTACTGCTCGATCACTGCTTATAAGCTAGTTTACTCTGGCCTGTAGGCTATATATATTTTTTTTTTTTTGCTGATCTACTACTGAGATAGCAAACAACTTCAGGCTCACTTAACCTTGTAACAACCTCTACTTGCAAGCTAAGAGGTGACCCCTCTGAACACAGATTGTTATCCTCATTTAACAGTTAGTCAGGAGCTTTTTAGTACAGAACTAGGAACACCTATGGTCTGTTAAGGGATTTGATGGGGTTTTACTAGAGTTGTCACCAAGATTACATATGCTTTTCTTATCAGATCAGTGTGGAGGTAGATGCATCTGGGACTGCAGGTCTAACGGGCCACTGATACCCTAGCTCTGGCAGTGAGATGATGTTGGTCGTGCATCTGTAAGCATAAGTAAAACCAATTGTTGCCGTTTGATCTTCTGAGCTACAGCTTTCCTGAAGCTGAACAGTGCTCGGTTGTACTGTTTTATTGTGGGGTTTTTTTGCTGCCTTACCCAGACTGATTTTAAGCTGTAAAAGAAACCGAGGGGCAGAGTTTGTGAGCAGCAGTTAAAAGTAACCCCATACGTACTATTTCGTTCTCTGCATTTTTGGGATATTCAAAGGCTGCAGGGTTTACCGGGTTGTTCACAAATAGAACTTTAGTGCTCTGTGCCAGACTTGTACTGGACATGATAACTGCATTACCGACTCTTACTTAGTGAAGTGACTGAAAAAGATCCTTGAACAGCTGTCTGTTGCTTGTAGCCTATTAATGCTTTCTCTTTTAGGTGCAGATCAGGGGTTATTAAACACCTTCTTCAGCAGCTGGGCAACAACAGACATGAGTAAACATCTACCGTTTATTTATAATTTGAGCAGCACTTCTGTATATTCCTACCTTCCAGCATTTAAAGCGTAAGTTGAAAACTTCAAGAAGACTTTCAGAGCTTACGTAAACTAATTACTTGTAACAGAATGAACAGGCACGATGTGAGCTTACACAGGTTTTCTAGAAGGAGACTGTTACTGTCACTCAATATATAATAATTTCTTTGAAAAAAAGAAAAGGTTGAATTGATGTTAAGTCAAATGAATCATCTCAAGATAAATGCAGGGAGACAGCTGTATCTGTAGCTTGAACCACTCATCCCTGGTGATAACACTGAAGTTGATTTAGAGTAAGCACATTTGACAGGTCACTTGCAAAAGGAAGAACCACTCCTCCGGTATAGGGTACGGTCTAGTACAGTTCTAACCAATGGCAGTAGGCTATTTAATCAACTTGAGCTGAACTTCAGCATGTCACTGGTGGTATCCTTCACACTTAGATAACTTGCCCTTTTCTCACTCAAATTACTTAGGGTATGTAACAACCAGTAGTTACAGTTTCATGTAATCAACCTCTACCGTTCAAATAAGTGTGGTGATCAAAGATTTGTATCAAGCTAGAATTCTCTCCTAACAGTCTTTCGAGACCTTTGTCAGTTCCTTAAGTAACAGCAAGATGGAACAAAGACTACAGCCAACCACATATCATTGCACGTTTCCTCTGTGACGAAGACGGTATCCTCCCTAGCTAGCAGCATTAGTTTGGCATGTGAGTAAACTGTATGTCAGCGGCAGGGTCACTCAAAGTTGTATAATAACCCAGGAGGAAGGGGGCGGGGGAAAGAAGGGAAGCTGAAGTGTTACACAGAAACTCTTTGTCTATTATGAGCTGCAGAAGTCGGGGGCAAGGGGGGAGGGAAAGTGCCAATTGCATAAAAACAATCTGATCTCTGAATGACATCAGGTTACTAGTGTCTAAAGCAGCAGCTAGCATAAGCAGGGCTTGCTGGCTCAAGATCAAACTATGTCTTGTGATCAGAATACTATTTGGAATCTTGTCACGCTAAAAGTGGAACACTTATTTAAAGAAATATATGCAAGCCTCAGAATGACTAAGTAGCTGAATAGCATTCGATAAACTAACATCTATTGTAAAGTATGTCCTCTTTCCATGGGTGGCTGTTAGTCGCATGACCTTAATTTTACAAATTACTTTGTTGCCACGGAAGACTAATTGGATCTGGGAGCTCCTGACAAAAATTCCCTTCAACCGATTGAATCAGTTGCTTAATTGAATTCATCAGACCTTCAAAAGTAGAATGCTGGCAGTGCAGCCCTTGTAAGTAAAATTCCCGGCTCAATAGGTGGAACAAGTTCCCTTGGTTAGATTAGCAGCTACACTCCTGATAATCAGCAGTTGGAATACAGTGAAATTTAAACCTACTGACAGCAATAGCTAAGTTTTTTGCAGCTTTGTACAGCGAGACTAGATTTCACAGCAGTCTCAGTAATCCTTTTTCCAAAGGAAAATGCCAATTCATGACAAATGCTCTCTAACTTCAAAACATTGATGAAGGACTTTTCTGGGAGATGGGGAAAGACAGATTAGTTGCTGAGGCCAGTGTGGACATAAAGCTTCCTAACAGTTGAGCTTAAATGTCAAAATAAAATATTGCAGATCCAGAAAGTATCTAGAAAGCAGATACTGAAAACATTGTAGAAGCTTGGCATCTGTTATTCTGACCGCAAGCGGACAAGATACCGAGAGTACGCTTCTCCCATTGCAACAAATGTCACATGATACTTCTTGCACATTCTATTCTCTAGCTTAAATACCCTTGATTTTTGAACAATAAATTTCTTCAGAACAGCAGCAGCCCCAGATGAAGAAAACTCAGGTTGCTTAGTACTGTGACAGCTAACAAAACTAAGATAGTTCCCTTACGATAAATCTTTACTTTTGGGGTTTAAAGTTAAAGCCCGTAACTGACCTCTTGAAGACACTTTTTTTGCGTGCAGTTAATGCAAATACTTGGCCTTTCACACACACACGAGTCTTCATTCTGCAATAAGATCGGTTGTATTCAAAACATTGAACATGAACATTGAAATATAGTCAAGGATCTTAAAATAGTATGAAACCCACACCCCCACCCAAATGCATACTCGGTTTGAATATTCTATGGCTTTTGAAACACACCTGTATTGTCTCCATACGTAAAACACTTTTAACGCCCGAGTCCTGGTCAAAATGACCAGCGTCTGCTTAATAAAATGGTAGACAAGCTACTTTGACATTACTCTCCATTTCAGTCATATTATGTTGAGAGGAAAGCCTCATGTGATACAAACTGAACTAGGTGAGATAGTCACTGTTAGTAGAGAGACTGGTATTGCTTGTTCACAAAACTGAATCGAGCTGAAACCTAGTTTTGGAACTGTAGGAGAATGAAATGAATGTTGTCTCTTTCAGTGTCAAGTTCTTTACTTGAGAAGAGGTGCATCTTGGCTATACTTTTAATACATAAGAACATACTGATAACAGTTGGGACAAAGCTAGAAGTCTATATTGAAAATGGAGTTTATATGGTTTCGAAAAGAAAAAAAAGCCAAAACAACCCATCACCAAGCCCATGCATGGCTGCCCTAAGGTTATCTAGGAAGTAAGGGTTAAGTAAGGGCTAAGTCTAGCAAGACCCTGCTGCACCAAGATCAAGAGTCTTCTGGTATGCCTTGGTTACACAAAGTTATTATTTTGCAGGGACATGGTCTTCTTGCAGCAGAGCCAGCCAATGATCCATTTCTACAGGGCTATAAACTGAAAGGGTAACTCTTAACGCTGACCCTTCTCCACATAATACTTGTAATGCTTAACTCTCTGGCTTGCTGACTTTGGAGTAGAATCTTTTTCACTTTTAAAACCAGTTCCGATTGCAACGGCTGCTTGAGGCTGCTCTCTCCTGAGCTATGGACATCACCCTAAAGACTTGAGTTGTCTGTAAGTATTTAAATAGCCCAGACCGCTAGGTTTTGGCTGTATTCTGACTAGTGTAACGTAGAATTCAGTTTGCATTGTTTCTGTTGTATCGCAATGCTTTCAGTCCCAATAGGCATTGGCAGTTCAATCATTTAGCATTTAGCCTCCTAAATACATTCATATTTCTGTTTTCTGGACAAATACAGAAATAGCAGGTTAGAAGAAATTATGTGTGCCAGTCAAAACTCATTTTCTAGAGACATGTACAAACTGGCTTCTAAAATTTTTCTGTCCAACAGGTTTGGTGCAAATACTAAGGTCGTGCATTTCCTGGGAAGCACAAAGCCATGGAACTATACATATGACTCCAGAACAAAAAGCATAAAGGGCAACGTGGACGACCCTAAAATAGTTCACCCAGAATTCCTCAACATGTGGTGGGATACCTACATAGCTGATGTTTTACCATTACTAGAACAGCACGGAATTGTTAAAGAAATTACTACAGGGGCAAACATGGTACGTGCTCTAATAATCTTGTACATCCATACCTAAGTATGGATGACAGGTTATTTACCATTGCATCAATTTCCCTTCCTTCTGTCCATCTCAAAGCATGGGTGTGGTTTAGTTTGTGGGATGCAGGGTATTTTAGTTTTGTCCTTCTACGCTTGGAATAAATAATACTACAAAAGAGAAGCATGCTAGACAGGTCTTGGACATAGCTGTATGCTTGCCTAAAACAAACTGTAGGGTAGCTAATGTTGCACCAAATACTATACTGTAGTAACTTCTTTGATGTACTAACTTCTTTAACGCATACAGAGAAGGGCCTGACTCTCAGTGTGTTGCAGCTAATAAGGTTCTCAAGCAGAAGAACCCCAGTTCAGCATGCAAATACGTACATACAGATCTTGCATGGTGAATCACATTTAGGTAAGCCTAAGATAACTAGAGAATCAATACTTACATAAACAGGCAGTGATGAATGCCAATACTTTTTAAAACCGAAGGAACGCCTCTAACTCTAGTTCTCATTCACAGAATTTAGTAACCTGCATCTGACTGCAGACTTCTTAGTCTTAGCTTAGTATATGGGCCCGTTTAAGTTCTCAGCCTTTCTAAGACCAAAGTTACTGATCTCTTAAGATGTGCTTCTCTTGGTAATCTTGCATCTTTCTAACAAACTATTTGCAGCTATCGGGCTTGGTCTATACTCTGGCTTTCTCTTGTGGCTTCTGTAGAGAGGTATGAAGAACTTAAACTTTACTTTTTTCCCTCCCCACCCCCCCCCCC
>VZRS01014559.1:28010-147353 GCA_013398055.1 Ifrita kowaldi
TTTTTCCTCCCCCCCCCCCCCCCCCCCGCTAACTTCTGTAACTGCTTTGTTATTTTGCTAGGAAAGCTGCACAATCCCTTTCCATTGGCAATGCTTGCTGCTGCGCATGATAGCAGCTACTTTGTTGTCCCATTCTATGGCCTGTTGCTCGCTTCAGCTGTACAAAGTATTTGTATATTTTTACTCTGCCTTTCCTTTTAGGCAGAAGTTACAGAGGCAGTGTCCCACGTATCAGTATCACCACTATTACCAACTGAATCTTCAGAAGAACGCAAGGAACGGTGGGAACAGGGCCAAGCTGACTATATGGGAGTGGATTCCTTTGACAACATCAAGAAGAAACTTGATACCTACCTGCAGTAGAAATGCCTGTCTCAAACAGTGGTGATGCAAGGACTTGTTCCAGAACTAACAGCTAGAAAGGTATAGATGGTGGTCAGTTACACTTGCTAGTAGCTTGAGGAAAAACTTCTTGGCTGAAGGCCTCTGCAGTGCTACAGATGAAGACTGAGCAAAAGCTAGGAAGCAGAATCCTTGGGCCACCTATTACTGCCCAATTTCCAATTCTCCCTACTAGATAAAACCAGGTATTTTCAGCTTAAAATTTCTTCTGTTTTGATCAATTGGCTCAACATATTCTTTAAACTGGGTTTGTTACCTCACCTCATTAAGGTGATTAGCATTGATTCCTTTGCTTGCTGTTTTAGATGTAAAATCTAATTCATGGGATTGCTCATACACTGGAGTGGTAGCCATTCTGCTTTACCATAAATGTATTAATGACACTGGGATACATACAGTTGTAACAGTAATAGCACTGCTTTGCTCTTCCAGTCACAATTGCACTGAAATTTTGACCAGGTTCTTACGCACAGTGCCTGCAGCATGGCAGAATGCGTTTTTCAGTTCTGTATACTATGGGACTAGTAAACTGAGTTTTATCTGTTCCTTGCAATGTTGCACTTGATACAAAAATAAAAAGTTGTCATGCATTTCTGTCTTCCCTAAACTCTTGAGCAATTAAAAAAAAAGGGAGCTCCAAAGCAGTCTAACTAAAATATTCAACAGGTATAAATAACCCTTAAGCTTTGCTAATGCTACTCAAGCTCCCATTAGCAAATGTCCAGCTTTTAGTTCGTAATTATTTAGAAGTACTTAGTAATTTGCCAGGGAGCTGTTTAGGGCCAATCCCCTTATTAGCTTGCCAGAAATAGAGGACAGGGCACTGGAGGAAGTACCTGCTGAAGCTGCTTGCATTAGTAACTTGAAGTTTGGGAAGAAGGTGTCTTTCTTTCAAGTGACTAAAGAAACATCATCCCTAATGTAAGCCCTGTATGCTGAACTTAGTCTTAAACGCAACAGTGATACTACTTTGGCAAAGAAGGATTACACGGCTGCTCAAGTAACTTAACTGTACCTACCCCGGTTAGGAAAACTACTCTTTCCATGTGTAAAGAGAGTAAATGAAAGTGCTTTTTTTGCCACACTCAGGCAACATGTACTCCAAGACACATGGAAAAGCAGTAAAAATAAAGCGTGCTGATGACAGACAAGAGATTGGCTGTTATCTGTACTAAGGTGTAGATCTATCCTTCAGCCAAAAGTCTAAACAGAACAAAATTAGTGTTCTTTGACAGCTATACCCTGTACTAATCCAGAAACACTAAGAAAATATTACTTCATTATTTCCTAATAAAGAAGGATTTTGGCTGGAATCTAGTGATGGTGCTAAACCTTTAGCCTAGAGATAAAATAAACAATCAACAAGCTATCACCATTTGCTGGTAAAGCAGAAGACATAATATGAGTATAAGGGTTAGTCTGTTTTAACTGTTTTCGCTACTTAATTGCTCTAAGATTTAGTTGGTCACCATTTAGGAAAAATGCTAAAAGATGAGGTCCAAACCAGAGTAGCTTGTAGCTACTTAAAAGAACATAGTATTTCCCAGTTGTAACTAGCCCTTTCCTGTATGGGTTTTTCTTTTGCTGTGTTTTTGTTTTGTTTTGTTTTTTGTTTTTTTTTTTAAACGGATACATTTGAAGTTGTGTGAAAGCAGGAGGGATTACTAGTTACAGTCTGTAATGACAAAAGTATACTTTATCAAACAGATATTGGAAAGTTCTGCATACTCACAGAATATTCTTTGGAGAATGGTAAAATACTCTTTTTAAGCTAAACAGTCTAAATTTTCCTCCCCTTGTCTGTATTTATACTTGAGAATAGGCACGTTACTTCTTTTTAAGCTTAGTTGGAGAGAACCAAATATAAAAGTATGATACTTATTACCTGCCTGAAAATTTGGTTTAGCATGTAAGTTTTGTTACGTTAATACAATAAGATAAGGAAAGATGCTGAATAAGATGAAAACCGGCATGTTTTGGGTTAACAAATACAGTCAGTGAAGAAAGATAACCTGTGAAAATCATTCTGTCGTAGCCTCTGTAACTCATACTATGATCAAGTGTTTACCACAGCCTCAGGAAAGCGAAAGGTGTGACATCTATACCAAATTCTATGCAGCTTATTTTCAATAAAATGACCTTTATGTCATTATTTGCCACTATTTCCTTCACAATTGCTGCAGGCAGCTTTTGCAGAAAACCGGAGATCCGTTTTTATTCCTTGCAATAGCATCACTTGATATATCAGGCAGTTTTCTGCTCTAATCTGAAGGTACTCAAAGCAGCACTATAGTCTAAACGTCATTATTCAGAAGAATCACAGCGCTGCTTAGATTGCGACTCAAATATTGGAACTTCATTTGCCTTTATGAAGCCTGTAATCTAAGGTGTTCCTTAAGTGGTGACAACTCAGAGCAACCCTTAAAAGGTTAAGAAGCATTTTTTCCATATACATCTTTATTTTATGTATCAGAGGGAAAAAAAAGAAACAAAAAACAAAACCAAAAACCCCAAAACAAATGAAACCCAACCAAAACCAGAATGATAGACTACTAACTCGATCTTTGGAATTAAAAATAATTCCAAAAGCTCACTTCTAGAACATACTGTTCAAACTCCACGAAAGAGAATGCCAAAAGCCAAAGACTACTTACAGATCATGAAAAGCAGAAAAAAAGGGCCAAACAGCCAGAACACCAAGTGTTTAACCACCCGACTTACTGAACAGCTCCATCAAATCAGACAGGACTTTTCTGTGCTCAGCTTTTACCTCTTTTCTCTCAGATACATTAATGGCTTTCTTGGGAGAGACCATGTAGCTTAGTATTACCTTCAGTGAGTTATATATGGCTTTGGAACATGGAAATCATCATCTAATAGACAAAAAAATACTAGTAACTGTTTTCAGTTGTTTTCATAATCATACGAAGCCATTTTGCAAAATGTCACCGTATTTTCACATAAGTAATGATGTAGCTTGACTAGTCGTAGAAATGGTTCTCTTGCCTGTGAAATTTACTTGGAAAATGGAAAGAACAAAAAAAAGCCAAATCTGTCCTTTGTAAGTGCAAATTATTTTTCCAGCTTATCTCTTCATACCAAAATCTGAACCAGAAAAACACAAAGAAAGTTTAACTTACATAAACTCTAGGCAAAAAATCCCCAAAAAACCAACCAAACCAAACCAAAAAAAAAACAAACCAAAAAAACCCCACTCAAAACCCAGCTTCAGTCAGGTTTAGCTCTGTTTTCTTGTTCTTTTTCAGCTTTCCAGTGGCAGTCAGATACTGGGGTTCGTGCTGTCTTCCATCGTTCATGTCCTTGTAATTCTTTCTCTAACAGACTTAAAGTATGCCTCTCTCCATAGCTAAGGTGCTGGTTCTCTAAAAACTGCATCAGTTTGTTAGTTCGCTTGTTTTTAATTGCTTTCTCATTCCTTTCATTAGCTCACTTTCTCCAAATAGTAGACATCTTCCCTTTATTCCTCAGTCCTTATCCATTACCTATGTTTGCAATTCATCTTGTAAGCAGCAGGCTGGTATTCTCAGACATAAGAGGTGAAAGGCTTTACAAGCTTTACAGACTCCATTTCTGTGCTGCCAAGTACACTTCCCAAATCTAAACAGGACCTAGATATTGCAATCTCTGCCTCCAATTCAAAGTCTGAGCATCACAGCGAAGGGAGCAGAATGTTAGGATAACACATATCAGAAGAGCAGAATCAAATGGAAAGAAAGGAACAGACAAGAATGTTCAACTAATACTCAACTGAGATTCTTCAGTGCTGTTTTTTACTCAGTGGGACACGAACGGGTGTAATTTACCAAATTCTTCCTCCGTAAATCAAGCGGCATGCAGATCAGCATTCCATTAAGACATATGTATGGAAGTGAAAAACATATCATTTTTCCACTGCAAGAGGAAAAGCAGTACAGGAAAACTGTTAGAAAGCTGGCAGCTATAAAATAATTTGTTTGTTTTAATTTATTTTGCAAGGACTAACTCATTCACTGACACGAGTGGATTAGAGTCTACTTTGATATAGCACAGTCTTATTGTTCAAAGTGTCTACTGAAATTACTAGATCGCATGCTGTCAATACATGCCTATGATTCTAGCATTTTATCAAAAAAACCCTTTACTTTTACAAAAATCATTGGAGTTCTGTTAAGTAAAACATTAAAAGAAAGTGTTTCACAAATTTAAGTACTTCCTTTTTACTAATTCCTGGGAAGTAATCAACAGAGGAACTCCTTCCTGCACCTGTGTATTATTCAGAAATAGTAAAAATACCTTAAAATTTTGAATTAAATTCCATCTTTGGACACAGCCTGCAAAAATAAGAATTTCTTACAAGGTGTCATTGACCACCTTTTCTGAAACAGTCGGTCCAGATGATCCCTTTGTTTATCAGGCAATACTAAGATAGAAACATGAAACTAATTCATTTATAGAGGGTTTTGTCTGAAGGAGAAGACACATTATTTACCTTTTACTACCTTTTCACCTCTAAAATGAGATTAAATACTTGCAAGTTAGAACGCATGAAGACGCCTTTTGGTTTTGAGGGATTTTTTTGTGTTCTTAAGCATTGTACTAACAAGCAACCTTCTGAAGAAATGAACACTGGAAACATTTCAGGAGTTTGTGTGCTTCTAAATTAACATTTAGGAGCAAATTAGTTTTTTATCATTTCTTTGAAGCATTTATATTTTGAGCACAAAGACAGCAAAACTGAAAATTTTTTTTTTTGGGACATGTAACTTGAAGAGAAGTATTATCCAAAATATTAAATATGTTTATGCAAAATAACACAGGATCAAGCTATAAATCAATCAGAGCCTTAATTTTGTTAAATTTCTTTTATTTCACTTGCGGAAGGCTTTTTGGTAGCAAAGGCTCCTGCTGCAAGTTCCCTCTTCTTGTTCTGAATTTTCAGGGTATTTTCTTCTACTGAATCTTTCACAATGAACTGAAATACAAAAAAAAAAAAACCCCAAACCCAAGCAAAAACCCAGAACACTGAAATGAAGATGTTATTTTTCTCTAAATAAAGGTTTAGGAGAAATTTAGGTATTTTGGAAAAAAATGCTAGGGAGCTGAGTAGCCTAAGTACAGTTACATTATTTAGCTATTACTTTGTACACACGAAGGAAAGGGATGTAAAGCAGTTGGACGAAAAGATTTGGTATTTTAATTTTTTTGTGCTTTTTTTGTTTTAAACATTTATTGGAAGGATATCTATCTCTTCTTTGCTACTTTTATTAGAAGAGTACCCGTGTTCAGTTTTTGTGATGGAATATTAACGAGGCAGGCTAGCTGCACTTACACAGCTAAACAAGTTGCTACGACAATAACAAAAGTGTTCTACATACCTCCAAGATAATGAGCTGTAATAGCCAGGCTAACCAACTGCTATGCTGCCCCATTTCAGTCATTCCAAATAGCTCAACAGAGACATTTAATTTCTAATATTAAAATCTGACAATCCAAAATACACTTCAACAGTCACTCCACAATTTATTTTTACTGGTGAGACTGTGATGGCACTATTTTTAAAATACAGTAAAGCTTCTGGGAAAATAATTATTTATTCATAACCAGAAAACTATTGGGATCATCTTTCAACTCACCTTAGTAATAACAGCATTATGCTTCTGACCCAGCCTGCAACACCTGTCAAAACACTGGTCTTCTGCAGTGGGGTTCCAAGCTATTAGTAGCAGCAATGAACAAGTTAAATAACCTCCCTTCAAAACATAGTAATAGTGCCCGTGGAATCACAAAGCGGATATTGTACCATCACTTCGTGAACAAATATTGCTTGCAGATTAATTACTGCCAGACTAATGTCTTACTCTTTAAGTATCCCGCTATGAAGATAGCTTTGAGAACTTCTGGTTATACGTTCATAACAAGCAGGAACTTCATGTAAATGCTTTAAAACCAGAGTTTTTCAGGAATCTAGGAGACATCAAAACAATCCTGCTATTTTAATTCTGAAACAAACACTGCATATACTAAGTGCCTCCGTATCTGATGGCAAAATCTAAATCAGCTGGACACAAGCAGTTACTTAACAGTAAACTGGACTGTTAAGAAAGCCCACGTGTACTTTCATTAGTATATACAATAATTACCATGTTAGGTGAACAAGAAACTTTGATGAACGCAAATCGATAGTGTAGCTGTTACTACTTATATTTTGAATGTAACATTAAATGAAATGCCAAGTTTGTGCTCTGCGTTTCTCCAGCATGTTTTATCTATCTAGAGGTACAGTACTACTAGTTCTCAGAGAATAGGTACTTAAATCTACATAAACTGTAGTAATGTTCTGTCTCTGATAAGCAAGTCTTGTGCAATGGGCTCGCCTTGTCATGTCACCCACATACTGCAAGTTGTCTAAGAATTCTTCTAATGACTCGTTTTAGATTCTAAGAACCTCTGATGCCTACACACACTCAGAGACATCAAGCTGCAAGATAAAAGCCAAACAAGTCTTGTTTCTCCAGTCTATGGTAGTAAGCAAAAGAGCAACAAATTATGTATTTGTCACTGCAAGATGAACATTCCTGGCAAGCTATATACGGCAAACTGTTCCAGTATTAATCTCACTATATGAGAACGACATGGTGTCTGGAGGAAAGACGTAGCCCAAATATACAGAAGTATATTCCATTCTATTTTTGCTGTAGTCAAGAAAGACTGAAGTGTGCTACTTTCACTCTTCTCTCATCAGTCCAGCACAGGAAAAGTGAATTGCAGTATTTCTATGCTTTTCTGCAGTATCTCATACAAAGGATACTGTATTTTACATTGGAAAATATTAAAAAGCCTAAGCCTTAGAGAAACATCTGTATACTTGTGATACTCCCACATTAAAAGTTCGTGTTTCTTCCTAAAGGTGAGAATTCTGCATCTATGATTGTATTTGAACAAACAATTTTAAGCGGGGGGGGGCGTGGGAGGGAGAAAGTCATCTGTGACTGGATAAATATTCCTCCCTTGCACTGTGGTATTGCACCTCTCAGAGAAAGAATGCAGACCTCCAAGCTACAGTTCTACAATAAATCCACAGAACTTGAAAAACTGGTTACTCCACTGGTATTTCTGCTTCTTAAATCCTATTATTGCTGCTAGTGCACTTCAAGGAATGCTAATGCATGACTGAATCTCATTCGGCACTGGTTATTCAAAAGTCATAAAGGATCGTGTGGGCCCACTGCTCCTCCATCAAATACACATAGTCAACCACTGCCACTTGGGATGGTTACCATCACAGGATGGCTACCAGCAGGATGAAAAGATGCTGTTCAGTGGTGGATAAAGGCTGCAATTATATTTGGCCCTGGGTTGTTAGGTATTACTATAGACTGTAGATGACTCGGTGTTAACAGTGCTTAGCTTATTTTCTTAGACCTGCTTGCCACAATACGATGAATTCATTACACCTCATTCATTATTTTCACAGAAGATTAAAATTCTCTTGCTGTTTTCACAAGTATTCAGGGAATTGTTAAAAAAGCAGCAGTCAGACTCGATGGCATTATGGTAGTTTAGATCCCTTACAACTGAACGAATCAATGCAGTACATACACAGACAGTATTTCTGAAGACGCATTGCGATTCACAAAAAAATTCTTTCACAGCAACTTCTCCATACTCTTACTCATGCTTAATTTCTTTCATTTATTAAATAAATAGCTTTTGTCTTCATACTGTCAATATCACTGACCTGATGTCCAGACTAGTACCTTTCCTTATTGGTGGTGACAGATGCCCAAGTCCAAAGCTAAACTATAATTTTGTTTCTTTCAAGTGCAGAATTTGTTTCAGTTTCCAACTGCCAAAAAAACTTGGACATTACAGCAGAGGAGTAAACGAGGGGAAGGCAGGAAGTGAATAGAAAAACCTTGATGTTGTACAGTGACACAGCACATGAACCAATTTTGCTAAGAATACCATTTTGCTATCAATAAAGGTAATTTACATTTTTATTCCTTACAAATAATTTTGCATTTCTGAGTGCTTTAATGAAAGGAAAAAAACTTCCTAAATTTAGGTATTACTAGTCTCCCGTGACCACAAAAGGTAACCTCAGACTAATGTCTTAATTTATAAATAAATCCTTAATAATAACAGAAGAGATTAGAGCAGACAAGCACTACATTAAATATATACTGTTCCTCAAATTCCACTTTATGGCTTTTGAAGTTCATAAACAACGAATAGGAAACCTCATTCAAAAGTATCAGAAAGAAAGAGAGGTATGAAGAAGGAACAGATAGCATATGCTACACTGTAAGGTGAAGTACTACCACTCTGTTAGTAGTACTACTAGCATTCTTTCCACTCACAGTAGATAAATGGACAGCAGAAAAATATAGTGTTAAAACAAGAAGGTGCTAGGGAAACAAATGAAGAAAAGTCCTATTTGCCTTTTAACAGATACTCATCAGTGTCATTCATTCTCAGACGGGCTTTCCTTCTGCCTCTTAGGAAAACACCAAAGAAACTTCACCTAGATTAAGCCATATCATTATGAACAACCCATTACTCACGGGATCCATTAAAAACACTCGGAAAGCTGCTGTCAGATTTAATCCAACTCCACCCGCTTTCACAGACAAAAGCCCTATAGTTCAGGACCCTGCTTGGTTGCTTTGGAAACAACAAATTGCTTCCATTCTTTTCTTCTGTGCCACTGACCCATCCAAACGAGTAAAGGCAAACCCTGATTCTCTAAAGTAAAAGTGTTCAATTTAACAATCCATTTTCAGTGACAACAGGAAATAAATACATTAAAAGCCTAACCTCTGCTTTGAAATGTGTATTCAAAATTCTGTTTCCTTTAAGAGGTCTTTCTAAAACACCATAAAACCACGTTTTTTTAAAATAACATCAGTTCTGCTTCAAGGGGTTTTCTATCAGTGACAAGAAAGTTGTAAACTGAGAAACAACCAGACATTTAGCAGCTGGACTATCTCTCCATAGTTCTACTGAAGCATGCATAAGTGCGTTTATCCGAAATCAAATAAAGCATTTATCCGAAATGAACTTGTTCTGACTTGGCTAGAGTCCGTTCCTACAGATGGCTTTGATAAAGTTCACATCAATTGAGAGAAATCGCTGTTCAGTAATACCTTTTAAATGAACTAATCTTGAATTCTGTGGATAGGCTTTCTTTTAATTTCCATAGGAAAATAAGGGTTCAGCATTTTTAATGGTCGCAAACTACAGGATGATTGAGAGTGCTTTGGGAAAGAGGATTCACAACCCGTTTTCCAGACACACTTCATGTTGTCAAGTCTGCAAGTCCCCTATCTCCAGGGTATGTGGAAAATAGGAGCAAAGTGCTGGAACTTCAGAAAATAAGGCTTAAGCGATGGACAGCCCCAAGGCAAGTGCTCTAAAGTAGCAAAACTCAAGAAGCGAGAAAGGCTTCCCCCAGAAATACTGAAGCAAATAAGGTATGCAAGACCCTTGGCTTGGTATGACGGGGATAAGGAGGCACCAGAAGCTCTCTTGGAATCAACATGAGAACAAAAGGAACAAGGAATTGCATTTGAGGCAGAAGAGCACTGCTAGTTTTCTCAGTAAGGTTTAGCTATTATGAGGTAAAGAATCACTAACTAGAGAATGCAAGTAACTGCACCAGCTAAAAAAGAAAAAAAAAAAATCTTGATTTATTCTCGATCATAATGTCTGAAATTAGTTCTTAAGTCCCCACAAAAAGATTTTTAGGGAATAAATCTGTAACCAGCATTTGAAAGAACAATTTCTTCATTAAAAGTTAAGAACTTAATGTTTCAGAAAAGCAATCTCAAAATGAAAAGGTCAAAGTACGAGCAGGAAGATACAAATTCTGGCAGCAAATGAGAGTGCGGCAAAGAAAATTGATGCGGCAGACCTTGAGAAACAAGTCTACAAAGTAAAATAACAATATCGCAATGTTTTTTCTGACAAGCGTTGTATTGAACATACGCCCATTTGGTTTTCCCCTCTAGAGCAGAATATATATTGTTTAAATAAGATTTAAGAAAGAAGGATTTATTTAGATTTTGTTTCCAAAAGTAAATTAAGATTTCAGTAAGTTTCAGTGGTTATAAATCTGCTCTATCTTCAGAAACTGAAACAAAAGGCAAAGCTCTTTACCAGAAGTTTTATTTAATTAACACACATCTATGTACCGAACAATGACCAGCGTCACATTACAACTGGTGTTCTTTTTGTCTTGTTTCCCTGCTGCAAAATTTGCTTGTCGTGTGATTTTAGTACGCATTTTCTTCTGTGCTGGCTAGACATGCTGGACAGGCATCTAAATAATAACTTGAAGTATGTTATTTATATGTATAATATGTTCGGTATATTTACACAGTTATAGATTATGCTGTACAAAACCATAATGAAAGCTAAATAAAACACAATAGAATGCACCTTTGAGCTAGATATCCACTCCTGATCAGGCTTCTTTCCATTACTGGAGTCTATTTCCTCTTCTAGGGGACCATTCCACCAAGTTGTCTACTTGAACCTTATTCCTACAGAGAGGGCATTTGGCTATGAAAAAGCCCAAACAACGTTAAAAGAAACATATTAAACTAGTTATTTCTACTGAATGATAAATATCACCTTTACAAAGCACCTTTTATGCATTTATTATATTGATGTTTGTGTAAAAAAATCTCAAGGATTCATTCTTGTCACACACTCTGTCATTTCTGACATGACAGTCAAAATATTTCATTTGCAAGAACATTAACATGACATAAACACTACACATTTTGTAAATACTCAGCCTTCCTTAAAAGTGAGGTGATCTTCTTTCTAAGCATATTTATATTGAAATAAATAGCTCAGGGTTTTAAAGCAAGGATATATTTGTGCTATGGGAGTAAGACTATTTAAAATATGAGAGAAATAAACCGTCTTTCAAAGACAATATCTTTCTTAGTTACAAACAAAGAATGACCTTTTACCCTTTTTCTTCAAAGCCTGCACAGAAATAATAGCAGCCTGATGAAATATGCTTTGTCAGGACCAGACACGGGGTATCTTCTGTTTTTCCCCAACAGACACATGAAATGAGACATAATTTAACACCAAAAGCCTTTTTCTCTGAAGTATATTCTAGGTAAAGCAAAATTTATACAATAGCACTGTCGTACGACTACTTACAAAATTTAACAGAAGACTGTGTGCACTGTACAAATGGACAACTTCGTGAAGCAAAACATGACAGACGTGAAAAACTTCTGCCTAATGGAGCAACTCTTTAAAATTAGCTAACTCTGTTTATATGGAAATCTGACCACGGAACCAAGGCATCTTTAGAGAGGCTACAAAGCAGAACTCACAAAGCACATGAATACTGGGGGCTGCTAATCTGGAATGAGTCGCTAGCCAATTAAAGAGACTGGCAGTCCTAGTCTAATACATTAATTTATTGCAGCAGTAAAGACATGCTTTCAAGAGGCAGAATCTTAACACAATTTTGAAATAACAGTTTTCCAAATGTTGTGAACGAATGAGCCATTCCTGATTTGGCAGCAAACCAAAAATCCTCCAGTGACAAGACAAAATAAATTGATTCTATTAAATCTGAAAAAAAGTTTTCTGGAGAAAAAAAGTCCTAACAGTGCTCATAAAGACTTTTTTTTTTTTTTTTTTGTAATGAAAAGCTCACATCTTTCTGCATTCCTTCTCCACTTTAGTACTGTAATTATAAGCAAAACACAAAAGTCAGCTGAACAATGCCAACACAGATACTGAAGACTAACGGTAAAAGCATATGAAAATGACTAAAAATGTGTCACAATGAACAGCTAGAAGAAGAAAGAATGTTTGAATGTACATCTGGCAAGCTTTTATAAGAATGCAGTTGATACACAAAGACATTAGATTACTGTAGAGATCTTACTTCTGCATAGGATCTTCACTTACTTGCACAACTCTAAATTTAGTCTCAACAGAAGACTGAAATGAAGGTAGTGTTAACTCTCAAGCTGTTAAGTACTAAGAAGTTTTTTCAATCTCTGTAAATGCTTTTAGGTTAACACTAGAAAGATAAAACAATTTCCAAGTTCATAATACTATGACAGACCAAACTTTTTACTCAGCAGTTTTGTGTTTGCAGCTTCACATCTCATTTCTCACTGATGATTTAATGCTGTCATTTGTATTAATAATGGCAACCATTATCTTGCCTGGAAGAATCCTGTTTGAACCCCAGCTGCTTTGGGGACAGGGTATGCAGTTTGTTGGTCTACTTGGTTTTCAAGGTGATACCTAAAGTACTTTCCCATGTTATTTACTAGGAGAGATTTGCACTGTAACCATTCAGGCACAGAAACTATCCAGCTCAGATACAGTACTAGGACTAATACCTATCATGTGGAAACAGTAAATTCCCCAGCGCTGGGATTTAGATGCATGTCAGAGTTTTCGCTAAAAGCTGCAAAAACCTCCTTGGCAACTGATTGAAATCAGGAATCATTTTGAAGGTAAGAAAGGCTTATTCACTCACTGTTTTAGAAACTTACGATAGTTCAAAAGAGCAGAATCCACACCCACCTGTGTTCAGACTTCACTGCTGTGAAAGCAATCTATAGATAACATGGGATTGGACAAAGGCAGTAGTTCTGGAGATTCCATGGTCCTTTCTAGGCAAAACATAGTAAGTAATTTGACTTTACAGTCAAGTAGCATATAATGATGATAATTTCATCACATCATAACTGAGTTTATTTCTTGCATGTTAAAAGCACCAGAAGGTTCAGTAGGGGCACTGACTGCTACAGACACATCAAGAACCCCTGCACTGGAAAAAGGCCTCTGCAAGTGCTCTCTCCTTCACTAGTTTCCCTCAAATTTCTCAGGAACTCTATAGAGTGGGATAGCTGCATCAAAATTTTGTTTATCTGGCAATGGAACAATGTCAGTCCAGAAGCCAGACAGACCACACTTGCCACCTCTGTCTCCTTAGGTTCACTGACTATGTACAAGCAGGGACTAATCCATCCCTGCTTGTTCCTAATAAAGAACACCACCCAGGTCTGTGCTAACATTTGTAGCTCTATTCTGGCTGAGGAGGAGGCAGAACAACTCCCAAGAATAAGTGCAGCAGCGCTGGATACAGATGGTGAGACTACCATGCCATTATATTGTCCTAGAAAGAAAAGGGCAAACAAAAAGGAAAAGTATAACTTAGAAGCACACAAGAAAAATAAATACTACGGTTTTCAAAAGAGCAGTCAAAGTATACTCATCGGCAAGTTTTTTCTGGATAGAACCCAGAGAAGGGCCATAAAGATGGCTCACTGTCAAAGTTTATCAGCTTGGAAGAAGGAGTGTAGACATGATTTTAATTCAACAGTCAACTTCCAATACACAGCTTTTGTCTCTTTTAAGCACAATAATATATACGTGCATCACATCACATACAAGCAGTGAAGAGGCACCCAGCCATATGGAGGCATACAATGCTGCACACTTTTACCCCAGGGAAAAAGTAAGGTAAGAACTACAGAACACGCTTTTGAAAATACTGATGGACCTTACCATTGTTCAGTTTGACAGCTACTCTCTCCATAGATTGACTTCAGGCCAATAGTTTTTAGAAGCCAGCTGATAACTAGGTTTACACTCTTCACCATGATTTAAAAGAACAATAGCTAGATTGCCTTCTGGTGATAGCAGTTCATGGCTTTTGAATAGCTATTACAATTACTTTTAACCACAGAACAACCAACCTCTTCATTTCTGAGGACTTCAAAAATACACGGTTTACAAAACACATGTGCACAGTGGGTCATCACAGGAAGAGTCAATGATTCCAAGCTAACTGCGCGTTCTTCATCTGAACCAGAGCTCAGAACCAACTTAATTTTACTCAGTAATGTCTCACGCAATTCTTCAGGAGTTTTATCATTTGCAAATATAGAAACATGCTTAAACCCAGAGATTTCCATACAGGAAACACTCAGAGCTCTCATGCATCAAAACAGTTCAATTGATCAAAATGCAATCAGAACAGCTGATACACAATGAGGATATAGCCTACAATACATAAAAACACAAGCTGCCCCATACTACAGAAAATTCTGACCTACTATTTCAAAATATATTAAGAGTAATCTTACTTGGAAAAATGGTAATTAGAACTTAAAAGTACCTCAGCTGTATGCTCAGTGGTAATTATGTGTGCAACACAATGCCTGATGGGAATAAGCAATTTTCATATGGCAGCTGTTCAAGTAGCAACAATACTATGGACATGACACTATTTATAGTTAAGATTGCTTTATATTTTAAGTAAAGAAATTCAAGTCATACTCAGTTAATAATTAAGCTCTAAATAATTACTGAACAATTTTCAAATAATTTTTCCATCCTGTATTCTTCAGGAAGATAAACAACAACCTTCTAAAAAAGGTTCTGACCATATCTCATTGGTCTTACGGTATCCTGAAAAATCAACAAGCATTTCCCCTTTGTTGTCTTACAAAACCTGTAAATAACACTAATGTTCAAAGGGGTGAAGATGTTATATTTTGACCTATTTCTTTGGAATACCCGAGTATTCTTCTACTTCAAGAGCAATAAATTTCTTTATTTGGCACTTTGACAGCCTCAGACAGTAATATTTCATTCTGAGTATGTAAGCAAAAAGGCACCTGTCTCCTCCCCCTTCCTCAGCTGGTTCGAGGAGTTAATCACACAAATTCCAGAAGTGCCAAAGTGAATCTGCCTACTCAAAAGCAGGGAATGGAAAGTGTGCTCACTACTCATGGAGTGGCACTGTAATGACAATACCACTCCAGTTTTGTATTTCCATCAAGTCTCCCCTTGGGACAGCAGATCTGTATCCTTTTACTATCAGGAGAGATTACAGGAAGTAGTACTTTTATATCATCATAACCAGTATAGATCACGTTTACATATTAAAACAGCTCAGCCCTGTGGTACCACTTCATTCTCAGCCAAAGCCTACGTAGCAAACCCCGGCACCCCAGATCGAGTTTCCCGCCTCGAGAGGACAGGACGCACCCCCGCCGCGTGCCGCTCAAGCCCCGCCCCTGGACATGCCCCCCCACTCGTGGCAGTCTTCCCCCTCGCGGGGAGAACAGCGTCCTCAGCCAAT
Source organism: Ifrita kowaldi (assembly GCA_013398055.1). Classification (NCBI taxonomy): domain Eukaryota; kingdom Metazoa; phylum Chordata; class Aves; order Passeriformes; family Cinclosomatidae; genus Ifrita; species Ifrita kowaldi. The sequence continues at coordinate 43,558 of VZRS01014559.1, forward strand.
CAGAGACCTTCCCTCGCGCCCAGTCCGCGCGGGTAGTAGCCAATGGGAAGCCAGAAGCTGAGGCGAGGGGCCAATCAACGGTCTTCGCTCCCGCGTTGCGCACGCGGGTAAGGGCCAATGGAGAGCCAGCACTTGAGGCGAGGGGTTTGAGGCGGTTAACGGTCGGCAGTTGGTGCCGGTCGGTCGAGGCGGTGGACGTTTTGTGGCGCAGCCGGAGTTCGTCATCTTAGCAAGGCACCATGGTGGGAGACGGGATCATTGCGGCTGCGGGGGGGAGAAAGGGCTTTTGGAGACGGCATCCTTGCGGCTGCGGGGGGAGAAAGGGCGTTTGGGACCGTTTCTGCTGCAGCACCTCAGGGGATTTCATGACTGCACGTGCTGCGGCAGGACTCGGAGGCGGTCTCTGCTTGAAGTCCCCGCGGTAGCTCTAAGGAAGCTCTAAGGTTGGGGAGAAGGAGAGAAATTAGTTTAAAAGCTTATTAACTTTCGGGGAGGCGCGGCATAGAAACCGGCCGATAGCTAGCAAGACGAGATATGTGCAAGGGAAGCCTGTTCGGAGCAGGCACCTCCCGCGCGAAGAGGCGAGGGACGAACTGAAACTTGATCCGGGAGGCGGGGAGGTAGCGGGAAAGAGCATGGTGGCCGCCGGCCGGATCTATCCGCCGGTTTTGGGCCGCTTTGGCGCGTGAAGCCGTAGACGGCACGGTGCGTGCTCCTGGGACGGCGGCGGTGGTGAGGGACGGGGCGGGTGGCGCGTGCCGGGAGCCGCTCCTTGAGGGTAGCCAATCAGAGGAGGAGGTGTGGCCAGCGACGGTGAGGGGCGGGGCGGGCGGCGCGTGCCGTGGGCCACTCGCTGGGCGTAGCCAATCAGGAGCGGGTGCGGCCGGCGGCGTGAGGGGTCTCGCGGGCGGCGCGAGGCCCGTGCCGGATCTGCGGGGGTGGAGCGGAGAGTGCGGAATTCGATGAAGCTACCAAGGAAACGGGGAAGAGCAGCCCAGACATCTTGCTTTTTCTTTCCCGCCTCTGCTTTTTTCTAGATACACTCCAACAGTAAACTAGAAAAGCAGCTTATTTCCATCTCGGGTGTAAGACAATTGAGGTATTGGGAGCTTAAACATACATGGCACAGTTGCTTAGAATCACAGGAGCTAGCTAAAAGGGGGCAGATTACAGTTGCTTGGGACTCTAAGACAATTTCACATAAGAATATGTATGAAAAAAATATGTACGAATTGCTAGGGCCTAGATAGTGCTATGCTTATTGTACAGGAAAGTGAATGATCATGTACATGTAGTGAATGATCCTGTGCAGGAAAGATTCTTGCAACAGTTACCCAGTACGTGGTTTGGTAACAAGTCAAGGAAATTGGGGGGATATTATCTAAAAAGGTCTTCCAAAGACTAAAAGAAGGTGAAAAAGAGACTAGGCTGAATATTAAAGAGGGAATATATATGCAGCATTTTAAGGGATAATGAATTTGTATTCACCTATGTGTACATAGAAACTATGTTGTCTTTAGGATCTTCCAATATTCTCAAAGTCAGTGCAGGTCAGCTAAGGTGAGTAGTGTCTTGCCAGCAGCAGACAATTCGTTCTCTTAAACTGTCACTTAAGAGCAAACGGAATATTGCAGCAAAGGAAGATCATTGAAAGTACAACCCACGGGCAGATAGCCCCATGTCTCATTATCATTCTCTTTTTACTTTGCAGCGTGAATGCATATCCATCCATGTTGGTCAGGCTGGTGTTCAGATTGGCAATGCATGTTGGGAATTGTATTGTCTTGAACACGGGATCCAGCCTGACGGTCAAGTGCCTAGTGATAATACTATGGGACGTGGAGATGATTCATTTAATACTTTCTTCAGTGAGACGGGAGCCGGTAAACATGTTCCGAGAGCAGTGTTTGTAGACCTAGAGCCAACCGTAGTCGGTATGTACCCAGCATTAAAGGTCTTAAGTGAAAAAGTGAGGATCCTTTACAGATTCCCTACTGTCTTTTTTTGTTTCTATAGAACACAACAGATTTTAAAACATGTGTCTGGATGCTGTTTTGACATTTGAGGTTATTCTTATTGGAAAGAAATTAAATAATGGTCTACAGGTAACAATATCTGGAAAACAAGAGAACTTCTTTACGATCTGGATCATCTTTCCAGACTGCTGCACTGCATACAGAGTTTCGTTTGAGTGCTGTCCAGTATCATGTCTGTACCTGTAATGTAGTTTTCTGAGTGATCTCTATGTTCATTGAGTACAAATACTGCTTTATGTGTGCCTGATGTTTACCCTGAAACAAAGGGGCAGAAGTGATGCCAACTTCTGAAGACTAGTCAGACAAAGCTGTGTGTTGTCAGAGATGCTGTCTATACTCTTTTGACACATGTGCTTCGTGTGTAGTCACTAGGCAGCACATACAGAACGGAACAGATCAAATTTATGATGCAGTATTTTGGGGTTTTTTGTAGATGAAGTACGTACAGGCACGTATAGGCAGTTATTCCATCCTGAGCAGCTCATTACTGGGAAAGAAGATGCAGCCAATAATTATGCCAGAGGCCATTATACCATCGGAAAAGAGATCGTTGATCTAGTGCTAGACCGCATTCGCAAACTGGTAAGGATTCATGCTGCAAGTTAGTATTTAAAATAATTGATGCAGCTCTATAGCTAGCTATATTGATGGTTTGCTGGTTTTTTGTTAAGAATTTTATGCCTAGTTAATTGTTCAAAACAAAATAAACCTTTTATTTCCTTGCCTGCCCCGTCTCCCCTTTAAATAAAACTTCAATCAGTTAAACCAGGACCTTTCAAGAACACTGGTTTTTTTATTATAACAATGTAAAACTGGCAGACTTATGGCAGAAATTATTTTGAATGATTATTTTAACACTGATTTCTCCAAAACCAGCAATAACTTTTTTTCTCTCATTTTTTTTCACCTCATTATAGGCTGATCTATGCACAGGGCTGCAAGGCTTCCTTATCTTTCATAGTTTTGGAGGAGGCACTGGTTCAGGGTTTGCATCACTGCTCATGGAAAGGCTGTCTGTTGACTATGGCAAGAAATCTAAGCTGGAGTTTGCAATTTATCCAGCACCACAAGTTTCCACTGCTGTAGTGGAACCCTACAATTCAATTCTAACTACCCACACAACATTAGAGCATTCAGACTGTGCCTTTATGGTAGATAATGAAGCCATTTATGATATATGTCGTCGTAATCTGGACATTGGCCGTCCTACTTACACAAATTTAAACCGATTAATTGGGCAAATTGTTTCATCCATCACAGCCTCACTGCGTTTTGATGGAGCCCTCAATGTAGATCTGACAGAATTTCAAACTAACCTGGTTCCATACCCACGAATCCATTTCCCCTTGGTAACATATGCCCCTATCATCTCTGCTGAAAAAGCTTATCATGAGCAGTTATCTGTGGCTGAAATTACCCACGCATGCTTTGAACCAGCCAACCAGATGGTCAAATGCGACCCTCGCCATGGCAAGTACATGGCCTGCTGCATGTTATACAGAGGCGATGTTGTGCCCAAAGATGTCAATGCAGCCATTGCCACTATCAAGACTAAGCGTACCATTCAGTTTGTGGATTGGTGCCCAACTGGATTCAAGGTATGTAGCTTTTTAAGTGCTCGATATCTAAATGATTAGGAATTGTGTAGTCTTCAGGGAGGTGACAGTCATACTACAATGTTGTAATGTCCCTGTTAAATATTTTGGTAAAGTGCAAAATAACTCTAAGCTATTTTATTTGTAATCGTGGTGATTTTTGATTAACAGAAATGAGTCTTTAAGCCTTAGCACTGCTAAGGAAAGTTCTCATTTGTTTTCTTGAAGGTGGGCATTAACTACCAGCCTCCAACTGTGGTGCCAGGTGCTGACCTTGCCAAGGTGCAGCGGGCTGTGTGTATGCTGAGCAACACAACTGCTATTGCAGAAGCATGGGCTCGGCTCGACCACAAATTTGATCTGATGTACACTAAGCGTGCCTTTGTGCATTGGTATGTTGGGGAAGGGATGGAGGAAGGAGAATTTTCTGAAGCCCGGGAAGACCTGGCTGCCCTTGAGAAAGATTATGAAGAAGTTGGCCTAGACTCGGTAGAAGCAGAGGCTGAAGAAGGAGATNACTACCCACACAACATTAGAGCATTCAGACTGTGCCTTTATGGTAGATAATGAAGCCATTTATGATATATGTCGTCGTAATCTGGACATTGGCCGTCCTACTTACACAAATTTAAACCGATTAATTGGGCAAATTGTTTCATCCATCACAGCCTCACTGCGTTTTGATGGAGCCCTCAATGTAGATCTGACAGAATTTCAAACTAACCTGGTTCCATACCCACGAATCCATTTCCCCTTGGTAACATATGCCCCTATCATCTCTGCTGAAAAAGCTTATCATGAGCAGTTATCTGTGGCTGAAATTACCCACGCATGCTTTGAACCAGCCAACCAGATGGTCAAATGCGACCCTCGCCATGGCAAGTACATGGCCTGCTGCATGTTATACAGAGGCGATGTTGTGCCCAAAGATGTCAATGCAGCCATTGCCACTATCAAGACTAAGCGTACCATTCAGTTTGTGGATTGGTGCCCAACTGGATTCAAGGTATGTAGCTTTTTAAGTGCTCGATATCTAAATGATTAGGAATTGTGTAGTCTTCAGGGAGGTGACAGTCATACTACAATGTTGTAATGTCCCTGTTAAATATTTTGGTAAAGTGCAAAATAACTCTAAGCTATTTTATTTGTAATCGTGGTGATTTTTGATTAACAGAAATGAGTCTTTAAGCCTTAGCACTGCTAAGGAAAGTTCTCATTTGTTTTCTTGAAGGTGGGCATTAACTACCAGCCTCCAACTGTGGTGCCAGGTGCTGACCTTGCCAAGGTGCAGCGGGCTGTGTGTATGCTGAGCAACACAACTGCTATTGCAGAAGCATGGGCTCGGCTCGACCACAAATTTGATCTGATGTACACTAAGCGTGCCTTTGTGCATTGGTATGTTGGGGAAGGGATGGAGGAAGGAGAATTTTCTGAAGCCCGGGAAGACCTGGCTGCCCTTGAGAAAGATTATGAAGAAGTTGGCCTAGACTCGGTAGAAGCAGAGGCTGAAGAAGGAGATGAATACTGAGAAAACTAAAGCCTGGAAAAATTTATTTAAAAAAAAAAAATTGCAGAACCCTGTTGGTTTGTTTTCAAATGTGTTTCCAAATAAAGTTCCAGAGATTATACTGCTGCTTTTTCTACTTCACTATTAATAGGTGTATTCATGAAGGAAGGACCATTTGAGATGGCAGGTTTTGGTAATGGATCTGTTACCTGCTTTAAAAGTGCATGGTAATTTTTACATTCCTATATTGGCCTAGTAAAAAAAAAATCTGATATCCTTTACCAGTATGGTCACATGAATAGAGCTTTAGAGACACATGGAAGCAGCTCTATCATGGGACACTTGGCTTTTGTAAAAATCACTGACCCCGTTGGTGAGAGCATGGTGCTAACACCACCACGGTTGTGGTTTCAATCCCCATGCAGGCCATTCAGCTAAGAGTTGGACTTAAGTGATCCTTGCGGGTCCATTCCAACTGGGACTATTCTGTGAAATAACTAGGCTTTTGCTTGGGTGGTTTGTTGGTTGGGGTGTGAAGTTTTTTTGTTGGTTATTAAGAAAGAATTGCTGTATTTAAATAGAAAAAAGTCTCTGATTTTGACTCTGGGAGACTGGAAGAACCCAGGTTTCAGTAGCCTAATTGCATTAGGCATGCTGCTGCCGGCAGTAGCTGCTCCAAGCCGTGCCCGAGTGAAAGCCGATCCGCACACAAACCACCAACCAAACACCCGTCAACAAGGTCTTCCATTTATGAGCCACCGTTCCAAGTCCGCCTCACACTCCTCAAGGATCATTTCCAGTTTATCTTCCCACTCGAGAGCTCCGCCTGTGTACGGCGCTGCTCTGCCATGACGGAGAATTCCCGGCAGTGCTCACACAGCAACGGAGTCACGCTAAGGCCACACGGAACCTCGCACGAGAGTACCAGCCCCGGAGCAGCCGCACACTGCCGGCTGCACCCGCCCTCGCACAGCGCCGCGCAGAGGCGGCTCTGCCCACCGCGGAAGTGCAGGGCGCCGCCCTGAGAGGCGGCGGGTGCTGTGTTCGCTGCTGCAGCAGAAGTTTTCGGGACCATGGTGCAGCTTTATAACCTGCACCCGTTCGGGTCGCAGCGAGTAGTGCCCTGCAGGCAAGAACCGGCGCACTTCTGCTGCGGCCAAGGCGTGCTGTTCGTGGCCAGCACGGCGGCCAGCTGCAGGGTGGAGGTGTTCGCCGTGCGCGAACAGGGCCGCTGCGAGGCCCTGGGCTCCTTCGCCACGCTGGGTCCCGTGCTGCGCATGGCACACAGCTCGGCAGGTCAGTCCCCGCGACCGCTGGGTCCGTCAGTGCTCGGCTGGGGAGGCCGGGACGTGTCAGGCTCGAGTGCGTGGACCGGCCCTGAGGCTCCGCCGGGCGGGAATGGCGGGCCGGGCCGGGGCCGGTGGGCGGCGGGCGGCGAACAAAGCCGCTCGGGCTCCGCCGCGGGAGGAGGACCTGGCCCTCCCAGCCATCTCTCCCTCAGACTTCCCCTCAGGCTCCTTCTCAGGCTCCCTCCGAGCCCGAGGTAGGGCGCGCCTGCTGGAGCGGGCTGGCCAGCGGCCCGGGCTGGGAAGCGCGGGCCGGTCCCAGCGCCGGCAGCGCTCGGGCCTGCAGGGAGGGTGCTGGTCGCATCTCCCTTCGTCGTCTGCCTCCGCATCGGTTGCGGTCTGTGCTCCCGTGCCCGCTTTTGTTTTTCTTTTTTTTGTTTTTTGTTTTTAGAGCACGGAGTGGGTGGTCGATCCAGCCGATCCCACAGCTCTTCATGAGTCTGTTGCTTTCCATGGTCTGTAGAGAACAAAACATTTCCTCGTTAATGGGTATGAGAAGGCGGGGAGTGGGGGGAACCTTGTCTGCAGTCACAACTCATAGAGAGGATTCACGTAGGAGTTACTCTGGATCTACATCTGTAAGTCCTGTTTTTTACTGGTGTGTGGAGTGTGTGCCGCCCAGCAAAGAAATTTGCACTTTGTATTTAAGTAGAGAAAAATCGGTGAAATCTGTTTTTGGAATTTTTTGTAAGAGTTGAGACTTGAAGATGTTCTTTTTAGCGCACCACAGCAGGTAAAGTGCTCAGAAATTGTCCTCTATTTTTTAATGATATATCAGTGTGCTTTCTTTTAAGGAGACTATCTGGTGACAATTGAAGAAAAAAGCAAAGCAACTTTCCTAAGAGCATATATGAACTGGAGATGCATGTCTTCAGGGAGTTCTCGTGTGTGTGTTCGGATGGTTGGTCACAAGATGGAAGAGTCATACAGTGAAACCTTAAAAGAACAGATGTCAGTTGTTGAAATGCCACTTTCAGATCCTCCTCTGTGCGTTTCGTGTTGTCCTGTGAATGGAGATCTTCTTGTGGGCTGCAAGAATAAACTAGTCATGTTCTGTTTGAAATACCTGGTCATAAACCAGAATTTGACTGTGTTAGATTTTGAACGCTCCTTAATTTTGCACATTGATAACCTCATTCCTGCTGAAGTTGCATTTTGTGCCAGACATATAGCTGTAACAACAGAGCTGGATGTTCTAATCCTGAAACTGGAACTGGTCCAGCAAAGTGCAGGCAGGACAGAGCAATGTGCCCAGGGAGTCACTGCACCAGAAAAGGCTGAGGATGGAGGTAGGTGCTGAAATAATTTTTTTTTTTAATCTCCATGAGTCTGCTAATTGATTCCTGTTGTTCTGAAAGTAGTCTCAAACAGGGTCTTTGCCCTTCAGAAAATATTTCCAGATTGTCCTATCAAAATCAGCTGAATAATCTAGGGTGTGAAAAACTGTACCAACCTGCAGTTGGAGGTAACATTTCAGACTAATACGCCATCATGCTGCACACTTAGAGGATAGTACAGCCTCTGCAGGCACGGAATCAGGTCCCTGTTTTAGGATGCCACGATGGGTCAAGTTAAAGTGGTAGTAGTTCAGTGTGCTGTGTTCAGGAAAATTATTCTATCAGTGTCACTGCCTAAGTAACTGGCTTACACAATTAAGAATGTTTCTGTTGTGATGTTTGTGTATTTTTGTAACTGTTAGGCTCAGAACCTGCCATAATCAAGCAAATTCTCCTTTTTCAGGCCTTTATCTTATTCGGGGGCTTGCCTTAGAATTCTGGAAATCCCAGAAATAGATGTACTCAGGAGATTTCATTCCTGTGTATAGCAAGATAGCAATCCGTATGTAATCAATTACCAATTCCCACTTTTCCAAATGTATATGTATCAGATCAACACCAACAAACCTTAGAAAGGTCCTTTCTTTATAATTGAAGAAACTTAAAAGGATGGTCTTTTAGAAATGGAAACTGTACCTAGAAAAAATTTAAAGGTTCCCATTTCATATGGGAACAATATAAATGAAATGTTCTTCACTGAGTGAACATGGATCTTTTCTCAGATTGTGGTGTCCTGCCCCTAGTTGTTTTTATTACTAAAAACTACATAGAAAAGTTCCAGTTACTTTGTGAGTATTATTAGGATTTGCTTTCCAGGACTTAAGTGAGTTTAAGATAACACAACTTCCTGTAATAGCTGCCTCTGCCTTCTCAAAACCTCTTCAGCCGAAAGTCAACATTTTTTGATGACCAGCCATTTGCGGCACGGGTTGCCTTGGACTCACCTTCTAATGAACAATTTACCTGTTTGGGTTTTTTTTCCCCAAAAATCTTGACTCTTAAGTATTCAGACTGTTGAGGCTTAAATAGGAAGTGTTCCCATCTTCTAGCATGGTTGTTTTCAAAATCTTGTGGTTTGAGGAAGCCAATGCTAGCTAGCTAGCTGTAATTGGAACATTTAATTGATATTATGTCATACCATTTTATTACTGCCGAGTGGAATGGTTTGAACAATTAAGATAGCATTTTCATTGCTCAGGTGTGAAAGATGGAAATCCTTTGACAGACACTTTACAGCTTGAATTAGATGAGTTCATCATATGTCAGAAGCCAGTGGAACTGCTTGGGGAAGAAAGTAAGCTATGTGAGATACCCATCACACTGGAATCCACAGGGTTACCTACAGAAGACACAAAGCGCTTCCAAGTGGAGTATCTGCTTTTCAGGTATTACAGACGTATTTTCCCTTTTTTGGGTTAATTTACTACAGAAAACCAAACTGAGTTGTGTGTTTTGTCTTTTTGAAAGAAAACTCCTGATATTTTGACTTCTGAGGTTTTTATAAGGTTTGGTGTTTCTTTTGAACTGAGGAAATTGTGGGATACCAAAGAAAGCCCATTTTTTAGTATCTCAGAGTATTTCACTTGGAAGGGATCTGCAGCAATCATCTAGTGCAACTGCCTGACCACTTCTGGGGTGAGCCACTGTTAAAGTGTATAATTAAGGGCACAGTCCAAATGCCTCTTAAACAGTGACAGGTCTAGGGCATCAACCACCTCTCTAGAAAACCTGTTCAGTGTTTCACCATTCTTGGTAAGAAAATGCTTCTTCATGTGAAGTCCGGACCTCCCCTGGCGCAGCTTTGAGTCCTTCCCAGGTATCTTGTCCCAGGATCCCAGGGAGAAATGTTCAGCACCTGCCTCTCCAGGTCCCCTCCTCAGGAAGCTGATTTAGTCTTCCTCTTTCATCAAAATTTCTATCGAAAGCCGAGGAAGAATTGATGTCAGGGTTCCACAGTGGATTCCAAAGCAAAGGAGGGAAAAGGATGACACGTAATAGGGAAAAAAATAGTATTGGAGATGGCATGATGTTCTATATAGCTCAGTGGAAAAGAAAGAGAGAGGAAAAAGAAGGTTAAATTGAGGTCAAAATCAATTGCAGGATTTCTTCAGTGATCTCAGACTTTGACATGCATCTTGCAGACAAGCAAAGAGAGAGGATTTCGGTTTCAGGAACTCAATATAGTTCTATATAGCTGTGCCACATGCTTCTTGGCTTCTACAATGGCATTGGTAGTAGGAGTGTGCATTGTTACTGGGTGCTAAAACATGAGCTATGCCTCTTATAACCAGTGCTGTTTACTTGTCCGAAGTATATCATCATAATTTCTCACTGCAGTTCCATGTTGTTTCGGACTTTTTTCCTAGACGTTTTGCACCCGACCAGTCGCCTTTTGGGTTTTGTGAAGAGACAAAGTTGCACTCTCTTCAACTGCTTCCTGTATACCAGACAGGTATGTGGATATGCATGAATGCACTATAGACTGTGTCATAGGAGACTTGTGAAAGGAAGGAGCTTCTTTGTATATCCTGTTTCGTACACTGTGTGATTTCTGTATGATTTGTTTTTAAATTGAGATCTTTCCTCCCTTTTCAATGGTTTAAACTAAGCTTCTGTTAACAAAAACGTCTTTTAATTTGTCCAAGTTCTACATAAACCTTGAACTAACATACCAATTTATCACACCAAAAGTGTGACTAAGTCAGCTTTTATCAGTTCTTTACTGATAAATTTTGTGTTGCAAAACAGTCAGTCTTCACATTGCATTAATAAAATTCTCCGTAGTGTTACAAGATACTAGACTGCCATTCAGCCAGCTGAGGAAATCAGAGTAGTAAACCTTAATAATCACTAAGATACTGGTTACCTTTCTGAAGGGCTTTAATTAAAACTGGAAGGGATGAATGCAGACATTAGGGGTTCACTAGCTCAAGCCCCAGAAGACCCATGGAAGAATTTAATGCTGTATGTTAGCAGTCAGATTTCATAGACTCATAGAATGTCCTGAGTTGGAAGGGACTCACAAGGATCATCAAATCCAACTCCTGGCCCTGCGCAGGAGAACCCTAGGAATCCCACCAAGTGCCTGCGAATGTTTTCCAAATGGTCCTTGAGCTCTGGCAGGCCTGGGCCATGATCACTGCCCTGGGGAGCCTGTTCCAGTGCTCAGCCACCCTCTGGGGGAAGAACATTTTCCTGATAGCCAACGTAAACCTCCCCTGACACAGCTTCATGCCATTCCCTCAGGAACTGCATGTAGAATGCTCTTAGGTCTCTCCTCAGTCTCCTCCAGGCTGAACAAACCAAGTGCCCTCAGCAACTCCTCCTATGGCCTCCTTTCCAGACTCTTTACCATCTTTGTAGCCCTCCCTTAGCCTCTTCTCTAATAGCTTTATATCCTTCCTGTATTGTGGTGCCCCACACTGTCGCTAGGACTCAAGATAATGCTGCCCCAGTGCAGAGCAGAGCGGGACAATCCCATCCCTGCCCCCCTGGCAATGCTGTGCCTGATGCATCCCAGGTTGGCCTTTGCCTTTTACCAACTGCTCACTCAGTTTGAGATGGTTTACTGTCTGCTAAGTAGCAATGCCTCATTTAACTTGCAGCTGACTGAAAAGAATGAGCTACTTGCCATTTAACTTCAGCTGTCTTATGCTTTCATGTGATTTACAGGCTTTGACAAGAGGGTCTGTAGAAAATGAAGACAGCTGTTACCTGCTAAAGCGGCGTCCTAATAAATTCGCCATTTCCAGCCTTTCCTTTGCTTAAGTGATGGCGTATTTTTTTGTGAGCTGAAGTTTTGGATGAGCATTCATTCCAACTTAAAAGTAACTGTCTAAGATCAGGCTTTCAATCTGTGGATGCTTAGTTGTGGTGAATTTACCAGGACTCTCTAATGTGGTTACATCTATGAAATTTCTTCACTGGGTGCTACGTCCATATTTCTGTGAATATGCCTCCAAATGAGATAACATGTCATACAAATTTCTGACATGTGCACCAAGCTTCATGTAAAACCTCTTTTTACTAGCTACTAAGAAAACTAGTCTGCAAGGTTTGGTTGGTTTGGGCAGGTTTGATTGTATCTTTTAGGCATCAGGCTTGGAATGGAATTGCCAGTTTTTGATTTATAAAGTACATAAAATGCCTTTCTCATTGTTACGTCTAGGAAGTTCTGCAACAGCCTGTGAGGAAACTGAGAACGAGAGAAAACTTCTGAGTCTCTTTTGCTTTTTCTCTTTACCTCATGTTGGATATCTCTACTCTATTGGGAAGTTAGTAGAACTAATTTCTACTTACCAATATTCTGAGAGGTCAGAGCAGGCAGTCCTCACTCCACAGTTCCTGCATGTCATTACAAGGTACTATGTTTATGATTTTACTGATAGTATTACTATGTTTCTCTATGCTGCTGTCCTTTTTAAATTTTTTTTTCCCCTCTGGGTATGTCCTTCATGGCCTTCTGGAAATCTCTGGGCAGGCTCGTGTTAGTTCAGCATACCCTCCTGCTTAGGCTTTAAAGCCCATTTCTTCAAAGGAAAAAGAGCTGATTCACTGTAGTCTTGGCTATTTGATTTTTGCAAGTCTTAATTTCTTTCCTTCATTGTTGTGTTTTCTTCTTTCCTCTCTAGTCAGAACCTGCAGTGCTTCACAGTGAGATGCAGTGCAGCAGCAGCTCGTGATGAGGATCCATATATTGACACGACGGTGAAGGTACACTTCTCATTATCTCACTAAAAGAATGGGAGTAGTGGTATGGCACTTAGTTGACTTACGTTTTCTTTTGAGATCTTGTTAGTTTCTGGTGGCTGAACCAATAAAATAACATCCAAAATGAATATTTTACTTCAGGCTATGGCATCTTGTATTTTGGTAGTTTACAGATGTCTCAATGAAACAATCTATTATTGCCATGTAAAATTCTAGATCATTAGTAGAATGTTTTCAAAAACATGAAAAGCTATAAAATCACTTCTTTTTAAAAATAAATTCCATGCTTTTCTGTATAAAACTGAACGAAGAGTGCAGAATTTTCTTTTATTGTGTGATGTTTCTCTCTCTTAGGTGTCCTTGAAAAACCAGTGTTTCTAAGAGGCATGTAGGCAATTGAACAAGTCTGCTACCAAATATTTAGGGCATGTTTTTTAGGAGGAGGGCTTTTGATCCTTGGAGGTGTAAACTTTTTCCCTTCCTCAAATTGCTTATCAGTAAAAATCTATTGAATGTAAAGATCATGATACACATTAATAAAAGTAGTAGGAAAGATAGACAGAGGTGTATTTTAAGATAGCATTTAAGGATTTCTAAGGACTTCTTCTCAGCATGTAGACAGGAGACATAAAGAAACCGTTGGGCAGTAGGAGTTTTATACAATTTTCAAGAGACAAACGTGAGCAGAGTATTCTCTGCTCTGGATAGCTAATAACAGCACGTGACACAATCTTTGCTGTCCATTCTCTAGTCTCAGCTTTTTGCATTTTCACTGTGGGTTACATTGAAATTCATCACAATTCCTGCAGTCAGGCAACAGGGTGCCTCCTGTCTCTGTAGGAGTTTTGGAGAGGTGTGAAGGCTGCAGTCCTACACAGATTTCCATGCTGCACCTTGCCATCCACAGTCTGCCCACCCACTCTGGCATGGATCCCTCCATGGGCTACAGTCCCTCAGGGGCATCCCTGCGCTGGTATGAGTCCTTCATGGGCCAGTTCCCTCATGGGTGTCCCTGCCCCAGTGTGGAGTTTGAAGTGTGATGGGTGATGGTGGTTTTTTTTATTATTTGCTATTACTATTTTTCCTGCTGTTTTTTTACAGCAGTTTTAGAGCCGTCTCGTTCTGGGCCTCACTAAGCCCAGGGCAGTCTAGAGCCTCCAGATCACCACTGTGGGCCTCCACCTCTTACAAGAAAGGTTGAGGTGTCTTCAAAAAGCAGGTTACACATATAGTGCTATGTTGTCTTGTTTCACTCTGTATATTAATTTGTAAGTGTAGTATTTTATCTTTTTAAAGCTGTAAATTTAGAATATTTCCATGCAAATGAGGTTGCATTTTTCAATTTTTAGTATAGATGATAGCATATGTTTTATGTGAAAAGTGCATATAGAACAAATTGGGGAAATAATACCAGCTATGTAAGGTAATAATTGGCAAGCAAATATAATACTGCTATCTGTAACTGCTTTTTATAAGCAACTGAAATCAAGACTTTTATAACCAGGCAGTCTTTTAAAACTTGGCCAAATTTGAACTCTTCGGAATGAATTTTTCTGTGTTAGGCATCTACCTCAGGTTCTATTATTTTGAGAAACATAGCTGAAACTGTACAGTTGCTTTGAAGAGTGAAATAATTTTTTTTTCACTCATTATTAAATGATTCTTGTTAGGCATTTATGAGTATTTTTATTTTTGCTCAAATGAAGCACTCAAAGTTAGTAAAGCTGGTGAATGTTTTTAATGTCAGATCATTGTACAAAGGTTACTTTTTTTTCTGATTTATTTAAAAACTCAATGTACATACCAAGTGAAATTACAAAATAGTCACTTTCCTTTATAGGCTTGTCCACCTGTCGCACTGGATGTCTGTACATTAAGAATGCAGCTTTTTATAGGACCAAGAGCTATCTGTCATTTCAAAAACCATATAATTCTTTTGACTAAGGCAGACACAGAAGATATTACTGAAAGAAGAAAGCCTACAAGAAGAATGCTGTAAGGATTTGTGTCTTTTAGGGAGATGGTACTTATAGCTCTGTGTACAGTGCTGAACTTGTGGATATTGCAGTTGAAGAGTGGTTCCTCTGCTAAAAAACTCTTTAGAAATAATTGTCTTTGTAGTGATCAAGAAGAGCAATCGAGCTTTTCTTTTTTCACTTTTACTGTATTTACTGACATAGAAGAAATGAGCATAAAGTCACAAATGCTTGGAACCAACAAAATGTTAAAATAACATTACTAAGAATTTATCCTGAGAAATGAAATATATTTATCTTGAGAAAAAATTTAGAGTACCAAAAATATGTAGCGCCAAAGCTACAGGTTACAAAATATGTTGCAGCACAACATTTAAATGTCTTGTCTTTGGCTACTCCAACTTTCTTTCCAAGAAAGTTGCAAACGTCACTATAGTTATCCATGACAAAAGTTGGATCAGACTGTGCCCTGAGTTACTGTTGTAGCATGTATGTAGCCAGAGGCATATGTGTCTTTTTACAGTTTTCCATGGAAACTGCTATTCCCCTTCCATTTCATAAAACAGCTAAGCAGCTGTTCTAAACAGCTATTCAGAAACCACTTTTATTAAAGTCAGTTTAAGTTAATTAACAAGGGTGGGACAGCTTTAGTTGATTGAGGAGTTATTTGAACCAGTATTTCTGAAAGTCTAGAACAGACATTATTCAGAAGAAGATAAGGAGAAGCCTGTCAGGGAAAATGACTACTCAAAATACTGTAGTTTTCTTGTATAAAGGACGTTTTCTGCCAGTTGTGTTGTTTCAAATATTCTAATTGGCATTTGAAGAAGATACACTTTTTGCCTTCTGTAAAGAATGCAATTTGGACAAAAACTAATCTACTTAGCACCATAATTTGAAAATAAAGATGTAAATGTCCTAGTACAGTTAAAATAAAACCAAAAACCAGAACAAAAAGGGTCTGTTTTCCTACAGTGTTTTTAACCTCAGGGCTTTATAGACCGAGCCAGCGTTTTAGAGTAAAAGCATTCTGATAACTCTTTATGCCATGTCTTGGCAAATACTTTGATAGAGCTGCAGGGGCAAACATGCACTAAGTCCTTACAGGAGGTAAGTAAACAGCTAATTTAAATTACTTAACTGTTCAAGGTCTGGTTGGATAAGGCCCTAAGCAGTCTGACCTGCTCAGTGGGTGGCATCCCATGCCTATGAGAGGGGGTTAGAACTAGATGATCTTTAAGGTCCAAGCCAAGCCATTTGATGATTCTATGATTTCTGATACTCTCTGGTGTTTAACACAGAAGAAGATGTAGTAGACAGTTCTGATGATGTCTCTAATGTATGAACATGCCCATCCCTGTTCTGTTGTTAGCAGTATGACTTAAATTCACAGCTTAACTCTCCAGCACTTACTAGTCTGCAAATATACCTATTTATGCATTTGAATTATGAAATGAGTGGGGTTTTTCTGGTTGCATAGTGTTTATTTCAACACTGACAACTCAACTCTTTTCCTTTCCTCTAGTTCCAGAAAGGCTGACAGCATCAAATCCAGAAAAAATTCTGAGTCAGAGCCTGGTTGGAATTTATATATTATAAACACTGTTTCGACAATTCAGCTTTACAGAGAAATGGTATTGCCTGACTCTTGCTTTTGTTGTTTGCTAACTGAAAATAAGTACTGTTAATTAATCTCTGATGCATGTCATTGCTGAATATAATGTAATATATTTCTTATGAATAGCCCATAATCCTGTTTCAAATAGCTGCCATCCTCATTAGAATTGTTCCTGTATATTCTTAATTTTTGTCAGCAGCCTAAGTATATCCTGTGTCTGTTCTAGGTAGATTATAGTAGAACTTACGAAAATGTTAAAACTGAGAGCTGTATCCATCTTCTAAGTGAGGCTCACTTACTGGTCAGAGCAGCTATAATGGATCCTCATTTCCTTAAATCAGATGAGAAGGAAGATCTTCTAAGAGCATTCAGAGAAAGTTGTGCCTTCTTAGGAGACTGCTATAGCAGGTATGTTTTAGATATCAAAGTGGTATAGGTGAGCTGTGTTTCCAGTAGTGTAACCTTAAAAGGAAAATCCATAATTCCTTGCTGTTGTACATTAGTATTGCATATGTAACACACATTTTTCTGTTTTACAAAACCAACTTAATCTAGTCCTCTCTTCAGTATCTGGTTGTCTTTATTGTCATTAAACAGAATTCAACACTATGTTGAATATGAACAATATATGCTGATAACTGATGTGCCTGTGACTTTGTTTGATGCAGTCATAGTTCTTATAAAGAGTGATGGCAAAAGTGTTGCCCATAGTTGTTTCATTATTTTTTTACTTCCTCTCTATTTCCTTCAGGTTTGACACAAAGGATTACCACCTTGCTTTGCCATACTACAGAATGTCAGGTTTATGCATGACTGAAGTTTTAAAGAGACTAGTTTCAGAAGGTGATGAAATGCAGACATACGAGAGAGGATTTATATTTTACTTAACTCATTCTCTTAATGAAGACTCAAATGAAGAATTAAGTAAGGTAGAAATAAGTTGATTTATTTGTAATCTGCTGATTTAGTTCTGATTTTAAGAACTGTGTATCAAATACAAATCAATTTCCCTTTGAAAATGCTGAGCTGCTTTTTCAGCTTCACAGTTACTTTTTTTCACATTATTTTTCTTTTCCCATTTTTGTTGCATAGCAAGCAGCACCTGTGATGCTCTGGGCTGCTTTCAAGCAACTTCTTACAGGTTTGGCTATCATGATGCGTGTTGCTAGGGATCTGGTTCCCACTTGCACAGAGACGCTTCTGTTTTAGGAAAGCCCTGCCTCAAATTTCTGTCATCTCTCATTTCTGTAGCAAAACAAACTGTTTCTTTGAACATTGCTAAATTATACAGATTGCAAAAAACAATTCATTTTGGTGGTGGATGTTCTCCTGGCACACCAGCAAATGGGTTGTATCACTACCAGTTAGAAATCCTTCCCTTCTACCAGTAGGGAGGAGAGAGGCAAGAAAGGCACTGTGATTTGATAGCTAAGCTGAACTTGCCTGTTTAAAAAAAAACCCAAACAAACTAACCACAAAAAACAAAACAACAGAATGGCACTACTTTCCTATGCCGTAGAAGACTGTATATCTGAAAAGGTCTAAACTGTCAAATGGCTTTTATTTCAATAGGAATCAGGAAATAAAGTTCTCCAGATATTCTATCTCGCGGACCCTGTGCAGCTGCCTCATATCCTTTGCAGTCCCTGCATGAGAAATGTATGTCCTTTGACAGCTGTGAAGTATCTTCAGAAAGTAGAAAAGATGATGCCGTCAGTGGTCCTGACACTTACTAAGGCTTTCTTGGCTCTGAAAATGGGAGACCTGCCAATGTATGAACATGAAATGGACTCCTATAAGGAGGTAAATTATGCTGAGGGCATGAGCTATTCATATGCTTTGCAAAGTCCAAGTAAATAGTTTGACTTGTAGTTGCATTTTACAGTAAAAGAAACTTGGTTACTCCCCTTCCTCCTGATACGTGTAGACTCCACTGAATGTCTGCAGTAGCAGTAGAATGGAGGGCTGGCATACACTGGGACTGTACAGTTTACCCTGCAGGTAGGGTAGTCTTGTCTTGGGTGAAGACTTACCAAATAAGCAAGTTTTGAAGCTCTTA
The DNA here is from genome assembly GCA_013398055.1 of Ifrita kowaldi. Taxonomy (NCBI): domain Eukaryota; kingdom Metazoa; phylum Chordata; class Aves; order Passeriformes; family Cinclosomatidae; genus Ifrita; species Ifrita kowaldi. Next base: position 61,742 of record VZRS01014559.1, read on the forward strand.
ATTCTTGATCAATTAAATGTTGTTTACTGGGATGTAACCAACTCTGCCAGTGCTCTTTAGCTGCATGGGACGATTGTATAGTAGCATTTCTGCAGCTCTCCACCTGTAATTAATATGTGATATGCCCATGAAAACACCATCTGTATGCGAACAGCTGTTACAAAACTGCTCTTGAGCAGAATATTTGTCCATTGTGCTCACAAACCAAAGTTTCTGTATACAATTTCACATCTTACGTGGAATCAAAGCAATTAACTCTTACTAAGACCAGATCAGAACCTACTTCAGTGCTATCAAAGTAAGAATTCCTCATCACTGGGGGCAAAAATGTTAGTGGAACTGTCTCTGCCATAGGTGTTCGCATGTGTGAGACCAGTCTGTAAATTACTTCTTGTTAAATTTGATCAAGACTGTAGAATATTCAGAGGTGATAGAGTTTGAAACAGATATTGGGAGTCTAAACAAAACACTTTTGGTTTGATTGAGATATTGGGAGTCTAAACACTTTTGAAGTAAGTGGATAGCTGTTTCAAAGTTAGGTATCATGCTTTGGTGGAAGAGGTCCTGCAGAGTTTTTAAAGTTAGCCGTTTTTGAATTGCAAGGTGGGAACTGTGGAGAGCTGTTTCAAGAATTATATTCAGCACCAGCTACTTTTGCAGCACGATCAAATGAAATTGCCATGTTGTGAGCAAACACACGCTGCATGGATGTTATTTTGAGAATAAGGTGGTTTAGGCTTGAATGGTTTTGGTTGGATTTTCTTTCTTTCTAATCTGATCTATTAAATATATTCTATTGCACTTCACCTTTAAAAAAGCATTTTATTTCAAAGTAGGAAAAAACCCACATTCAGAAAGCTAATCTGAATTTTCCTTCTAGGTCTGCCTTATATTTCTTGTGTAATTCATTTAATTTACTTAGGCATCATTTTTCACTGTCTTTAAAATGGGAATATATTGTTATACTCACCTTCAAAAGCACTCACATACCCTGAAATACCTTCCTGTTGCACAAAGTGCAGCACATTTTGATCTTTGTTTCAGGGGTATTTTTAAAATAGAAATCATACTATAGCAAAGTAGTCTACTGAAATTTAGCAAAGTAGCCTCTTGAAAAGTCAGCCAGTGATTTTTAAAACCATCCTGTATATCAAGTATCTTGGATTTCTTTGTGAAATCCAGTCTTTCTTACGTGCACACTAACTCCGTCTTTCAACAGCACGTTACTTTCAGTGTGCCTGTTTTTCAGTAGTCGCTGCTCCAGGATGTTATTTGGATCTCGGTATATGAATTGCAGAAAGGATTTACTTTATTCCCTGACTACTTCCATCTAAATTTCACTGCCTGAGGAAATACTGAGTTTACTGACTAGAATCATATATATATTGAATTCTTTACCTGATTTATGTCTAATTATGCTTGTAGACAACACTGGCTTGTGGCTTCATTGGGCAACCACGACTCCTGCAGCAGCGCAAAGAAGGAATTGTTACGCCAACTGAGTTTGCTGTTCACCTGAAGGAGATGCAGCCTGGTTTACTGGTGGCTGCCACTGTGGCTTTACATGAGAACAGTAAAATTGAACTAGAAGAAGCAGATACCTTTTTCAAGGTTGGCCTGTGATCATGTTTTTGCTCCTATTTTTTTTATAGTGACATTGTTGTGGGTAAGAAAAGCAGCCTCAGCTGCTCCTTCACTCACATTTCAGCATTTCTTCAGAAATAGCAAGATGAGGGTTGGAGATATTCTAGTCATGGCAGATGGTTACATAGTCAGAAACTGGACCTTCTGGAACAAAATACTGGTTAAGTAAAGCAAAAAAAAAAAAATTCATTAAGTTATTTGCTTTTACCCTATCATTTGAATGGAAAATACCCTGATCTCAGAGCTCTTTCAGTGGCTTCCTAGTGATTGAGCTTCCTAAGGCCACTGAAATTTAACAGAATTTAGATAATTAATTCCATAAGCTCCTTTTAAAGAAATCTTTAGGATTATAACATGCTTCTAAAGAATCAGGCCTAAATGTGAAGGTATATAGTGTTCTGATGATCTGTATAAATTGGTGAAAGTGTGCGTCTGCAGTTTATAAGAAGAAATACTAGTAGTTTTTCTAGTGTCCCTGAAGTTTTCTTTCTTTCAACTGGAAGTAGACAAACCTGTTTTTCTTCCATCTACAATGAATAGCAACACTTGGGTTAAAACGTGTTCTTCATTGTATGTGTGTTGCAGTCTTACTATGTCTGTTACTTTGAAAGACCTGTATCAAAAAGAGCAAGCCATGTAGTTCCAGCTAGAAAAGTGTTGTTGTTTAAAACCATTTGGAAACGAAGTGAAAGTCCTTTTTGTTGGCACAGCAGATCTTAAAACTTATCTTCCATGTGAGTCCTGCCATGATACCCTGCTGAGCTACACAGCGTATCTTATCATGGTCTATAGAGTCTTCTTTTGAAGACCCCTACTTGTGTATTGGCATATATAAAAATCCTCCTCATTAGCAATCTCTAAATACTTGCTGACATTTGTACTGACATTTCTGGCAGTGGAGTAAATCTTGAAGAAGAAATCAAATCTATTGGTCAGAATTGATTACCTTAAAATCATTTAATGGACTTTTTACTTTGCTTAGAAGTGTATTACATGGAATCACAGGACAAAAAAGGAATCAAAATTTTGCTTCTAGTAAAGGTGAAAAACTGTTCCTCCTGTCTTTTCTAACTTTTGCTACTAATAATCGCCGCAGTCTAACTTGCTGTCTGTCTTCTATCGTTTTTGTTCTTAGATGTTGTGTAGTAGCAGTGAAAACACTGTTCCGCAGCTCCTGGTGGATTTTTGGGAAGCTCTTCTTGTAGTGTCCTCTCAGGAAGAAATACTTCAGGAGCTCCTATTGAGGGTTACTTCTCAGTATGTTTGGAGAATATCAAAGAAGCAACTTCCTGAGACTAAGCCATTGAAAACAACAGAGGATCTAGTAAGTTGTAAACCACACAGAGGAAGTTTTAGGGTTGCAGTCTTCCTCCAAAATCTATCCGAGTACCATCCTTAATATTTTGATTCTAGACAGTTTATCTCTTAAAAGAAGCAAGAGTGAAATCAAATAAGGTGGTGTGCAGTTACAAATTAGTATTGCTGGCTGTGGGCAGTCCTGCTCCTTGGGGAGATTTGCAACTATACTTCCAACAGGAATGTCAGCTTTGGATAGAAATAAGGGTTAAAACAAAACAATGAGAATTTGTCAGGTGGATTATTTACAATTTTAGAAAGCTAACTAAATGAGAAAATTGTGTGAATGGTGAATTCTAAAGAATTACGAACCAGAAAACTGAAATACAGAACTAAATAGAAGTTTCCAGTGTATTTGTTATTAAATTGCATGAACCAGGAAAGAAAGGGTAGGTGCTCTTCTAAATTGTCCTATTTGAGATCAAAATTTTCTTTACTTGCAGTGAGTTTCACATGGAACTGTCACTAACAGAAATATTTCTTTTATTGCAACTTGATTCTGTCTGGTATAGATAAACTCCTGTAGTCATTTTGGGTTGATTTTCCCATGGGTAACTTCCATAATGTCAGTGGGATGTTCATCTGACAAAGATTACCGTGAAGACATCTCAAGACTACAGGTATGAAACAGGTATTACATCTTACTGCTTACATCTTAGATTCATTCTGCAAATGTTCATATATGTATGAACAACTTTCTCCAGCAGACTCGCCTCCTTCTTCCCCCTAAGTTATCCAAGTAGAAATAAATGGTTGGCTGAATTGATGGAAGAAAAAAATACTTAAGGGTTCTGTTGATAACAATATTTACATTTGCATCCACTCTAAACTTGATTTCTCGGTTTTCAGCAATATTTATTAAAAGAAGTATTATTTCAGAATTATTCCAGCAAGTAAGGGCTTCTGTTCTAAGGTTATGGTCAGTATTTTTTGCAACATTTGTCTTAAATCCAAGCAATGCTTTTTCTTCTTGTCTTCAGTCTCTTTTATGTAGTCGGTCAATCAATATAGCTTCAGCCCTGCCTGTTTTGGAGCCCCTGACAGAGGCTGACAATGTTGGCCTCACCATTCGTGTTCTCTGCAATACCCGTCTGGGCAAGTATGAGGAAGCCATTGACCAGCTTCTGAAAAGGTGTCCTGATGCAGCTGTGTTCTACGCTCAGCATGAGCTGAAAGGTGACAATCAGGTGCGCTACTTTCAATACAGTTATTCGCTATCATTTGGGATTTTTTCCCTAACTGAAATGCTGTGCTGTACAGATGGACTCTGGATACATCACATAGCCTAGCTTTCAGACAAAGTGAATTGCTTAGCTTGCATTGAACCTCTTCCTTGGCATTTAAATTCCTTAACTCAGTCCCCAGTAATTGTAGTGGAATATTTTTTCCTCCAGTTTCTTTTGTCACTTACTTTATTCATTATAGTAAACTTAAAGCATAGTCTTTTCAGATGGCAGAGTGCTTCAGAAAAGAGAGTAATATGTTCTTTTCCCATGGTAAGTGAAAAGCTACCTAGTTTCTCACTGGTCGATTATGCTCAAAATTGTTTGTCAGTGTTTATAATGTGAAATCTTAGTGATAAGCTAACTGATAAGAGAACATGGTCCTTCAAATAAAATTGCACTTAAATATGTTCTTCCTGTGTTCTAGTGACATCTTCTGACCTTCTAGCACCAGAATGGTACTGGTACACTAGTGGAAAGATTATGTCCTTATGTCCCATTTTCCCATTAGGCCTCTGTACAGTTTTAGTGTTGGAACTGATTTTATTCTAGTGTTCCAGGAACACAGGAGTTTATTTCCATTGCCCAGCACAGTTACTCAATTAATTGTATGCAGCTCTACTGACCAGAGTCAGCAAAGGTGATCTCCACCAGATGGATGTACTAGAACCCTGTTCAGAACTAGATTTGAGCTTTTTATTCAGATCTGAAAATAGTTTCTGTGATTGTTTCCACATTAGAGTAGAATGTGAGGTTGCAGTATTCAATCTGAGCACAAGCAAACGAAAATAGTTACCCGAGTTTTAAAGAAGTAGGAAAGAAATCCCTTTCCTTCTCTCCATTCTTATCAACAAAATTGTGCACAAAGTCTAATTTACTACTACAGCTGTTGGAATGAGACAGATCAGGTCAGGAGACAGAGCAATGCTATTCACCAGTTTCCATGGAGCTGTTTTGAGAGAAAATAAAAAATTCTCTGACTGCGTTGGTATTGCTAATTACGTGACTTTTTTTTGTCTTCTAAACTTTTTTCTATAGAGGTATCAGAGACACTGTGTAAAGATTTTTGAGCAGAAAATGTTGCACTGAAGATTGAAAAACACAACCTACAAAATCACTGCATTTCAAAGCATTATATAAACTAATTATTGAGTTCATAATAACTGACCTCTGTTTGTACACATCTGAGCTTAGTTTAGGGTATTTTTAGCAGGTCTTTCATACTCTTAGTTGCAGTCCTTGTTGATTTACACTTTTGCTGTGGGGTTTTGTGCATTAGGCTCTGTGGTGGAACAAGCTGCTTCCTGAACTTTGCAAGAGAGCTAGACTTACTGGAAATGACTGCCCTGTTCTTATTTCATCACTCAAAGGTAAATCAATTGGTTGTAATTCAGCTCCAGAAGGCTTTGTACATTAGCTAACATTCTTAATAACTGTTCAGTCTACTGATATGATTTTGGAAAAAAAGGGGATCTTTTTCTTCAGTTAAAGCTAATACAGTTTAGCAGCCTTTCTGGTCATTAGCACAGAATTCTGCAATGTAGGCAGTGTAGCCTCATAAAAATCATGGCATTCATTTTGTATTGAAAACAGGTAAATTGTTGTAATTGTACTCTTTCTGTATAGGTCAGGAATAGACACCATTAAAAAACCTACTAAACCGAACTAAGTGTGATTGGCTTTTTTCTAGCCTAAATGACTCTATGGTTCTTAGGTAACAGGCTGCTGTTGATAACACAGGGGAGGCTTAAGTGTGTATTGATGATTTGGTCATAGACTGAAAAAACCACAGTGTGTTAATACTAGGAGTAGAGAAATCGACCCTAGTAGTTCTGTAGTCCTATTGTTACATGTTTGTAAGAAGTTAATAATATTGTGTATAGCTGAGGGGCCAATGTGATTGTTTTGACAAATTGAGAATATTAAATAAAGCACATATATTGTTAAAAGTATGCCACTGGAATGCCTGAGAGAAACAGCATTGTGGGGTTGGATTGTGCAGCACAAGTTGCCATGCTCTATCATAAAGCTCTAGTTTCTGGTGCCAGCAGATTTTCTTTGGAATTATTTTCATGCAGTAACTGTGCTGTAATTGCTTAAGAACATTGCATTACACACCTTGGTCTGAGAAGCTTCTTGCAAAGCATCCAGTTTTACAGATGGTGTTGAGTTAGGGTACCAGTAAGATTTCTAGGGCTTGCTCTGCATTTCATACAAAACATGTGAAGTACTAGATCAGACTTCATTAGTGTAAGTGCCATGTGTAGACCCGATGAGTCAAGATAGAGATATGGTTTTAATCTAAGTCATAATTTCAGTTTACTTTGTAGATTTCCCATAGTTGTGTTTGCACCCAAATGGCTATGTCTCAAATTTCATTCCAGATGCAATATTTAAATAATTAGATGACTTTAATTAGTAATTACATTGTTAATGCTTTGGGGTTTTTTCTTTGTTCTAAATGCAAAATACCTAAACAATATTTTCTCCCCTGCTCTGAGCAGAAACTTTATCAGTTGTTGCAATGGAACTGGAACTAAGGGATTTCCTCAGTCTTCTACCAGAGGATGGAACCGCAGCATTTTTTCTGCCACATCTTCTTCACTGCAGCCAGAGGAAGCTGCTGCCCTAAAACAATGAAAGTCTTCTATCCACTCAACTACAAAGAATGTGCTGTAATAAAAAACCAGTAGAACTCCTTATAAGGTACTGTGGGACTCCCTTCACATACATCTTATGTCAGCTACTGAAGGACAGCTGTTTCCTGAGGCAAAGCATCTGTTTCGAAGCGAATTCTGGTGCCAAAGCAGCTAGGAAATACAGACTCTGCAGTACAACTGAACATACAGTGTTCACTGAAAGTAAAGGAGAAAGTCAGTCTTAAATCTATGTTAGCTGGATCACTGACCTAGGGAGGAATTCAGGCTCAGGCATGTGTCTAACTGTACGAGTAAAAGTGAGTGCCTTATTCTTCTGAGTAGAATTGGGCTCAGCTGACTTAATTTTGCAACACAGACATTTCCTTGAATTCTAGCTGGCAAAATCGGGCCGCTGCTCTGTCATCTTAGTTACATACCCAGGCAAATGTTATACTGAAAATGTTTTAATTTAGCAATTCGCAAGAAAAGGCCATTAATCAAAGAGAAACAGAAGTTGAAGATACGGACTACTGTTGGCTTGCTGGTCTTTGTTTTCTTTCTTGTCCTGTTATGCTCAGTCAGAAGACAGTATTTGAAGTACCACTAGGCCATAAATCCAGCTGAAAACTCTTCTACGGTTTTTGGTAAGCATCTCAGGTGCTTGTGCATACGTGTACTGATGTTTGTCTGTCTTGTGAGCAGAAAGCATCTTTCTGCTCCTTCAGAGCTGGAATTCAGTCGTAATAAACTGTCACAATGTTTATAACTTTCTTACGAATGTGGTTTGGGGTTTTTGACAATTACCAAAAATACGGTGACTCCTGTGATCCCATAATCATTTAAACCATCTATAGGCCTAATTAGCTGACACTGACTCTATCAAATGTTTTCACTGGAGCTGCAATGTTATTTAAACGTGTAGAAGTCAGAAGAGATCATCTATATTTCAGCAAAAATACATTAACAAAAAAAAAGAAGATAAAAGTAGTTTAACTTACTCACACAGCATTCCTGCTACAGGTAAAATCAACGATCTGATTTACTGGTAGGTATTATGCCAGTTTCAGTATAATCTTTAAAAAAGACCAAAGCGATTTAGGCTTGTTACAGAGAAGCAATTTCATTCTTACAGGTATAAAGCCCAGATGTCTTGCTTTCCCTGCCTGTCCCATACGCCTTTCCCTTTCATTTGACACAGGTCTAACATGAGGAGTTGCGTTATTGAAACACAACTGGATGGCATGACCATGTCTACTCTTACTGTTTTCGTTTTTGACCAGCATCAGCCATGCTCTAATACTGCTGCTTCCATCTGTCAGGAAACACTTCCTTTTTCCTTTGCTAGGGGCTGCAACAGCGAAATGATTCCACTTCAGGAGTTACTTAAGAGTCATCAGAGCAAAGCTCTTCAGTATCATAGTCACCAAATTTTGGCCTTCACTGTCTGCATTTCATCAGGCTTATTTCAGCCTAATTTTGCCTTGGAATTATTTTCATAACAGACAACCAAATCTTATAAATGCACACTCTTGAAACATACTATTGAATAAAATTATAAAGTAATTCAACAGAAACAATAGAACTGTTTTGTTAACTGCTCAATTATACAAGACTATATATATTTTCAGTGTGAACCTATGGATAAAGTGATAGCCAAATTCCTGTTTACTAAGCAGTTACTACAAACATACCTATCTAGTAAAATGTGACAGTAGGATGACAGATACCCTGAATTTTGCTGTTATTCAGGGTTACTTGCAAACTTAAAGTACATTTCCTTAGCTCTTCCATGTTCCTCAGCTGCTAAATAACGTGTATTAACCATGACCTAGAATATGTTTCGCTTGCAAGATACTGTTTTCATTTATAGAAAAAAATATTTGTAAGCTGTTACATCCATTCAGCTATCTTCGTCTGTGATTCTTTTCTTATCCATGGCCACTATGTGAAATCTTCTGAAACATGTAGAGATGAGTGGTCGAGACGAGAGTATTTTCCAAGAAATGCTTCACTGACGGTAGACTTTGGAGGATCACTGTGTTAAAATGCTCTCATCATTCTTGAGTGCCTGGCATGCCCTTACACTTGAACTGATTGAATAATCTTGGGAACAGAGACTGTTTGTCTAGAAGGGGAAAAATAGCTTTTTGTTACATTTCATCAAAAGAATAGTCTGTGCATGGGGCCAACAGAGTCCAAAATGAGCACAGAGGATCCGAGTACGTTCTGGGCATTGTGAGTTAGATTTAAAAACAACTTTAAGATGCACTGAAGGACACATTTTAATGCACTCTAGATGACTAATAATAAAAAATCCAACATAGTGCTGATAAAAGTTGAAAGTCTGTTTTTACATGTCTTTCTTGTACTCTTCAATTAGCCCTTTTGTCTGTGGAGGTTTCGCATAACATACTCTGCAAATCAGTAGTGTTTATAAAATAGAATTAGGTTGTGTTTCACATTCCAGTGGTTTATCAAATAGAATTAGATTTTCTGTTTAACATTGCATTCTGTATTTTTAGTATTGCTATGAATGTAAATCATATAGTTGTGTGTGTATATATATACATATACATATACATACATCACATATTTAGAATTATTTCTACTGTTCTCCTTCTGTCAATTAACTGCAAGAAATACCTTATGCTCCATCTTTTGAGTACTGGAAAGTGTTGTTTTTAAAATTGTATTAACTTTTTAGAAACAAGAACTTTCAAAATTCTTCAAAATTCAAGATTTTTCACTGGTAATATTGCTAGAGCAAGATAATAGTGTCTGTAAAGCTACAATATGCCCTTGAGAAAGTAAACTCTATTTTAGTTTTTCACTACTTCAGCTGTACAGGGGTGATGAATTCAGCTGTATTTACCAACTGTGCTTGTTTTGAACAAAGATTGAGATGAAATCTGACACTGCTGGCATTTCTTGGGTACAGAAATACTCTGTCTAATGAAGAATTATTTTTAAATAAAATAATCTGTCACTTAGATTTTATGAATGGTAAATCAAAGTAATAGTCAGTTATCATCCAGTCCTTTAGCTACTTCACATTCCTGAGCAGTGCTGAGGGAAGTATGACCAGGTGGCTTGCAACATCTTGGCTTCTAGACATGGAATATTGCTGGGTGCCTGAGCTGGTTCTGAGTATGCCAGCCTGTCTGTGAGCCCCATTCTGCATCTTTAAACATAATGAACATTACTAAGCTAGACGGCTCTTACCTTCCTTTGGGAGCACAGTGTAGGTCGTTTCCATGCCTGCATGGATGTGGTCAGTAACATGACAATGTAACAGCCAGGTTCCAGGGTTCTGTGGGGTCATTTCCACAGTTTGAAATGTCCCAGGGAACAGATCAAAGACATCTGCCCGATAAACCCCTGTTTGCTTCAAGGCAAAAAGAAGCAACAGTTAAACTCTTAAACACACTTCCTGTGTGTCATTTCTTCTGAAGCATCTCTTTGTACATCCACCTCATGCTCCAAAGTTTAATAAACTAGCAACTAAGTGGAAATGAAGGAAAACTGTAGCTTCTGTCTTGCCACAGCCATGAAAAATTCACAACTATCTTATTGAAGCAACTTCTGAGGTTACCAGTGAGTAAATGCTACTGACAGATATTCTCTGGCTCTTGTATGTTGATCAAGTACAGGTCTGAGGCATAAAAATCTTACGGTCAAAGTACAAGCCCTGCTTAATATTGTAATGTGACTTTTCACCATAGATAACAGTCCTTGGTATTTGACTTACCTCTCATTCTTAACACAGCAAGAAATAAGTGAAAAAGACCTGATACCTTATAGTCAAAGCTGTGGCCATGGAAGTGTGCTGTGTGAATGTCTATCTCATTGCCCATTCCCATCAGATACCAGCTGACATTATCTCCAACATGCATAGTCAGGCCATGCAAATTTCCAAATACCTTTCCATTAATGGCTAAAAAGAAGGAAAGTAAGACAGAGAAAACAAATAAGATTTTGTTTATTGTGCGTTGTTGATCTCTAATATCATACAGATTGAAAGATTTGAAAGCCAATGCCAGACAAAAGTAATGGCTTTGGACAGCACATTATGAATGGTTGTGTTTACATTCCACATTAAACTAGAAAGAAAGACATATTGAAGAAAATTTCTTTGCTGTACACCATTGCTAATATTGCAGTTTTTAAAGAGCTGCGGGAATCGCAGACCTTTAAAATAAGATCTGCAGTTTCCGCAGCTCCTTGTAAAAGAGTAAGCTTTACAAAGACGTGCTTTCAGGATGCACATAGCCTTTCCAACATATTCGGGACAGTTGTTTACTGACATCAAATCAGAACTTCAAATTTCATTTTTAGTCTTTCTCTGCTCAAAACTTCAACATGGGAATATACTAGGGGGTTTTGTTGTTGTCGTTTTGTTGTTGTTAGGCATTTTTTTAACTTGTGAAAAAAATAGTCATTCACTTGTCATTAGCAGTGTTTTCAAACAGTTTGAGTAAAATTTTTCAGGCCTTCTGTCCTGGAACTGGAAATTCAGGAGTCTTAGAAAGTTGAATTTATATGCAGTACTTTCAAAGATATAATTTTATAGAATTCCCAGAGCTATATGAACTAAATTGGGAAACGTACCATGCATTTTATTGCTTTCAAGGAATTCCTCATCCTCTTTGTCAACAAGGTGTGGGTTGGTAGAATAGGTTTTAATGTTTTCATCCAAGTACCATGACTCATTTTCATCAAAAACCATAAAGAGAAGAGCAAATTGAACTTTCTTTTTAGTATGAAATGATGGCAGGTAATGTCTATGACACACAACGAGTGTGCCTATTAATCCACTGTAAGTGTCCTGAAATGACAGATGAAAACCCACATAATTGCAAGATGTAACTAAGCAGAAGTACTTTTAATGACATACATCAATCGTCTTACTATCGTCACAGCTGTCAGTCTCTGGGAATAACGGAAGCCAGTGTCAAGCACAGTTATTTCTCCACTGTTAGATGCTGCCCAGGGATTAAGTTCAAAGAAGACTGCCTCATTTTCATCTCTCACTAGAAATAAACATTTATTCCATATTCATTTACTACTCTGTTTTCAAACTATTTATATAATTTTGAGCTTGATTTCCATTCAAAATGTATTTCTTGACACTTTATTTGTTTTTGTTGAGACAAAGGCAGGAATACATTAACTTCCATTAAAAATACTATGTTAAGCTAATTAGTGCTTGGTAAAAAATGGCAGAGTTGTGTTTCACAGTTGCGTGTTAGTTTTCCCACAAATGACTGATTAGAGATTGAGCAAGCTATAAAGTGTTAGCTCTAAGAAGGGAATCTGAAATTATCTATACCAACAGCAGAACAACCAGGAAGCAAAACCATGAATGCCTGTGACATTCAATTTCTGCCCTGACTTTCTTGCAATTTGCCTTCAAGAAACACTTAAATTCAAAGGTATGGTAATAGGGGAAATAACTGGGCAGAGAAAGCAGAAAAAATTTCAAACTCATCTCCTTCGGCTATATGTATGTTGGAGACATGAACAAAACTGGTATCAATAATATACCTTAACAATGTCCACTGTTGAATGATATGCCCATGCAATACAGTGTGAATCTCCTCTCTCAGGACTAGATCTCTCTGGGATTTTCCAGACATATATTTTTGTTTCACCTGAATTAAATAAGTATCAATTAATTTTTGAAGTTTTCAGTGTGCTGACCTACAGGAGGTCATCCTGAAGCTGATGTTATCTCCATTTACAGCTTATATTTATCTTGAACTTCCCCTTCCCATTTAGTGCACTGGCTAGCTGATGGCCCCTTCTGCAGATCCCTGATTCTTCTTGATAGTAGTTTTGTGTGTGTGTGTGAGTGTGTGTCTGCACTGCCCAGTTCACTATACTTAATAAAGTTGATTGTATCTTTTGTAAAGATCACAGAGGAACTTCAGAAGTAATAGCATAAGCTATGCTTTCCCTATGGAGCCAAATCTGTTTGCTTTCATGAAAGGTGCAGCCACGTTGTGTCAAAAAATTACTGATCAGTCAAGGACTAAGATACATAGCAATAGTTAGCAGGGGCATTTGAACTGTAGAAGTATTTGTCATAATCAGCATCAAAAATGTAAGAACTTGAGGTAAGACAAACAGAAATGATGTCTTTCCTGCTATCTGGAAGCTCGCTAGATCTTACCAGAAGTCCTGATGTTACCTGCTGGAAATAAAGAAGGGTGGTTTGATACCTGGGTTAGTTACAGCAACAACAGAACTGTCTGTTTTCACTCCATGGGCATGGATAGAATAAGGTCTTGATGCTAAGTTCTTAAAAACTACTATAATTTTATCTCCAATATTTGACACAAGCAGTGGCCCTGTTGGATTGAAAAGAAAGATTAACTTGGTTTTACAAAACATCAGAGCAAACAGAGCCAGCTTGCTGTGTTCAAATTCACAACATTGTTTTATAATTCAGCTGAAAACTATAAATACAATGTTCAGTGTGCCGACTTGAGATGTTGAAGTTAGGCCTCTAAGTCTCAAGTTCTGAGCACCTACTGTGTACCTGAAGTCAGTTTGGATGTTGCTGCCCAGTTTTATGCTGACTTAGGAAAAACTGACCTCTGATCAGGCAGCAACCCAAAAGGGTTTTTTTCCTTGTAAAGCAAGCAGTGTTATCTTGCAGGGAAAGCACCACAATAAAAGTAGCAATTCCATGTAGGTTTTCCACTTAGACTGAGGCAATTTTTGTAGGTAGAACTGTACTCAGTATCATTCAAATAGTATGTTCTGATTTGTGTGACTGCATTTTTTGCATTTTCAAAACTGAACATGATGACTTTACCTTGAATTTCCAGGTGCTGCTGCTCCTTCGCTCTGTTTTTGGGAGTACTGAATGTCTGATCGGTGTACTCGCGATATACTACCTTTTTGTACTTTGAGCCAATGAATTTGTCATTTTTATTTAAAAATGGATTGCCAGGGCTGCCAAAAGAAGAAAGAAGTGCATTCCTTCATGTATTTTAGAACATCTTTTGCAGGTATGTCAATTAACTATCAAGCAAGAATCTGGCTCAGTGAAAGAGTAATCTCATAAACTGCTAGTGTCTTCAACATGCAAACATTCTTGTGAAGCCGGGAGGTTTTTCTTTAAAAGATTAAAAACTCCACTATAAATAGGTCAAGTCTCTATGGTACTTGGAAAAATGCTGAGTGCTTGGCCTGGCAAATGCTTCTAATTGGAAGAAGACGCATAGCAACTTGCATACTGAAAAATAGAGCTTTTGTCTACTTGTGTACATCTGAAATGAAGCCTAAAACTTGTAAAGCTTAAGTGCCTTGCGGACGTTAAATGTGAGGGATTCTCTGCTGAGGTCATGGGGGCTGGACACAATGGGGAAAAAAGGTCTGGTGACAGCATAGTCCATATTACTTGTGCTTAGAATTATGTCAGAGTCCACTAGTATACAGGGCAAGGAAATGTGCTATCAAACTGAGGAAAAAGAAGAAAATAAAATTAAGTTAATAACAAAATACAGTTATAATCTGCTACTCAAGTTATTCAGGTGGAACACAGAAATTCATCATTCTTGTTTAGCCTTTTCTGCTGATTGGCAGGAATTATTTGATCCAATCAGTTCTCTCTCATTGAGATTCAAATACTGGAGATAAAACACCGGGACAACAAGCTTCATGGTGAGTGGATTCAGTTATGGAAGTATCTTGTGTAAGCTCATGAAATTGAGAGGGGTCAAAAAGAACCTTACTTAGACCACAAATAAACATGAGACAAAGACTTGTTTATCAGGACATAGTCATCATAGATATGATGACACTGAACATTTTAAGCTTTCCACGTCAAGGACTACCAACATCAGTAAATATAAATGCACATGCACTATCCAGGATCCCTTAAAGTCTACACCTGTCCCACAGAAGATCTGTGCTGGACTATTTCTCAAACATTGTGCTGTCTGGCTCAGTTACATGGCAACGCTGCTGGGGAAGGACCACAAACTGAAGTGAGCCAAAAAAAAAAAAAGTGTGAATAGAGAGTGTGTCTAGAAACATCTGGAAGAGGAAGAGGTTCAGAGGAGAAGTGAGTTGCTCCTTTGCTTTTTTTGCATTTTTTTCCCCTTTGTATATTCCAAAGTACCTTTCCTCGTGGTATTGGTGCCGCTCAAATTCCCATGTCCTGTTAGGAGAATAGTCCCATTCAACTTCCACTGCGGCAATGTAGTAAATCTTTTCGTGCAAATACATAGATAAATCTACATTCCACCAGTGGCATTTTTTCACTTTGTAGTTCTGTTTCATGCCCCCAGTGTAGTGGTCTGTTGTCAGGCAGGACACTTCAAAAACTCCTAGAGGTCATATGAGAAACAAAGACTTGAGGAGACTGAGACACAGGTTATTGTTCATATAAGGTCCAAAATCTTTGTGCAGTATGGCTACTTGTAGTAATAAAATTCAGCATACAGAGGAGCTAGAAAAATCAAGGCTTTAGCATTAAGAACACATATCCTTACAGTTTGCTGCCCTTCGAACACAGATGTACACAGTTTTAGCACCAGGATCAATATACCAGCTACTTAAAGCTTGTCTCTATGCACAAAACATTCATAGGTAACAGTTTCTGCATTACTAACAAAATTTTTAAACAAGACATTTACCTTCAGAATCAGGCTTCATAATAGCTGTAAGAACTGTATGTGGAAACAGATTTGCTGTATCCCTTCTTGTTCCTTTAGTTACAAATGTGTTTTCTGAGAAGTATATCCCATGGACATCAACTTCTGAACCCAAGCCCATCAAATGCCAGGAAACAACACTTCCTTTACACATCTCAAGACCGGGCTGATTTCCGTACATATAACCATTAATGGCTATAGAAGATTTGAGAAAGCAAAACCCATCTTGATTAATATATTACTTAATTCTGTAATAGAGATTAATTAATAAACACTTCAGATGTAGTCATGACTTAGACTGACAGAAATATCAATAATAAGATACTTTGTCACATCAACAAAACTAAAGAATCAATTCAAGCAAAACAGCTTTTAAACCCCAGTGGTTAAAAATAATTTCTAATTGTTTCCCTTTTCAATGTCTACAGCACATGTTGCTGCCTTGACCAACTGGAACTTTCCCTGCTTTCTACTCGTCACATATTCAGGGTGCATAAAGGATTCCACTTTACACCCTGCAACACCCTCCAGCCATACAGTGGAGGCAATCAGAAGGGTTTTTTTTAGTTTGAGTTACTAACCCTTTCTAGATAGTCCTTTGCAAAACTTTCAAATCCTGGGGTTCACAGGTACCACTGAATGCTCTGCACCAAGAGTCTGTAAACAAGAATGGCCCTGAGGGGAAAATTTTTAAAAATGCACAAATAAATATGCTTAAAGATTAGGACTTACTGGCAGGGCTAGGGCCTGAGAATAAAAATATCTTTTTCCCATGAAACTTGAAAAACATTTCTGCAGTACTAAAACACAATCAGTGTGAAACTCAGTTCTGCCCTATTAAAGAAGCAAAGACTCATTCTGAGGCAAAGTCCAGCTGGCAGGTTGAGGGAGGGGATCCCTGCCCTCTGCTCACACTGCTGAGGCCACACCTGCAGGGCTGTGCTGAGTTCTGGGCTCCCCAGTATGGAAGACATGAACATACTGGAAAGAGGGCAACAAAGGGCCACAAGGATGATGAAAGGACAAGAAAACATCTCTTCCTACAAGGAAAGGCTGAGGGAGCTGTGACCCTTCAGCCTGAAGAAGAGGCAGCTTGGGGGATCTCACCCACCTGTACAAACATCTGTGGGGAGAGTGCCAAGAAGATGGAGCCAGGCTCTTCCCAGTGGAACCCAGTGATAGGGACAGAAGCCCAACTGACACTAACAGACACCACCTGACACACAGGAGGTTCCTCCAAACATCAGGAAATTATGAGGCTGACCGAGCACTGGCAGAGGCTGCCCAGAGAGATGGTGGAGTCTCCATCCTTGAAGGTATTCGGAAGTCATCAGGACATGGTCTTGGGCAAGTGGCTCTGGGTGGCCCTACTTGAGCAGGGGGTTGGACCAGGTGACCTCTAGAGGTTCCGTCCAACCTCAACGGCTCTGTAACTCTGTGAAAAACCTCCTTTCAGCTATATCATCTGTAGAGCAGAGGTCAGTTTTGTCTTGCTGCCTGGTTGCACTTGTAGTGGTTGCACACAGGCCAAAGACCTAATTCCTCCTTCTATCTGCTCGAAGTGGTACATAACCATGCTAAATCCTCAACTGCCATGTAAGACACTGAACAGCTGGCATTATACTTTGAACTACCACATTTAGTTGAAACTGAATTGCACTGAAATGTTTTGGGTTTTTTTCCACTGGAAAGGAATGCAATGTCTCTGCACTGTACAGCTTTCCAGCCTCAAACACGAAACCATAGAAGTAAAAAGCTAATTGTAGAAATTAATATTTGGCTAACTAATAATTTCCTTACAGTGCATTTTGTTAGACTCTTGGAAGTCTTCATCATCTTTGTCAATTTTATCCGGACTTAGTGCAAACATCAAAATGTTATCATCCAAATACCAGCTCAGATTCTCATCAAATACTGTGGCAAGTAGAAAAAACTCCATGTTCACATTTTTCTGTTGAGAAGAAATAGTAGAAAGAAAAATAGAATTGAGTGAACAGAAAATGTCAGGGAGAAAAATCCTGTGCTCATAATAATTTATGAGTACAAGTCACAAAATAGAGTAAATGCATATATTGATACTTCATTCTGATAATCTCAAAGCTCTGTAATTGCTGTATCTGGTGACTAAGTATCTACTGCTGATGCTCTTTCTACCAGCAGGGACCACCTCTGGAAGTGAGTTTGTGTTTTGGTCTTTAAAATCTTTACATTTTCCTAGAGATTCTTGTCATAGCTGAGACTTGAATGCCAGCAGCTGCTCATGATGATGGTTTTTCCACATTGCAGTGACTGTCTATCTGGAGCCAGATTTAAAACCAACCCCACTTTCTTCATGTCGTGTATTCCCCTTAGGGGACATGGGTCAAACTGTGATGTGGAGAGAAGGTGGTGCAGTCTGGGAGGAGAAAGCAGATACCTGTGGCGATGCAAAGGTTTCTGTTTTTCTTTGACTGACCTGTTTCCCAGAAGAAAGCAGAGCTCCTTTCCTGCACACCAGGAGAGGACCCACAAGACCAGAACTGGTGTCTCTGACTGCATCCACAGCTGAGTAATAAAGCCAGGTTAAACAGNCTTGAAAAACATTTCTGCAGTACTAAAACACAATCAGTGTGAAACTCAGTTCTGCCCTATTAAAGAAGCAAAGACTCATTCTGAGGCAAAGTCCAGCTGGCAGGTTGAGGGAGGGGATCCCTGCCCTCTGCTCACACTGCTGAGGCCACACCTGCAGGGCTGTGCTGAGTTCTGGGCTCCCCAGTATGGAAGACATGAACATACTGGAAAGAGGGCAACAAAGGGCCACAAGGATGATGAAAGGACAAGAAAGCATCTCTTCCTACAAGGAAAGGCTGAGGGAGCTGTGACCCTTCAGCCTGAAGAAGAGGCAGCTTGGGGGATCTCACCCACCTGTACAAACATCTGTGGGGAGAGTGCCAAGAAGATGGAGCCAGGCTCTTCCCAGTGGAACCCAGTGATAGGGACAGAAGCCCAACTGACACTAACAGACACCACCTGACACACAGGAGGTTCCTCCAAACATCAGGAAATTATGAGGCTGACCGAGCACTGGCAGAGGCTGCCCAGAGAGATGGTGGAGTCTCCATCCTTGAAGGTATTCGGAAGTCATCAGGACATGGTCTTGGGCAAGTGGCTCTGGGTGGCCCTACTTGAGCAGGGGGTTGGACCAGGTGACCTCTAGAGGTTCCGTCCAACCTCAACGGCTCTGTAACTCTGTGAAAAACCTCCTTTCAGCTATATCATCTGTAGAGCAGAGGTCAGTTTTGTCTTGCTGCCTGGTTGCACTTGTAGTGGTTGCACACAGGCCAAAGACCTAATTCCTCCTTCTATCTGCTCGAAGTGGTACATAACCATGCTAAATCCTCAACTGCCATGTAAGACACTGAACAGCTGGCATTATACTTTGAACTACCACATTTAGTTGAAACTGAATTGCACTGAAATGTTTTGGGTTTTTTTCCACTGGAAAGGAATGCAATGTCTCTGCACTGTACAGCTTTCCAGCCTCAAACACGAAACCATAGAAGTAAAAAGCTAATTGTAGAAATTAATATTTGGCTAACTAATAATTTCCTTACAGTGCATTTTGTTAGACTCTTGGAAGTCTTCATCATCTTTGTCAATTTTATCCGGACTTAGTGCAAACATCAAAATGTTATCATCCAAATACCAGCTCAGATTCTCATCAAATACTGTGGCAAGTAGAAAAAACTCCATGTTCACATTTTTCTGTTGAGAAGAAATAGTAGAAAGAAAAATAGAATTGAGTGAACAGAAAATGTCAGGGAGAAAAATCCTGTGCTCATAATAATTTATGAGTACAAGTCACAAAATAGAGTAAATGCATATATTGATACTTCATTCTGATAATCTCAAAGCTCTGTAATTGCTGTATCTGGTGACTAAGTATCTACTGCTGATGCTCTTTCTACCAGCAGGGACCACCTCTGGAAGTGAGTTTGTGTTTTGGTCTTTAAAATCTTTACATTTTCCTAGAGATTCTTGTCATAGCTGAGACTTGAATGCCAGCAGCTGCTCATGATGATGGTTTTTCCACATTGCAGTGACTGTCTATCTGGAGCCAGATTTAAAACCAACCCCACTTTCTTCATGTCGTGTATTCCCCTTAGGGGACATGGGTCAAACTGTGATGTGGAGAGAAGGTGGTGCAGTCTGGGAGGAGAAAGCAGATACCTGTGGCGATGCAAAGGTTTCTGTTTTTCTTTGACTGACCTGTTTCCCAGAAGAAAGCAGAGCTCCTTTCCTGCACACCAGGAGAGGACCCACAAGACCAGAACTGGTGTCTCTGACTGCATCCACAGCTGAGTAATAAAGCCAGGTTAAACAGTCTGGGTCTTGGTCTGTGGGACCCACATCTTCTGGCACATCCCATTCATATGTAAATGTAGTGCCGGGACTCACATGAGAGGCTGGAGATTCGGTACCTATTATGGAAATCAGCGTTGGGAATTGTGCCTAGGGAACATTCTTTCTTTTATCACCTTCAACACATGGCCAGGTAAGACAGTGTGTGCTCAGATGCTGCAGCACCCCATCTGTGGCTCACCTCTGGGGACAGTGCCATACCATGCCCCTGCCTCGCTCCTGCGGTAACTCACACCGTGGGGCTGGATGCTGAATGGGCGGCTGGCATTGTTCCGGAAGGTCACCCTGATGAGCTCACCCACTTCAGCTTTGATCACAGGTCCTGGAAAAGTGTACTTGGTCTAATTACAGGATATTTCCATCAAATGGTGTACAGGTCACCACAAACTTATGGCATACATAGTAGCCGGCTGCTTTTACCCTTGCAGGAGGAATGCCCCTAGGCGTCTCTGGCCACAGACCGGGTCCCTGGCATATGGCCTGAATCACACAACAGCCCCAGCAGCAACCATTCCCAGTTCGCATGGAGGCCCAGTGACTTTCAGGACAGTTCCTCTCTTTGGAAAGGGGTTTACAGACATTAGTACCAACCCATGCCAGAAGCAGCAAGGTTATCAATAGGACTAGACCTACCTAGCCTGGCCTTGTAATTCAGAGCCTGGCCTTTGGAGACCATGGCACGCTCCTACAGGGAGTCTGGGTACCATGACAGTGTTGCACTCAAGAGCTTCTTTACACCTTGGGGGAAACCACAGGCACTAGCGACTGCTGGAGGCAGGGAGAGCTGAGGACTTCTCCTTGGAGGTGGGGATGCTGTTCACTAACCAGTGGAAGTGACTGTTTACTCTCATAAATCTTTGACATGAAAAAATTTTATACTCTTGTCTTGGGGTGACAGTTACCCCAAGACAACTCTCTTACCTAGGAGTCCAAGATGTGCTTCCTCTGCAAGCCTTTTTCTATGTTCAGTGAAAGAATCATCTGTGTATTCTTTGTAAATTGCTTTTTTATAGGAGCCACCAATTCTTGTCCCACTTTGTTCAAAAAAGATGTGAGATTCGCTGTGTAAAAGAAATTGCGATAGACACAATTCAAGTCAAAATGCTTAGTTGTACAAAGGCAGTCAGACCTCAAACCTGTTTTCTGAGGTAGGATATGCTGAGTTTGTCTTTTGGGTTTCCTTTCAGTGGTATAGCCACACACTTACGTGCAGTCCCATATAAGATGTGCAGGAATCCATTATCCTTCACTAACTTCTCATTAAGAAAAGGCCGCCGTGCTGTGTTGCCCTTACAAAGCCAGTGTGCTTAGAGACTCACCAACGATGATTTCTAGTTAACATTTCATAACCTTGAGTTTATACTTCTTTTAATTAGAAGTTACAAAAATTCAACAGGAGCAGATACAAACACCAAGAATATGTAACATCTATATACAAAGTGAGAAGATTCAGTCTACAGTTTTACTCTTTAAGAAAGGACCTTTCAGTGTTTTTCAAGCACTATTCAAACAATGAACTGTGCCTTGTCACTTGTGAAAGAGGTAAGTATGCTTTAACTCACAGATTAAAAACTTGAGGAATCAATGTATTCAGTGAATTGATCCAGGTCTTAAATATGTAAACACAGTGCAAAGGGCAAAGCTATGTCATGCAAGCTGTTTCCTAGATGAGATACTGTTAGCATGAGTTTCATCATCTAAGGCAATGGTCATGAACTCCTTCTTTGTTCCCTAACTCAAAATAATCAACCATCTTGAATAATCAGGAGTCACAGCCTACATATGACATAATAATTAATCTTAATCCCAGTGAAATGACTAACATAGCAGCAAAATTTAAAGAAAGATTACAAGGAAAACAATTGACCTAATTTGGTCTGATATTTATTCTAGCATTAATATTTAAGCACAGATGAGCAATTCTGCTTAAAAGTCAGTTCTACCGTGTGTCTTACCGTATTTAGCATGCTTAAATCAATTCTGCTTGGAAAATAAAAATTCTTTAATTAGAGGCATTTACCTGTCAAGGATTAATTCTTGTCCTGTAAAATGGTTCACTGCAGATGGGCCATAATTCCAGATGATCTCTTCAGCAGCAATGAAGTACTGTCTTATCTTTGTACTCTTATTGCGATCTCTTGTGGATTTCTTACAATCTTCTACTTTAAAAAGGGCCTGCATACCACCTGGATAAAAAGGAGGTAGAGAAACCTAGAGAGAAGGAACTGCATTTTGTTTTCTCTTCCCCTGCGTCCAACAGCTCTTCTGTTCCCTGGACGATTCCCACCCCATTGATGGATATGAAAATCACAAAGTGGCTATAAAAGAAGGCACGCTAGCTGAGCTAGGATTTTAAAACACAGCCATGGTATCTACAGCAGGCAGACAGGTGCGGTAAAGGGCATTCTGCTTGTAAAGCTGCAACGGGCATGGCAGAGATTAGGGGAGGGTGGACGCAGTGCTGTCAGTGAACACTTCAGCTGTCAGATGTTACCAGACTGACCATTCTCCAGCTAAATATAATCAACAGCTTACTTGTGGAAATCCCAAGTCTCTGCATCCTAAGGGAAGCAGTTAGCAAATCTTCTTGCTGGAGATACAAATAATATAGTGAAGAGAGCCCTTTTACAGCTATAAATCAGACCAATTTGTAGGATTTAAGTCTTGTCCAGGATGCTTCATCTATATCAGGATGTTGCTTGATGTGACAACTATTTCAAAGCTTGGAACCTCTGTGTAATTGAGTCTGTAGGTCACATATTTCTCTTTAGATCAAAGTTTTCAAATCTTGGAGAATGATTTTCAGTTCTGTGTTCTTTCCCACTTCTGTGACAAATTACTTCCCTCACTTACAGCAATATAGGTCATTCAAAAGCATGGAATTAGCTTCTGAATATTTCATATGGCTATTAAAACTGAAAATACAGGATAATACAGGGAAGAGAAAAGAACATCTCAGCTTGTTTACCAATGCACTTTCCAGAATATGTATTTATCAGCAGGCAATTTAGCCTGCCTGTCCTGTGCCCCTTGCCAAACATGGAATGAGCCCCAACTCTTTTGTTGGCAAATAGAAAATTGTGGTTAGTTATCTCCAGCAAGAGGCAAACATCATGCTGGTTTTTTGTCCAAGGGCGAGGCTTGCAAAAGTGCAGCTGCGCTAACTGCTGCCAGCTGATGATGATGTCCATTAGAGAAGAGAATCCCTTGATTCCCATGGCTACATGCTCAAACCCATCTAATGCACTTGTAGGCATTTCAATTTTAATTACTATGAGAGTTTTGTTACCTAGAGGAGAATATTGCCTGGCATATCACTAGGTCAAGAGCCCTGCAAAAGTGACTCAGTAAACTCTTAGCTGAAGCTAAAAGAATTCTGATCACTGAAACTTGTACTGTACCTTCAATATGGTCATTCACTTGGCAGCTGAGCAGCCATTCCCCAGGGCTCCTTGGTACCATGATAGCATCAATGAATGTGGCTGGGAAGAGGCTGATGGTGTCAACTCGATGATGCCTTTCTATTAAGGTCTGTCCATGAAAGTAGGCTGAATGGATATCAGCTTCATTACCCATGCCAAAAAGATGCCATTTTATCTTATCTTCCACACACATTGTGAGGTTTGGGAGGTATCCATACATGTACCCATTGATTGCTAAAATAAATGTTGTTTATTACAGTTAACTTCACAGACCTCAGGATTTTTTCTTCAAATGCAGGTATCAAACAACCACTGCTCTGTTCTTCCAAATAGAAAGAGCCTCAAAAGAAAGCTCCACATCTTTGAAAATCAGTGCCAGTATCAGACACATGCTTCCTCTACATAGCTATGATTCTGGAATCCATGTCAGAGCCAGAGATGTCTTTTTTGTTTACACTAACAGTAAAAACTGTTTTTCTAAATTGTGAAATTATGGTACAGAGCTGAGGACTAAGAGCAAAGTAACACAAATCTGTTTAGAGTGCCTGGGAAAATTACACTGGCAAAGAGCTTCTTGGCCCCTAAGAATTTTATATCACAACTCCAAAGGTTTGATTGTACAATATTTGCCATCAATTTTAAACTTTATAAATTTTTATTTAAAAGAATCTTTCTTAATCCTCTAAAAAAAGAGCCTTGATTAGAAAAAAAATCTACAATTCATCTTTCAAAGAGACAAGAGAAAAATATTACTTCATGATATCAGTGAAGAGCAACATTAACATAATGGTTTCTCACAGTGCATTTTATTGCTTTCCCGGAAGTCTTCATCATCCTTGTCCACTTTGGAAGGCTCGAAACAGTATGTTCTGATATTGTCCTCTAGATACCAGCTGAGATTTTCATCCACCACAGAAAACATAAGGATAAATTCAGCATCAAAGTGTTGATCACTGTCCCTATTCATTGTATCTGAAAAAGAAAGTGGTATATTCAAAATATTTGGTAACTGACATTATTTTTTTGTCAGTTTTAATTCTAGTCTCAGTAGGGCTGGACCCTGTTTACTTCATGTTTTGACACTTCTTGAGTGTGACTGTACACATAAACTTACAGACATACTCAGGAAGCAACAATCCCTTTTGATAGATTCTATAAAATTACTGAGAATAAATATTGCGTGTTAATCTCTTTCTTATATCAGTATTTACAACTCCTTGCACATTGCTAGCATAGCACAGCTCACTCATATAGATTTGTGGACAAAGTATTCTGCAAATTATATTCACTCTCATACACAAAATCAAACTACTTCCTACACTATTGAAGGCAGCTAATTGAGAAGACCAAAAGCAGTTATTTCAAAATAAATTGTAATCTTCTCCTCTTCCAGGAAGTTATTTCACTGATATTTATCAATGATCATTATAAATTACCTTGCATAGGTATTTATTTACTCACTTATTTATTTATGGTTTACCTTTCCTGCAAATTATTAAAGGCCCAACAAGACCTGAGGCAACATCTCTTGGAGCATCTATGTGGGAGTGGTAAGCCCTGGTTATGCAGTCTGCATCTCCTTTAGCTGGACCTTGATCTTCTGTCACATCCCATGTGTAAGTGTACTGGCCTCCAGGCTCCACAGCATCATCTCGCTTTTGAAAATCTTTGGTGGTGTCAGGATAAAGAGCACCTGAAGAGTTCCACACAGCCACCATTAGCACAACACATTCACAGTAGGGTGTCAGGATAGCACCTGCCATGCTGAAAGTTGACTACATGCTGCAGAAAAATGGACTGAGCACCTGAATATGGATTAAAACCCCACAACTTTTAAATCAGATTAGTAGATGTTTTCTTTCTCTTTAGGAATCTTTTCATTTGCCTTTGAAGTCCATAGGAGTACTTCGATTAATGGCCCATTAAAGCTAGTCCTTAATTTATTGGGAGGGGACTACGTACTTCTTGTAAAAAGATAACAATTCAAATATTTGTAAAATATTTGTTAAATATTAATCTTGTAACCTGTTCTAAAAAATTGCATATGCCCTGAAGGAATATAGGTGTTACTGCAATGATAGCAATAGAAAAAAATTCCAAAAAGTGTACATACTGCTACGTAATACACTGTTCTGATCCCACAGAGTGTGTCTCTATCAAGACACAGACTAGTTGTAATGAAAAAGTCCGCAAAATACTAGAAGCTAGGCTGATACTTCATAAATTCTTCTAATGAAAGATTTTTAAAGAGTGATTTTGAGCCATCATATTCTCAACAATTCACACACTGTTTTTAAGGCTCAGTAATAAAACTTTCGACAGCCATATTCTGATGCCATCCAGTGCAGAAAATCCCCCATGGCCTGAATGTGACCAGACTGGCTATTGCAAGGACAAGCCATCACCTATCCCAATAGCACCCCTGAATACATCCTAGAGTGTGTCAGACTTTCATCTCATTAATTAATTACCGAGCAGTATCTGTTTCTCCATTTTAAGAAACTCTTGTGTATCTTATATACACAAATTTAGTGTTAAGAACTTAGAAAAGTACATTATTACTGTTAACAATATCTTCCTCACAGCATCAAATTTTGATATATACCCCCCATATCTGAATCTCTTATATATCTTTATATCCTTATTTTGGTTGAAACACAAATACTCTTATTTCAGGTAAAATGTTGATCTAAATTTGCCTTCTTTACAAATTCCACTTTTGGCTTTGTATTTCGCTCTTGAAAATTATCAAACTTAGCTCCTATTTTAAATTGATTGTGTCTAATTTAAAACTCTATTAACTTGACCAGTCTTCTCTCTGATGAGAGAATACCACTTGGAGGGATGATTAATTTTTGATAAATTCTGGCACAGAAATGAATCAAGCTTACCTTCATTTTCTTTTGTGTATCTTACACCATGTGGATGCAGCGTGTAGTTTCTGGAAGCAAAGTTTTTCAAGTGAATAGTGATGGAATCTCCAACTTCTCCCTTAATTATAGGACCTAAAAAACCCAGCCAGGAAGGTTTGTCAACAATCACATCATATAAATGATTGGTATACTGAACGTAGATAGCCTTCTTGTAAGTTCTTCCTATCCTGCGTGGTCCTCTTTTGAGAAAGACTTCAGCCTGCCTGTAAAGAAAATACACAAACATATCTGTAGTGCGGTTTTAATTAATAGTCTCAAATAAAGACCAGGCTTCTGCAGTGCTGTGCACAACTATGTGCAAGCCTTGTTGTGAAATAAGTTAATACTGATGAAAAATGCGAAGTATTTTCTACGAGGCGGAGTATTGTTTGAGCATATGGGGAAGGAATTGTATGTACCTTGGCAAGCACAGGTCTGAAGCGTAATTAAAATGCCAGTTGAGAGCTCCACTTGGGGAGCATAAACTTAGTTGCAAAGACTCAGTTACTATAATTCTGAGTGCATGAGGCTTTTGAGCTACAACCTAAATCAAACAAATATGTCATGGCTCTCCTTGGACCGTTTAAACAGATACCATTTAGTTTTAGAGTATTCCTTCTGCATTGTGCTTTTCCCTGCCCCTATAAATATCAATCTCTGCATAAGCGCAGCCTCATAAAGGGTCCAGGAGGGGAAGGGGAATCAGAGAAGCTGAAACTGAAAAGTACAATACAAGGGACCAGCTCCATTGCAGGCATATAACCACTGAAAACCTGAAATTAACGTAGCGTGCTGCAGGTCACTACAAACCAGAGAAAAGCAGTGAAAGTGCAGTGAACAGGAGTGGTTTGTTGTATTACGACACAGCTCTGCAATTCTCAGACAAGATGCCCTGTTTCCACGCCTGATCAGAATTACTAGCCTGCTGAATCCCTGGCAGTGTCTTATACCTCACAAAGTTTGTGAGTGGAAAAAATAAAAGGCTGACTGCTTCATCTCACACCTGATCGAGTGGCAGGTTATGGCTGAGGCTCTCACTAGAGAAAGCAAGCGGCAGGAAATCTAATCCCTCACCCACAAACCAAACGAGAACTGCATTTTTGAGATTTTTCTAATTTCTGATTTCTCTTGTCATTGTTTTTGCTTTGATATAGTTCTATTTAATTTTAAAGGCACTGAAAAGATAGAAGGAAGGAATACTTCTTCTCTCTCAAATATTTTTCTGATGCCTTTTATATCTGAGTTTTCTTTATTGATTATTCAGACTTCCAGGGTGCTCCCTTCCTCCTCACCCTACATTTCTTCAGCCTACTTACTGCTCTCACTCTGCACAGAACCCTCCTTGCCTTGTAACGAGCAACCCAGCTCCTCCACGGTGGGTGAAAGTACTCGGCTGTGCTTCTGTAACAGTGAAAACCATACCTGCCAACAATGAATAACTAAAAAGGAAACCTGTGCTCAGTAGGAAAGTTTTAAATTTGTCAAGATTCTGCATTTAAAAACAACAGCAAAAATCATCTCTTCAGCGCTAGCACCTTAGACATTCAAAATTAAACACCATCAGACATTCACGGTCTTATTCTAGTCTCTACTTAGTAAATATTTCATTACAACAAATTCACACCCCACTACATATTCCAGTGCTCTGAATTAGCAGAACGTTGGAATGCAATTCTCAAGTGAGCCAGGAAAAACATGGAAATTCCCTTATATGTCTGATAGAAAATCCACTGACACCAACAAGACTCACCAAGTTTTCAGTCCGGCCCTGGTGTCTAAACCAGGTGAAGCTGTAAAATAAAACTCAACCAGTGACCCTGCTTTACTTACTCTTCTTCGGCAAAAAGCTGCCCAGAGATGGCATTGGCATCACCAGGTGCATAGTTCCAGGCAGTCTCTGTAATGCCAATATAGTACTCCCTGTTCACTGCCCCAACTTGGCAACAGCAAGAAACAAGCAAGCAGCTTAGGAGAAATAGCTTCATTTTGCATTCATGAACCTTGTGGAAAACACGAAATAAAAACACAGAACAGGCACATGCAATTTCCCTTTATATGTTCCTATCCCTCCTACCCCCCACATCCTTACCTCCCCCTCCCTGCTCCTGTTTGCTTTTGTGAACACAATAAAACCAATTGCACAATGTCTCTGTGTGTCAAGAGCAAACAAAAGATTCTGGTAACCTCATCAGTTCAGAAAATCAAAGGAATTTTTTCTTTTTCTGCCAACCTACAATCACACAAATTAGCATTCAGACTGTCATGGAGTGTAAATCTTGTCACTGAATTGAAAGCAGATTTAAATGGATTTACAGACTTAAGCTTAATTACATTCTTCGCTATCTTCATCACTCTCTCTACAGCTTGTATGCTACTGAGAAAATAATCCCCATGATATGTGGCACAAGAGCACAATTTCTCAAGCACACTGTGAAGAGTTCTAAGTGACACTTTTTCTCTGTGTATCTGCTCTGCATTGACAAAAGGAGGCCAAGTTGTGCCTGCTCCTGCCTGTTCACACTACCAAACTGGTGTGGCACAAGCAGAAAATGGAGGACTGAGGTCGCTGGGACCAGTGTGCCCACCAGTGCATGCTTGGGTTAGCTCTGCTACCCACCACAGTTCCCTTGGAAATGTAATTTTAGCACAAAGTGTGGCACATATTTCTAGGGATGGAAAGGCCCAGCTATTCATACATGGAGGTGGGGAGGTTTTCATCCCCTTTCCAAGCAGTTTTAGTATTGCTGAAATGAGGCTCAGAAATTCCACAAAATGACCCCCCTATGTTATCTTCCTCCTAATCTGTTGCCAGACAGGATAAGCCACATTCTTCAATGATTAAAAATGTAAGATCCAGATAATCTTAACTGTTGCCATTGTCCAAATGCACTACCCAGTGCCAAAGGCTTCTTTTGCTTTATTCAAGTTCTGTAAACATTTTGTATTAGTCTCACTGAAAAATAAGAACAAAATTGGACCTTAAACACAGAATGCTTAAAAACCACCTAATTAAAGTTTGCAATGGCACTTTTGTGGAGTATATATCAATTACAACATGGTTGTGTCTAAAGCTTTAGGCATACAAAGCCACCTGCAAACTTCTATTAAAAAATACGCATTTTTGGTCACTTGGGAATTCTTAAAAAATGTCGTCTGTGCTCTGAGCACTGACACAGTCACACTCATTCTAAATTACAATTACAATTTTCCATTGTATGGCAACTTAAAATTATCTGTAATAAGCACCATCTCTTTGGCAGGTATTTTAATACTGGTCACAAAAATTATGATTATTTTGGATAGAAGACTAAGATTCAGAACATAACTAAAGTATAGCAGTTTCCGTTTAATGACATAAAAATCTGTCTTATTCACCAGGACTATGGTATACAATAATTCACCAATTTCAATCACTATTCCTATCAGGCACTGTCAGAATATTGAATTTCATAATCTCACCTTCTGGAACCTACACATCTGAGTTAAATGGAGGACTTCTCTCTAAATGAGTAAGCCAAAGCTGAGATTTTGAAATCTGACCAAATCTATGATGAAATTCTGGAGTTTCACAGGTTTATGTCACATGTTCAAAATTATTTCTGTAGGGATTTTTTTCCTTTGCCATGGACAAAGATCAGTAGTGCAGTGGAAAGATCAGCTTATCCAGGTTGCATATGCCCCATTCGTAAATTAAGTGAGGTAAAAATGAGAAAACATTTACCTCCTGTTATAATACTTAAATCCAAAGTCATTCCTTAATACAGTCCTTAATAAATAAGTTGTTCATGCATAAGGAGGCTATTTGGTTTATTTTTGTTCAGATTTCCATTTGATTGAGAAAGAGAAAAACCACACGAGCAATACCCTTGAAATCTCCACATTTATTTGAGGGTAAAAATATAAACTTTACTTTGCCTTAGAACCCTGAATCCTCTAAATTACTCTTCCTTGATTTGCAAAATAACTGCATGTTGTTCTTATGTAAAAATATAACAAAAACTTCTGACAGGCAGTATTTTTCCATTCCCACTTTTAATCGTGCCTCTCCCAGACTTTCAGATTATCTGTATGCCTAAGCACACTCCTCTTATCTTTTTCTTAAGGAACTCAAAAAACTGACCAAAGTACCTCAGTTTCTCAAGTCTGTATTATCTTCAGAGGGTGTCTGAAAAGCAGGAACTTCTCTCAGGACCTAAATAAAAAGACCCTATTTAATTGGTTAAATTATGAGTCTGCAGTTTGGTGTCATGAATATCCCTTTATTGTTTTAAACCATAGTACCTCGTTTCTCATATTGAGGATGCTGAAATGCACTGACTGTTTTTAAAATCCCCAAAATTGCATTGAAAAGATAAAGCTGATCTTCTGCTTCAACAATTTTCCTTGAAAGAAAAGAATAAACAGACTCCCAAACTGAATATTCTGACAAAAGGTCTCAACAAGATCACACAGTGAGGCTGAATTGAACCCCCACCATTTCACAATTCCCGGATTTGAATGGTGTGTGTCTATTGCCTGCTGCCCATGCTGCTGCTCCGGCTGCCTGCAGACCCCTGCAGTTAAACACCCTTTATAGAGTTGCTGCAGCTTCATTTGTCCTCTGCCGCTCTATGTGGAAAACCCTTCTATCCATAATGGTAACAATCAGGAAACTGTAGTTTAGCAAGATTCACTTTTACCTACACAAGGATTAATATAAATATACCCTAAAAGGCAAAGGTATGGATGGGGCTCCACAGTATTTTACTACAAAACCAAGTGCCTACAGTGATTTCCAGCTGCAGTCTTTTAAATGAATGGCATTACTCTTCCAGACACAGAATCCTAATACTCTGGCAAAATGCGCTGGCTGTGGGGGACGAATAATGCTGGAACTCTTACTGCAGATTCAGCACTAACTCCTCCCTGCCAGGAGTTTATAAACTCAAATTGGCAGCTTTCTTCCTGTTGTGCCTCGGGTATTTTATGTGGGGATTTCAGCAGGCAGGACGTGCATTTCATGTCCAGGAACTCTTGTGAAAAAAAGGGTTTCTCATATTCCAGCATGGTGCAAGCTTTGTCCTGGCCCCAAGGGCCACTTCTCCCTGTTGTTGTTGGGTGAGGTCTGTGTTCTGCAGCTGGATGGTCATGTTGCCTCAAACACCACCATCGGGATCATTGGTTATGTCTAGATTTCAAGCCAGTTAATTAATATTCTTTACAGGAATCTTGGTTCTGCTGCCAGGCACAGCTCATAGCACCTATTGTTAGAGACAAAATATTTAGGATTGAATCAGGACTTAAATTGATTGGACCAAGGTTAACTTTGCCTTACATCCAAAAGCCCTGTGTGAAACTGGCTGTTAAATTTGGAAATACAACCCACAGTTAGCCTTTAGTATTCTTACAATCAATTTCAAATTAATAAACTGCCCCTTTAAAAGCTGAACCATCAGGTCACAGTTGAATCTGGCTATGGCAATGGAGATGCTAGATTCTGGATTATGGGTAAAGAGGGTTGCAGGATCAAGAAGCTCAACAAGAACTACATTACATGTCTCCTTATTTAATCTAAGCTCCAAAAATAAGAGATGTCTGTGATAGAGTGGAAATGTAAATTCACCAGATACAATCACACAAAAAATGATAAATTAAAGACAGATCCAGCGTTTGCAGGCAAGAAATCAGCAAGATTCTCTGAGATGTTTGGTAGGAGTACAGGTTGATTTTTAAGTTTTCTTTCTTATCCTTCTGTCCACAAACAATATCCATAAATCCATAAAAATGTAGAATTATCATTTAAGATAAATGATATGTCACATATTTAAGCCTAGAGAAAAACAAGTATGCAGTGACACAGTCCTCATTTTATAATCATGCCTTTGTATCATGCACCTCTGACCATCCATGCCACCTTGAACCATCTCCCAAATGACTAGCCCCATTCTTAAATATCATTAATTACTTTATGACTTCTTGCAACTTAAAAGAAACTAAGCAATTAAAATTTTAGATGCATTCTTGAAATCCTACAGGAGGAAATTAACTATTCAAAACAATCTGATAAAAGAATATGAAGGCAAAATCTCAATATTGTCTTGAAACAGAATTAAATAACTGATCTATTCTATTTTTTCTAAATAACTTACCCAAAGCTGACACCTATTATATGGTTTGCATTTCTAACAGTGTTTAATATTTGATGACAGTGTACCTGAATCCCACTAGTTCTGATGTAATAAGGATACATGCATTAATGCAAGTCTGAAGTACATATTTCTCTTTCCTCTGGGTGTTCGTTGTCTAAAAACCAGAGTGCTAAATACAGCCAAATGCTGCCCATGCAACTGCGAATGGGCCAGATGTCCGCTTCATTGTGAATCCCTGAATTTTCACTGGGAATGAAATAATAATTCTCTGAGAAAGTAAAAATACCTTTTAGCTGCAAATTTAAAAGAGATTATTCTTTTTCATCTGATCATTATTGTCAAGAATGTTAGCCTTCCATTGTAGCATGCTCAGGACACCTTGAAGAATATTAACAAGCTAGCATTGGGTGGTCACAAGGTTCCCTCATATGTTCCCTCAAGTCACATCATACTTGACTAAAAGAAAAAAGTTTGTCTCTAAGTATAAAGTGAAAAGAAACCCAGTGCAGCTCTTAACAGGTACCTATTAGCACAGCTGAGTTCAGACCTGTGTGTTTAATCTGTCAATCAGGCCCAGGTGCCTTTTTTACCACAGGAAAACTTGATACACTTTTTTCAGTAATTGCTTTTTGCAGTTAAGAACTTCTAAGATGGAAGGAGCAGGGTAGGCTCTGCCCTCCACCGCCATCATGGTCTCTCTGTAACTAAAATTCATTCATTTAGAAATCATGGCTTCACGCTGTGCACTAACAACCCGTCCTGAGGTACTGGGCTTTGAACCATGCCCTTTTGGAACAACAAATAGTCATACGGTCTAAGCAATGACAAGGGAGTACAAAAGCAGTCCTACATCAGTTTATTAAAAAAAAATTAGGTGATTTCAATACCAAAGCAGTTCCATTGTATTCAAACACCCCTATTGTCACAAGTTGGAGGGCAAAAGAATGAACTGTCCCTGCCTGGAGCAACAGGACAGGTGAAGAAAAATGTAGATGTCAGATAGTTCAAATATACTTCATCCAAAATAGAGAAGCTTGACAGACAGAGATTTAAGATGAGGGTTTCATTTTTCTTTGTAGCACTCCGATCTACCATTATGGATTATGGAGAGGCCATCTCTCTCTTTTTCTGGAGGTGGGGGAGATTTCCTGGCCATTTTCAGAGAATCCCAGCCTGCAAACAAAAACAAAGTCCTAATCTCTCTCATTGCTGTGAAAGCCACGCATTAGTAAGAATGTCTGTAAATTGAATGTTAGAAGAAAGGTGCTCAGCAACCTCTGCTGACATATGAGTAATGGACTTGGCATCAGTGTTAATTTCCTAACCACTTTTTTTTTTTTCCTCAGTCCTAGACTTAAAGGTCAGAGTGAGCAGCCACCAACCTCTGTATACCACAAGAAATTAGTGGATTAATCAAAACCAACAAATGTATTATCAGTACATATTCTCTGGAAAAAAAACATGCAGTAGTGTAGAGAATGCATCAACCAAAATGGTAGGTCCCCAACTGAGAGAAATTGCTGAAGCTACAGTTACATGGAGATGCTGAAGAAATTAACCTCAGATGTTTTGTTACCTGTACGAAAACAGAATAGGTCCCACAGAGTGTTCGCTTCAACTCAGCAGCTACTTTGAGAATGCAGATGATCAATTGCAGTGCAC
The DNA here is from genome assembly GCA_013398055.1 of Ifrita kowaldi. Lineage (NCBI taxonomy): Eukaryota > Metazoa > Chordata > Aves > Passeriformes > Cinclosomatidae > Ifrita > Ifrita kowaldi. The sequence goes on from VZRS01014559.1 coordinate 95,795, forward strand.
TGAGAGCTATCAAAATTGAGAGCAAAATGATGTTCCACTCCACTATGTTAACAGGTTCTGTGCACTTAGACCAGGTAGGGTAATCTGTGAGGTACCTATTAGAGAAACACCAGATTGTAGTAAGAAGAATGTTTCTGACTACTGATCTGATGAACAATTTCTTCCAGAAGAGTTACACCAATGTTTCTTACCCCCCAGCAGTGTCTTTGAAAATATAATTCCATCCACTTGATGAATTGCAGAAAGGACCTTGAATCAAATGCAGGGTAAAAATGATGCAACTGTATCCAGAGAAAGCAATTCCAAGCAGGGCTAGCACAATCGAAATAAAACTCTGAAGTAAAGAGAGAGAGAAATATTACTGTGTGGGTATAGTGTCAACAGCAAATATGGTCATTCAGACTGCCTAGCTACTTCCTTGGGGCTGAATTTCACATTTAATTTTCCCAGTCTTCAAAATTCAGAACGAAAAATAGCAGGTAAAGAATAGTAAGAATACACATACAAAAATAAAGATTAAGACAGTTTAAGACAGTTCTACAAGTCTAAGTTATGTATTATTTGGATGGGGTTTTTAAACTTGCATTTTTGTAAAGTTGTTTCCTTAAATACCAGAGGAACATAAACATATATTAAATATATCTGCATCCCAGATAGCGTGTATTGAGTCATTTCTGAAAAAAATAGCTTTCAAGTAATACAGGCAAAGAGATGAAGCTGTTTAGCTGGTGTGCTTCATTCTGTGTTCTTGTTTTATTTTGCAAGGATTTGAGGAAAGTGTGTGTCTAATTTTCTTTCATCCTGCTTATGCTTCAGAAGAAAGAAGCTACACTTTGTGTGACCTTGCAATCCAATTTAGAATCCTCTGTGAAAGGAAGTGAAAACAGAGCAGTGGAGAGGGCAGCAGGATGTGCTGGAAAAACAAGAGCAGGAAGGATTTGAAACAAGTGCTGAGGAGATGCACAGAAATAAAACACAGACTCACCCTGTAAGTTTTGTTACAGCTCTCACTCTGGCAGCACCGATAGAAGACACTGCACTCCAGTGTTATTAGAATTACTGCCAAAAGAAGGATCTGTAAGGGGACATCATAAGGTCAGTGAGATGACTGCAGATACTAAACCAATGTCTCTTTCACCTGTGGAAGGCAGGGACTGCATCTCTTCTGCTGTCTTGATATTTTAAAGCTGATCTGCAGGACAGCACAATTACTCTAGGCACACGTGGAACTGGAGTGCTTTTAGTAGGCTGTTGCTGTACTTGTGTCTTGTACGTGAAAGACAAGAGTACAGCAGCTCCCATCACAGTAAAGTGCTACAAGCTTGGGCACAGCTATACCAGTGAAGCTGAAACAATAAAACCAAGTTCACAAGTAAAAGAATCAATAACCAGTGAAAAGAAGGATATTTTATCACGTCAGTTCAACATCTTCTTGCTGACACAGGCACACAAATCAGGGTATTGTCTTCCTTACCAACACACTTATACTAGAAAATGTCAGTGATGCAAATTTTTCATTAAGTTCACCTGGACTTTAATTTGTTTAAGTCTCCATACTGATTTTTTCAGACTGTTGGATTATTTAAGCCGGATCCTAGAATCATTTTGATAAATACGACCTGGGCTCCAGAACCACAAACTACCATTCAGAGAGGCGCAGGTTTGAAACGGAAAGTATGAGAAGACAATACTCCTGAATCACAACACTAGCCTCTCACATGCTGCTGACTGGTTTGTAACAGAATGATACCTGCATTTTTAATAAATTGGTAATAATTTTAAGGCTAAAAATGCTTCAAAAATATCAGTATCACTGTTGCAGTTAACTTTTTCATACATTTGCAACTGTTTTTCTGTTTGACTCCTCTGTCTGGTAGAACAGAAGGTTTTTCTTCTGCTTTAAGGAGAATACATGATTGCAAAAGAATGTCTAATGTTTTAATAACAGTTCAGCACCTTCATTGAAAAACCTCACTTCTGCAAATAAACTCTTTTTAAGCACTGATTGTGTGCAATGCCCTTTGATCACATAACCATTTTCTGTTCCTGAGGCTCTTGATGAGTATAATGAATAGCATGAACAGTGGGCAGCTCCATGGCAGTTTATTACTGCAGATGCATATTACAAATGTCACAGGGAAAATCCTACTATGCTAATCACAGTGAGACAATTCTCTATGTTTAGCCTGACAACAATAGTACCTGATGCATTGTGAACTGTATTCAGTCTTCTAAATACCGGACTACATACAGCTCTTAAAAACATCTGAACCATTATAAGAAGCTCTTTTTGTTTCATTTGGGTAAAAGAGCTCTAATTCAACCTCCATAGGTGATTAAATCAACATAGTGTTTGCCTCCATAATACAAGCATTAATTGCATATAAACAGAAAGCAGAAAAAAACCCCAACCCACCCTGCAAAATCACTTGCACTTAACAGCATGCATAACTTGTCATTCAGTATACTAACTGTTTTCAGTTTGATTGAGTTTGTCTGCCCGCAGTGGTTTTGTCAAAGTAATCCATATGCTTTTTTTTTTAAAGCAATTACATTGCTGAAGTGTAATGCAGTATTATTTGCTGTAGAATGCAATTAAAAATCCACATAGACTGAGCACTTACCATCACACCTGAGAAACAGATCCCTTCAAAATACCACTTATAGCTGGGGAGCTGGTAACTGGCAGCATGCAGAGCTTTCCCGTTTGGAAAGTACAGGAGGATGTTTACAACAATACTCCAAAGTGCAAGAGGTATCAGTAGGCAACTCAAACAGCTTCCACATGTCTCCAAAGCCATCTCTCAAGAACTCTGGAAGTTTTGTTCTTCTCAACGAACAAAATTTTACAAGACTTTCAACATAAGAAGCCTTTTGACCTCCCCAGCTTGATTCAGTCATTTCATATTCACAGGAACCGGTGTCTGGGCTGTGATTCCAGGGACAGAAGTGCTTAACAGTTAGCAGAACAACAGTGTAAACTCACTGTCCTGTGTTAAGCACGTCTTTAAGTAGCCATTTCCCGTCTAAAAGATCCTCCTTCGTGATCTTCCAAATGAAATATGTCTAGGAGTCAGACTCAGGAAGGAACTTCAAAGCTCTCATTTCCTAGTGGCTGCTGAAAAATGTCCTCCTCCCCACGACATGAACTGCAACACAGTTTGTGACAGAAGCAAGGTTTTTCAACCTTACTGCAGCATGAGGAAGCAGGCTGCAAGATGATAAATATGCCCGGTCTCTGTACAGAAGGCCACACTGCCTCATACTACAGAGATTTATTAACAGAACCCTAAGGGGGAATCAAAATGTTGCTGATTTGCAACAGCAGGATGAGTCTGGGCTATCTTGCAGAGAGCATGGAAGCCCAAATAACACTGGTTAGAAACTGCAAGGCAGGTTTACTTTCACACTTCTAATCAATTACTCTTTCCCACAGCACTATGTGGCTCCACTGTCTTGCAAATTAAATCCTGCTATTTCTCCAACTGTTTCATTCTGTGCTTACAGCTGAGCTTGCACAGCTACAGACCTGATTTATATACACGTGACTTCTTGTGCAGGACAAAAGGTCTGGTTGTTTTTTTGAAATGCCTGCTGTTTGCACTGTGCAAAACCAAAGTTAGACAGCCTTCCCATTGTCACATGTCATCATTCCCCAACCCCTGAGCATCTAAACACTATCCCAGCAACACAGAGCCAGGGCAGTTTGAACACTTGCAGCACAAACCAAGCCTTCAGTCTATGCCCTCGGGAGTCTTCAGAAAAGTAATTCAAGAATGGGCTTAGGCTTTACTCTGTAAGAAAGTTGTAGTCAGAGAAAAAGAATAAAACAACGGGGCTCTATCAAAAGCAGGAAGGCTCATTTTAGAAGCAATGACATCACAACATATTTTCCTTGTGTTTCCTCATAAGCTGTTTCAGGCTCTTCACACATGAGGCTTCTCTCATCCTCTCATAAATCTGTTTGGACTGCATGTTGTAACTAATTCCATACTGTTGCTTAACATGAGATCACAGAAGGAAATGAGTGTGAGTACCACCATGCCCATTTCCTTCTGCTGTGACTCCCCTCTTTTTCTAGGAGGTTTCATTTTGAAGTCCTCATTTTTGATCTTCACATATTTCCTGTTTTACTTTCTCATAACTATGGACACTTTTTTCAGGTCTCCCTCTAATCAGAATTAGTAGCAAACCTGCCTTTCCAGACTCATAGGCAGAGACAGAACTCATGTCATCAACACTGTGCCATAGAGAGCAGAGAAAACAACTGCATTAAAATCACACACATCCAATCCCCATGACTGACTTTTTAGTATGAAACTCAAAGATCATATAATTGGCTGAAATATTTTCTTAAAAGCAAAGGCCAAATTAGTAGCAAGCATCTTATTTTATAATCAAATTTGCTGCTATTTCCATTATAACCAGTTCTGATTAGAAGAAGCTAACTAGGGAAGTGATGACTGAAGCAGCATTTGTTCTGCAGTTTGTACAGCAGTCTGCTTCACGACTTTGTTTTTAAACTGAGCTCTGCAAATACCAAATCACAGTCTGGTTATTTTTCTGGCACGATGCCACTGGAACAGGAAACAACTATTTTATACTAAGAATTAAGCAAACCTGTAAGCCAGTTTCTCAAACATCTTGCCAAATGTCACAAGCACTGCTTTTCCACTGCTATCATAATTCATGAGTTGATGCCAAGCCTGTTACTGAAAAGTCAGGTTTACTCTGTATGGGTGACTTCTCTGCCAGCTGAAATGAATACAACCTAAACCAATCACTTCCCCACAATGTAACTGACAAACCTCTCAAAATACTGTCTTATGCACCAGGCAACGAAGGAATCCAGCTGGCCATTTTTACACAACAATATAAATAGTGAGCAGGAATGCTGTGCATTGGTGCTACAGGGATCTATTGGTGCTACAGGGATCTATTAATGCTACATGCATTTGTGCTGAAGTTTCAAGTCTAAACTCTAGCCTAATCACTCTGCGTATTGGAATTTCTAAAATTGCTTCAGTTCTTTAATTAATTGTGTGTACCAGAAAAACAAATAACCATTATGCAAGAATAAAGGCAAAAATCTTTAAGTTGCATGGTAATTTTACACTATTCCGTTGAGGACTCTCTTTTCCACTTTCTCTCCTTCCACACCCAATTTAAACTTGCAGATATTTTCTCAAACAGTGAATCTTCACACACAAAGACACCATACCACACAGCTGCAAGGAATTTTGTGTGTATATACATGTGCATGCACATATTCTCCTTCCTCCCTCCCATAGCAGGACAGCACAGGGATAGACACTACAAAGAAATAGCATTAAATGGCATTAAAGTCCCTCAACTACTTCTATGTATTTAGGTATGAATAAATACTATTGCAAAATTCAGGTATCCTGCGATTCTAAACACCAACTCTTTTCATCTGAGAATTCTTTTTCTGGTGTAGATATATGTGGACAATTCTGTTTTCACAGTTAACTTTTTTTTTTCAGGTATGTATTTGTACAGGGCAGACTTGACTGTGCAGACAGCCTGAGGTACACCTGAAGTTTCTGGCTACCTTTAAAGATCACCCTCCTAGTTACAAATAGCTTAAGGACGCACTGACACCCATGGGAACTTTTTTTCCTCCTATGAATAGAAACTAACTTGCTTATTTTCAAAGACAGTATGAACAGCTAAATTCTGAAACTGAGCCTCATTTCTTTGAAATAAAGAGCACACCACATTTTGGTTTTCACTTGAAAAATGCCATTGCCAGCAGCAATGCTGCCATGCTGACTTTGCCAGCAATGCTGTTGGCAGCACATTATTCAGATGTACTTGTGATTAAACTCTAATGTGCTACAAGTTACACTTCAGAGGTTCTTGCACAGGACCTTACAATAATGCCTTCAGGCTGATAACTGGTGAAGTCAGGTATTTCAGATTAATCTGTCTTCACGGACCTGAATTTGGACCGTGTTCCTTGAATGCTGTGAGGCCTGAGGATCTGCTGAGTGAGGTAAAAAACGGGAGTCATGTCCACATCTTGTTTTATCTCAGGCCCGTAATGGAGCAATCAGGAGATTATCCCCCCTGGGAAGGCAGGAGGGGCTCAGAGCTGGGCTCAGCTGTGCAGGGACCCTCTCAGCTCCCTGGGCCGCCCATCAGTTGGGAACTGCCAGCCCTGACCCAGGACTAAGGCTCCACGTGTGCAGTTGTGTCTGTTGTTGAACCCTTATCGATGAACAAACACCTGTTTCAGTAAATGAGCCAAACCAAGCAAGGAAGCAGCTCCCACTCTGGCAGAGCCTGCTGGAGAGGAAAAACAGGTTATAACCTGACTGCATTAAATCCATGTTCTCATGCCACCACTGCCCTTTACTCCAAGACCAGGCAAGCAGTGTTTCAGCATGGGCAGGGAAGGAATCACTGACACCTGCTCAGTATTTTTAATACAAATCTTTATTTGTGAAATACAGGGGAAGTTCAGAAAAAATCCCGAAAAGCCCTTAATCATGCACATTTTACTGCTGCTTCAGTTTTGGTCCAGCTGACCAAAACCCAGTATTCATTTTTATCCAGGCCAGACTAGATTTGGTTTGTGTTCATTCCAAGATCAGAATGAAAGAGCAATTTTATTGGGAAAGCAGGACAAAGTACAGCTGTTGTGTCAGTAGAAAGAGAAAAATAAATAAAGCCACTTTAGTGACGTGTTCAGGCTGTTGCCTGTACCAAGATGAAATGAACCAAAGAAATTCAGAATACATTTTGCCATTAGGTTTAGGCAGGTTAGTGGAAAACCTGCATATGACTCCAACAACAAAGGCTGGCCCCAAGTCAGTTAAATTCATGGCAACAGCACAGCTTGACAACAATGCGTATTTCAGTATGCATGGAATGTTTTAAAAAAATCCACAATATTTTCATTACAGCACACACGTGCACCGATGTCAATGCATTGTCAGGTTTCTAGCAAACATATGTCTGCGGGGGGAACAAAAAGAAAGAAACATATTAATAGAAAGAATGCTAATATTGTATTCAACTTGAAATGCAAAAATTAACCTGACCACATTTAGAAAAGCATAGCATAGCTCTTCTATACTGCAGGTAGAGCCAGGAAAACCGGAGGAAGAAAACAGTAATAGCTTTGAAAGAGCCCCAGCACTCAACTACATCAATTAAAAAGGTGAAACACATGCTTACCTACAGTGTGCAATATAAATTATATCTGGTTTATACTTTAAGCCATGGTGATTCCAACACTAGCACTCTGATACTGATTTTGGAATATGTCCAAACTATTTAACAAGGCTTTAAAGAAGTTTGGAGAAAATTTGCTTTCCTCACTCAAAAAAAACCTCCACCTTCAAAAACTCTCCAGATCTGCCTGCAGATTTTGTTATCTATGTGCAATTTAGTTCCTTCTCTTATCTTACTTTTACTAAACAAGGCCAGGATGTTGCAGCTCTCATTACATGCAGCATACTGTCACTAGCTTATGAGCTGCTGTGGACAAAACACAAGGCTAACACAATATAGTTAGAACAAGCACCACATTATGCAACAACAGTTTAGGAAAAGACCACAACCACCAGGAGATCTGTATCTGAGTTTTATCTCCTATACAGTGCTGATGACCACATGTCATTGGACAGAAAAAAAGCCCTCTGGCTCCTAGCTCTCATGCAGATTAACGTCACTGTGACAGCTGAGGAATCAGCTGAAAGCATGTGATCAAACACTACATGAAAATTCTAATCACAGCAGGGCTATAGAAACAGCTGTACAGGGAATTGTTGTTTAAGAATACCTAAAAAGTAACTGCTGAGTAAGACTCCACAGGAGCATAAGTAACAAGTTTCATGTTCATCTGAGGAGCATGGATATATCTACAAATTACTTACCTCCTCATGACTGCAGCACAACCCACACAGTCCTCCAAGAATGCCATTGATTATCTGTATGAAGCACAGAATGAATTCTATTCCTCCCAAAACAAGGAGGATGGAAAAGAGGGTGACGTTCCACTGCACGATGTTTTGAGGTTCCTGACATTCAGACCACTTGTTATACTCAAACAAGTACCTGTACACAGCAATTAAAAGCATATTACATTGTGTCAGAGTAGGATATGTGTGATACTTACCATATAATAGAACCAAATTATCTCTAGTCTGTAACTGCACCAAGGATATTCACTCTATAGAGCCCTAACAGGCTAGGTTCCCTTAGGAAGAGATTCCTAAGGGAGTAGAAAAAGCAATGGTTTACTCCATGAAAGGTTGGTTTGGTTTCGGAACATGTGGAAATACCAACCACACATTTTTGCTGTGTCTTAATTTCTTTTAAAAATATAATCTAAGCTATAAAGGCAAAATTTCCTATTGCTGATTAAAGTGAGGCACAAACTCAAGAAAGCTGAAAGAGCAAAGGTTTCTCTCAAAACAACCACAGAGCTTTTCAGGACTGGGCCTTTTTTCTAAAGATAGCAGTCACTGATCAGAGGCAAATGGGTCACTCTCCTGTGCTGCTGTCTTTGGGCCCTCACATGCTTACCTGGATGAGGCAAACACAGAAGAAATTTGGAGGGGTACTGCAATATTTAAGGTGTTTCTGATCACTCACATCTTGAGAACATCGGCACTTGCCTTCAGCAAGGACTTAACCTAGTTCTTCTACACTCAGTCATGGTCAGGAGGATGGAGAAGGAGGAATGACCCCTCTTTAGAGAGATACAGGTGAAATATAAAATTCAAACTCTACTGCAAAGAGCTTTATGTGGCTTCTTAGTACTCCAACTGCCTCTAGTCTGGCATCAGACATAAGCTGTTGCTAGATATAGCCTTGAGGTTGCCAAACATACAAAAGCTTTAAAAGCATGCCATAATATACACCATATCAGGATTTATGTGCATTAATGGGGAATAGCACACTGAGACTTTTTTTGCAGGAGAACCCTAATTAGGGATGATTAGGAGCTTCTTGCCCTCTCTGCCCTACAGTGTACGAAGATCCCTATAAACCTTCTCAAGTTTCATTTATGAGGTTCTATGCCATTGTCACTAATGTGGGCATTGTGCCACTTTATGCTGGTGCAAAGCAGCTTCAGAAGCAAGCCTGATAAAACAGATTCTTACACAAATGATAAGACAAATTTCTTAACAACTACTATTCCTAGTTTGTAAATCCTTCAAAGTCCTAAAACTTTATACTTTGTTAGAGATGTTCATGGACATGAACAGTATATGATGTATAGATTTAATTACCTATATATATTTCTATTGCTTTGGTTTTACACTGTAGCAGCGAGAGTATCTGATGCCATTTGTTAAGTTCTTAGTAAGTGGGAAGGATAAAGTTATGAACAGATCTTGGTATATGGTTATTGGACATTGCTGAAAGGTACTGGAATAAAGCCCATGTGTACGTGGGGAAGATACAACATCCTCATGAACAGAAAACTTACCCTCCAGAAGAGTCAGTGAAAGGATAGATCCAGTTTCTCTCTAGGTGGGTAAAACAATATGGTCCTTGAGACAAGCCCAGTGCTGAAATGGTTATACAGTATCCAGAGCCAAGAATCCCAACAAAGGCTGCCAGAACTGAGGACAGCATCTACACAGCAGAGATAAACATGAACTTTCAGCACAGCCATCACCTTGTCTTTGGGATTACCTGGGACTGGGATATATGGGATCACTTACCGCACAGCTCTTTCCACAGCCCTCATGGCCAAAGCAGCCACAGTCGTCATTGTGAAGCCAAATGAACACTGCAGCTGGAATGAGTACCTGGATATGGAGCAAACAAATCACACTATTCCTTTTGGTTGCACAGAGAGGGCAGATAAAAGGCAGTCTTTGAACTGCATTCATTTATGCTGCTTCTTGGCAGTCAGCCTGTACAGGTGATTCAGCTTTACTCCTATTTAACACAGTAGGCATCTCGCTACTGACATCACCAACACCAGAACAGGCATATTTCTATTGCCACTTTGTGTATGCACAGCACTTAAGCACAGAAAGAGACAATTGAGGTACTGCTACATTTCAAGTATTTCAGCTTTAAAAGTTTTTGTTCACATTAAAGGCTGCATAATAAAATAAAATGCTTTGCAAAAAAAGGCATTAACTTTATTCCAATGAGGACTACAAAACAACCTTTTTTGCGAAACAGCTACTGCCAATATACTTGTTGCTTAAGAGCAATCATCATTGCCTGTATGACAAACCAGTCTGACTAGAGCAGAAAGTCTAGTAAAATTTTGCTCAATTCAGACAAACATCTCATTACAGACATCTACTTTTTCCAAGATTTCACAACCAGTTTCCAGTGACAGAAATCCAAAGTAACAAAGCAGAAGCTATCCATGAGAAACATAAACCCTCCATACTCCAGAGCTTTTAGCATAAAATCAAGAATGAACAGAGCTGATTAAAAAGAGGATCCTCCCACCAGCAGTAATAGCACTTAACAGTGTCCACTTATAAAGACTCTACACCCAGAAGTACCCGGGAAAACCATAAAGAAAGAGTAGAGAGTTATTTGCAAACTCCACAGACTTACTTAAGAAGAAACTAGAATAAGAACTATACTGTTGAACAGACACACTCTGTTGAGCCCTTACTCAAACCCATTGCTGAGTCCCAATGCTTCAGGTCCAGAAGAGGTTGTACAAGTGCGCTGCAGGAGAAGTTCCATTGATTTCACTTGTATTATTCTGTGTGTAAAGCCTGGTCTTTGCAAACCCCACTCTAGGTCCCAATGGGGCTGTAACACAGCTGTAAGCACCTCTCACTACACAAAGCACCTTAGCATGCAATTGTTTTCAATTCGCGATTTGTGGACACGTTGAGATCATAGAATCATAGAGTGCTAAGAATTGGAAGGGATCTATAAGCTATTTCTAAGAAGACTTCTAAAAGCAGATGAAAAATGAAGCCTGGAGTTAGGGGTCTTAAATATGCTACAGTGTGGTCCACAAAACTGAAAAGGTGGAAAATAAGAGCTTCAGATTAATGATATCCTATAATGAACACACTCAGTCCTTGCATCCTGTTATTCAAATGCAAAGCTTTGACAACCACCACTCAATTCCTCTGAATAAATAGCTTAGGCAGAGAAATAACTGTCAACATCAGAAAATAGAAATTAAGGAATTGTATCTAAATGCTCATTAGTTAGGGACATTTAAAAGGATAATGGCTCGATAATATAACAAACTTAAGATTTAACCCTTTATGCAAACTGTTATCCGGTGAGAGGCTTGGTTTCACTTTTGCATTTGGATTCTGTGCCCTAGACCCTATGATTTTTTCAGCTTTAAAGTGACATAATGTTGCAGATAAGATAACCAATAGTAACTAAAAATAGATATGGGGTAATACAGCTCTTTTTATATACAGCTCTGGTTGACAAGATATTTGATGAATAAATTCAGGTAACCAGAGAAAGAGCAGTACCAAGTACCTCCAAAATAAACTTGAAAGTAGACACTAGGTTATTACTTACCAGAAAGCCTCCACCTAGAATGCCATGAAGGCACTCCACGTATTTGCTGAGGTGATGCTCTGAAGCAAATCTTGTTTCGCCATTGGGAAAATAAAGTAAAGTGTTGGCCACTATGCAGAGGAGGGCAAGGATGAGCAACTTATAACCAACACATCTAGCACATCTTCCAAAACACATATTCTCAGCTTTAAAAGTCCTCCTTCAACTTGTCCGATCCAACCTATCTCACACCTGTCCGCACCTAAAAGAAGATCAGTGTTTATTCTCACCTCCTTAAATACCAGGGGTTACCTAGCTACCTGGATGACGTTTACAACCCTTCCTAACCACCATTCCCAATTGCAGAGTGAGAGAGCAAGGATGGTAGAATGCCACCGCCCTTTTTAAATGCAATAATTGTAGATGAACCAAATGCAATGAAGGAAATATTGAATACTAGCTGATTTCACACTAATATATGATGCTTGGAATAATCACTGGTGAACATGATTAGATGTGAACAACAGGCTTAAACCACAACAAAAGCTCTGTTAGGAACTGAAGGAAAAATGTTTTGTTTTCTTTGTTAGAAGCAGCTTTGAATTTTAGGTTTATAGACTGATTCAGAACAACCTGAAGCCAGGGAAAGACTTGGCTGACTTCAACAGCACTGAGTCAGAGTTTTGGGTATAAACAGAGTAAGGCCTAGAGCAATGAGGAGTATGTAGAGCAACCTCTCACTTTGCTGTCCTGTTGATGGAACAGAAAATCTCACCAGGAGGTTGGAAAACAAATAAAATGAACAGGTAGGCTTCTTAGGAGTGTCCTTGTTCTTGCCATTGTAAAATGAGCTGAATTGAGATTAACAGTCAATTACTAAATGGTTTGGCAACAGCTAAACCAAGCAAACACTTGTGAAGAATACTGCTTAAAAAAAGCGGGATTATAAAAGAGAGTCCTTGCACTAAATATAATGTATAGAAACACACACAAAAAGAAAAATGCCAAGAAAGAAACAGATTGTATCCAAGGTTTCCAAATGGTGTTTCATGTAACGGTAAAATTAATTTCCATAGTAAATGGAGATACAAAGTGAGCTATAAAAATTAAGATCCAGCCTTTTCCCTCATGCAAATTTTGCTAAAACAGCCCAAAGCCTTTTTCTTCGCACACAGCTCAACACAGAGGTATGAGCTGCCATGCCCACTGCTATCACATGACAGGAGGTAACTAAAATGCACAGGCCCAGACTAGATCCAGGTGGTGCTGCTGCTGCCATCATCACAGTACAATGTAATTCTCATTGCAAAACCAGACATGGAGTTTGGAAATGTACAGGATATTAGAAGACTATAATGAAACTTTTTTTAAAATACTCATTCAGGTTTCTTTTTTTGAAGGTGGGGTAGGGTGTGTTTAATAGCTAAATAACACAGTAGACACAAGCCCAAGTCAAATCCATGGTATTCTTGCAAGAGATGTGAGCAACACTTATGCTGAGAAAGAGTGTGCAAAAATAAGAAGTAGGGGGTGAAGCAGGGGAAGAGAGCAGCCTGGTGCAGCTGTGGCTTTGTGATGTAACTTCTCCGGGTATTGTAGCTGCTGACCTTGGAGACTTCCTTCATTATGAGAAATATCCTCCAATTGTACAAACATAGGCTGACCATTATTGTGTGCTTCACCTCTAATGACTAAAACAACCCTAAACATTATCCTGCAAGTTTCCTCTGCAGAAGAAGACGGACACTCAACTGAAAACTTCCTTCATTTTGTTGGGCTAAAAACCCAAACCACTCCTTCCCCCAAACCCACCCCCTAATACTCTTCCCCCATCTCAACAACCACACCAACATATTGCCTGTGCAACATGGATTTAAAACCCTAGCCCAAACCACGTATTTGAAAACTGTTCTATTTAAAACTTAAATAATGGTTTTCTAAATACTTCATTGAAAAAAAAATTTACATAATCAAGAACTTCCTATATTTAAAATCAATTCTATATTTAAAATAAAGCATGTGGGGCATTGCATGGGCATTGCAGGCTGCAGTTAGAACCAATACACCCTCCAACAATACACTAGCAGTACAGATCACTCTCCTGTATAGAATCATATTACAAAAGCTCCAATTACAAAAATCTTGAGCTTTTTTTACTTCGTGTGCCTGTTTGCTTCATAAATCCTAATTTTACTACTTGGCAAAGTGAGAAGCAGTGGATTTTTGGAATGCCTTGTGGGCATGATGAGTTTTAAACTATGAAATATACTCACAGATGAGCAGTAGCCAAACTCCAGCCCTCAGCTCTGGCTGAGAAGAACCTCCAGCAGTGTGGTACAGGAAGGACAAGATCGTCAAAGGGACAGTGAAGCAAATTTGGTAACATGCTCTAAGGTTCAGCAAGTAGGACCATTGTCAAAGACTTCCATATCCTCTCCTGGCAGGAGTAGCTGGTTCATAAACAATTACAACAACTGGCTTGTGTCCCCAAATCATCAGTTCTGCTGGTTAAAGTTTGTCAGCACAGCAGTGCTACAAAAGGCAGGACACTTACCCTTCAAGCCAGAGAAGTGGCTGAAATTGGATGCCTTGTCCAATTACTGAGGTGTTTATTAGCAAGGCTATTTTCACATAGGAAGATCCGGCCATCCCTCTGTAAAACAACCCCCCACCTCAATAGTCCCTGTTGCTTTGGTTCTTCTGTTGCAGCCTGCTTCTGTCATGTAGATGCTAGAAAGAAACTAATGTTTCCTGATGCCAAAAAGTGGAAGAACTCAAAACTAGTAGAAGAGCTCTCAGCATTCAAGCTCTGAAATGTTGAGTATTCTCTAGCTTTCTGGATCTGCTTCTCAACCAGCACAAGAGCAACAGAAATCACTTTCTTCAGCTCAACAGAGTATTGGAAACATTTGCTATATTTTTGGACGAGTCCTAAGTTTACCTACAGTAAAGACAATCAGTTTATCAAAGACTGTAAAAAAAACCCCTACCCAAACCCCACAAAACCACAGAATCTTATCAAGAAAAAGAAAACTGGGAAGTATCATATTTCTCCTACAAAAACAAATTACTCCAACTACAACCACATCTAGCACTTCCATCCTGAACCAGATTCCCAAAAGGATTCACCATAAACAACAGAAGAAACTGAGCTGCAACAGCAAAGTGCCACACAAAAAAGGAGACTCCACTAATATATTTTGATAATCCTGAAAACACCCATGTCACTCTACTGAAGAGGAAATCAAGCAGGGCAGAGGGGAAGGATATCTGCAAAGTAAGTGTTGAATTGCTCAGACAGACCCAGAGCCATCACACCAGTCAGCATGCTGTCAAGAACAGGGTCAGTCTCCCCAGCTGGACACTGGGCATGTTACTACATTTGAACCTGCTGCACATGTACGAGTTAAGGCTCCTGTGCACTGAGGATGCCACAGAATCCTTTTTCCTTTGCCCTCTAGCACACTGTCAGAACATTCTGGCTGCTCTTCCCTTAATGGAAATGAGATTTCTATAGCTCGGCCATGCCAAGTTCCCAATGTTCACCTTGTTAATCCTCCTCAGACTCAATGGTTTGTTGGTTTGTTGTTTTATTTTTTTTTTTTTTACCACCAGAACAGGTTCTTATTCCTTATAATTAGACATAGGATGAAACATCTGCATCAGTGTTTTCAAGAAAATAAGCAAGCTCCTGACTTAAACATGCCAGAAAGAGGGAAAGAAAGATGTTGTTCTACTGAAAAACATAACATGTTTCTTCCCAACAGTTTCTTCTAACAGTCCAAATAGTCAGTCTTACTGTTTTATCCTGACTTTTAGACACCCTTAGCCACTATTTGCTAAAAGACACAATAGTGATCAAGAGACACAGATGAAAGAGACATATAAGAAATGTCTTCCAATGACCTTGAAAACAGTGTAAAGAAAGAAAGAAAGAAACCAAACATTGTATTTGAAGCAAATACTTTTTTTTTCACGTTAACACACCTGGTCAGGTGTGAATCAAGGGGGCTTCACTAATGCCACTGCCATTTGGACACCCTATACTACAGTTTCTACCAGAAAGTCTCAATATAACATTTCTTTGTAGAATTTCTGGTCCCACCCACCATCAGAAAAAGGTTTAATGGAGGAAAGTGGCTCTCATGGAAGCACTGGCAGGATGTGGTAACTGTATGGCATCTGCAGGTGAGACACAGCATAGGAAATAATAGCATGGGCTGCACCGATTCATTTGGAAAGACTGGGCAACACAACATATGTATTTACACAGGTTATTAATTCCCACTTGTATGCTCTTGCAAGCTGTTCTCATTTGGTCTTTTACTGTTTAATAGGTTGCTGCTCATGGAGGCCAATGCTAGCTCAGACAATTGCTGGGAACATACTGGAAATGTGTGGTCACCTGTTGGCTAAACTAAGCACAGGCTCTTGGCCAGCTGTGCAGACAGAGTTCCTGGTGACCTTAGAACAACTCCAACTCCCTTTGACCCATCCATGCTGCCATACATTTCTCAATGTCTAAATGATGCATTACCCGTGTTTTCCAGCCATCATCACAAAACCACTGTGCTGCAGCTGTAACTGTCCTCACTACCTCTCAAGTGCACATTGGTTGACAAACTCGACCTGGGCAGCCACAAGAGGAAACTACTCATCATGAAGTCCTTGGTGCCTATGGTCTCCCGGCCACAGACAGAAGAAAGTCTCCAGATTACTTTTATCAATTAGATCACAACTCCTCAGATGAACTAATGAGCTACTTATGAGCACAAGCAACTACCTATTGTCATGAGAGCAATTGCTCCTAACACAGCTGTAACACATATGCATGTGCTTGCTTGCTATCTCTGCCATCACTTTGAGACAGACAACTGATCTGAACCAGAGAAGTCAGCTTGGAGTGAGCGCTCACACTTCTATGTAACAACACGCATTGACACATACAGAGAACATTTAATTTATTAGTAACAATGCTGCTCGAAGAAGGAGTCAGCAACAATGCAACAAAAGTAGTTTTGCCATTTAACCAACCAGTTTGGAGACTCAAAAGCTTACAATCAGGGCAGAGCTACCACTAAATGAGTGTACAGAAATTCCTCTCTTTAAAGAAGAACCCATAAACCTTCCTTAAGAACAACTATTACTGACCCTGGACTTGCAATGCCACAATCAAATAAACCACTTCAAACACTGTTTTCTGGTGACATACAAAAACCATGCTGTAGCCTGCATTAATTAATTCTTCCAACAATGTTATTATGGTAAAAGTAGGACATAGGACAAACAAATCCTTTTTCTATTTCTGCAACAGCCTGTGGGTGAAACCGTGGCCTTGCAAAATGGCCAACAAAAGTTTGTTCCCCTTGGACCGTACTATTTACACACAGGTTTGCATTTTGGATTTCTAGTCTATCCGTAAAAGTGTGACATTCTTGCAAAAGTCAAACAAGTATGAGGCATTACCATCACTGCACTCTAAGCATCCTCTCTTCTGCACTGTGCGTTTGTAATGGCTGTATGGATCAGAACACTGGCATTAGCTTAGCATACAAAGTCTGCATAGCACAGCACACGGCTTGCAGTGTGTCACTGATGTCTCCCCTCCCCTGCAACAACCACAAAAACCAGACACTGAAAACATGGAACAAAAATTACCAGTGTTATGTCTTTGACTCTTGTGGTGCAAAAGTCAGTCATTAATTACCTTTGTGTTTCTCATAAAGTGATCCTGTTGGTAGTGAACTTCTAATCAAGAAAAAAAAATACTATCTCTATCATACCATGTATTTTAGATCTATAAGCTCAAAAAAAAGGAAAGAAAACTGAAAAGCAACAAAGTCATTGCCTGGTTTGTTTCCTTAGCATTCATACATTGCTCATGCAGTCCTGCCTCTGGAATTAACCATTGGTGAGTTCATGTCAATTAAATATTTTCAATTATTCTTGCTGAACAATCCCACAATTGCTGCTCGGCTGGGAACAGTCTACGTATTGATTCTACAGCAGCAGGATAGGAAATGAGTGTTTAAATTTAACGTCTTTCACATTAGCATGACTGATATTGCAGCATGTTGTCTTTACTTGCGTATCTTTCAGCATCAGTACTAGTTGAATCAGACATTACAATCAGAAAAGCAAATCAGACATGACCACAAGACTCTCAAAAGATTATTTCCTAAACTGCAATCCCACCCTTCCATCAATCTTTGCTATTATCATTTAAATTGGAATTCTGAAATCCGTTTAACAATATACACTCAGTGCACTGAATCTTTGCTACAAGATGGTCCTTAAAATGGCCGTCAATCATAAAGCCAACTATTTCATGGTCATGTTCCTCCAAGGGGTACATCAAGACCTCAGAAATGCTATACAAAGGTAGCACATATTTTTAGTAGAACAGAATTTTAGGAAAACCCCAAAACATTATTAAAATATTCAAAAAAACTATTAAAAAGAACCAATTAAAAACCATGATTAAAGAATAAATTAGTCCACAGAAGATCCCTTTTCATCTAAGCAATGGAGAAAAGCAGAAGAAAATAACATTCAATGCTAATTATGATTTAATTATTTCTTAGTCTTTTTTTAAGGTAACATACTGGAACAACACAACTGAGACCGTATTCTCTGTAAATCTACAAAACACGTGTCTACCATGTTATACTAGATACAGCACTCTACTGCAGCTGCTGTTTTCACAAGGTCTTTCAAACTCACTATCAAACAGATATGGTGCCATTCTAATGAACTGCAATTGGCTTGGGGGATGGGGAAAGACTAATTTCCTGAATTAAGACTTTCCTATTCTTTCGTACTATAATTACAGCTAAAAGCAGCTGTGTCATTCGGGTACCAAAACATGGAAATTAGTGCTGCAGAAATACAGATGTGTTCACTCCGAAGCAGCATTCAATCATACTGCCATCTCCTTTGGGGTCAGATCCTGCCCATGGGACTTTCTGCCAGTCCTCAGAAGATGAAGTACCCCAAGAATTCCACCAGCTCCCTCTAGTGATAATCAGGTTGTGACCAAACAGGTTCTGCTGGGCCTATTCATGGGCCTCTGCCTCCAGTGACCTCTAGCTCTCAAGTCTCACAACAGCACCTGAAATACCATCTTCAGGTGGGAGGCATCTACCTTTGGTGGAAGAAAACAATGCTCAGTAACAGCTCCTGGTGGCAAAGGATCCAGGCACAAGGCACTCTTAAGGGAAGAGGAACTGAACTAAGGCATCGTGCCCAAGTCAAATCTTGAGGCTTTGACAGGACAGGATTTGGTTCAGGTGCTAGCTCCAAAAGAGAGTTCTTCCAACAACAGACTTATAAATGGTAAGTTAAAAGCCAAAATAAAGCAACTTTCATCTTTTACAGATCTTCGCAGCAGAAAAGTAGCCCTGCTCTGTGCTCTCCATAAGCACAAAGACAAAGGAAACAAAACAAACTGGAAGTTTGCACTAAAGGTGAGGAGAAAAAAACCTCAAAAAATCAAAACACCACAGGCCTTCCTCAGCATCTGTGCTGAATCAGGTGGAATTTTCCTCCAAAAAGTCAGGCACCATCTTTGAGGAAACTGCAACCATGTCAACAATAGTACTTGCCTGTCAGGCAAAACATCCTGGGCTTTTTTGTGTTACACTCCATTGACTCTCAGGATTTTGATCAATTACACTCTGCTCTAAGACGAAGACACCGGGCTTACTAAAGGAGCACTACTTAGAGGCATACAAAGGGCTCAAGGAAAATTAAGATGTGTCCTGTGGAACCATTGCAATTACAAAGCCATTACGGAATTCTTCCTAGGCAGACTTTGTAATTGTCTATGATATGTATTAGCCTATGATTAAGGTGCAATGAATATAAAAATATTACCACAACAGAAATTAGTTTCCATTCAATTTTCATTACAATTTTTTATTATTATTATTTTAATTATTAAACTCTTCCTATCTCAGCCCATCAGTTTTCTCGCTATTAACCCTCCAACTGTCTCCCCATCCCATCAAGGGCAGAGTGAGCAAGCGGCTCTGTGGGGCTGAGCTGCTGTCTGGGTTAAACCATGATAAGCGTCTAAACAGTGCGTTGCTAAGTAGCATTAACAACAAGGTTCTATTAAAGTTTACTGTTAGTAAGTTGGTCTTGATAACACTAGGATCATGAATGAATGAATGAATGTTGCCAAGAAAGAATCAGGATTTTGTTTTTAGTTATTTAAGATTATAAAACAGTAATCTGAAAAACATAAGACATTTCTACTTTTCTGTTAAAATAAAATGAAGACCTAATATTTACAAGCTCATTTTGCAAAGAACTCAAAGATCATCCTTAACATTGTAAATTATATTTACAAAGAGCAAAAAGAAAAGTAATCACCATTGGTTAGAGGGTACAGAGTTGTCAGGGCTATATAACCTTGCACTGCTAATGGAGTCACTTTATCGTAATGATAAGGAGTCACAGTACCTTAGAAGTCATGAGAGACACTTCTATCTTTCCTTGCCTTAAAGAAAAAAGGCTCAGCTGTGGACACAGCACCACAAGAGTAACTTCACCAACCCTCATTTGCATAGTTCTTCATGGAACTATGGCACAAGGCTGAACTTAGACAGTGAACTATAGACAGAAGGCTGATCTGCTGAGGCTAGTGAAAGTGGGCAACACCCTCATCTCCGGGACTCGGCTAACACACACCTGTCAGTCTGTCCTCTCCTGGGATCTCACATCTGCTCTGTGGAACGAGAAAACAGGCAGAAGAGGTTGGAACTCCACGCCTGCTCTCCTTTTGTACCAAGAAGGCTTTGTGTGAAACAAAAATGAGTTCCTTTAGTCAGGCAGAGCTTAACATTAACAGAAAATACATATTTTTTAAAATGTGAAAATTAACTATCCTGTTATGTAAGAGTAGTACAGGTTGGATTCTCTGATCATCTTCTCAAATAGTCTTCACACCCACTAGAACATGTTTTATGTAAGTACTTTCTCACTTGCAGTCTAAGTCCTCAGCTATCTGGAACCAGTCCTGTTCCAAAGCCCATGCAGTTGGATTTGAGCAGAGAGCAGGCCTCAAGGCATTAGCTCGAGGATCCACCACAGTAAAGTAATTAATCTCAGTTTTAATGGCAATACATTTTCAGAGCTAGATTTCCTACTGCTTGAAATGCAGAAAATAAAACTTAGCACCCATAAGAGTTCTGTCTCAGTTAAAAATTAACTACTATATACCTATAAGACCCCCATATTGTGAACTGTCCTACTGGAACCAGAGGATATATTCATACAAATGACAAAAATAGAATCCTAATCCATACGCACTTTATTAAAGCAAAGGACTGTACTAGGCTAAACACCTCACCCTAGTACAGAACTGAAGAAAATTTAAGGAGAGCAATTCCAAATTGGTAGTACAAGCCATAAGGAAGTGGCCTCAAGTTGTGCCAAGGGAGGTTTAGATGAGATATTAGGAAAAATTTCTTAACCAAAAGGTTTGTCCAGCCCTGTGGTGCTGTCCCCATCCCCAGAGGGATTTAAAAGCTGTGTAGATGTGGCACTTGGGTACATGGGTTATGGTGGCCTTGGCAGTGCTGGGGGAATGGTTGGACTCAATGGTCCCAGAGGGCTTTTCTAAACTGATTCCATACATCTATGATAATCTGAAACAACTGAGAAACACCAAAGTTTTGATGGACACTTGGAAATTATAGGTGTTATCATATGAAAGACAAAATACTACCAAAGTCCTCTAATAGCTATATGGAGCCAAAGTCCTCTAATAGCTATATGGAGCCAAAGTCCTCTAATAGTTATATAATACCTATATCCATAAGACATTTCAACTTTATAACTAATTATTGGTTACGTTCAAACACAATCCTGCCAATAAATTTAAGTAAACACTCCTATCTAAAGTACACAAACCCAGACTAACACAGCCTGGTACTTACACACATGGGAATTTCTACCTCTGCGTAAGTAATCACTGTGCTCATGGATTTTTTTATGTTCCTTTAATAAAGCTGTCATTATACAAAACATTAAGATGACTTTTAGCTACATGATTTTACTAAGCATGGACCTTACTGAATTTTACCTGACTGCAAACCCCATTAGCCTCCAATATTTCATTTCTGCCCTTCAAACACACTAATGAAACAAAACCACTAAATAGAAAGATCACTGCTGACAGCCAGCTCATTGGGAAGCAGAACCACGAGGTGGGTATTTGGAGAGCTTCACTGTAGGGTCCTTCTTCCATGCTCTCCTCCACAGACACCGGCGCAAGTCCTGCCATGCTGAGCTCTCAGCTGGGGACAGAAATTCCGGGCTTGGACATCTGCCACAGAAAGCAGAGGAACTCTTGGGAGAGCTGCAGTCCTCTTTGTTTGAAGACAGGCTCCCTCTTCTCCCCTCCGGCCAAGGAAGACAGATTGGCTGGGATGCTGCTGGTACTGCACATGCTGCCCGATGTGATTGAGATCAGTTCTGAACAAAACAACTGCCAAGAGGTACCAACACCTACAGACACAGAGACTTAATAGCTCCAACCTCTGCCATAGCATCCCTTTGCTTCTCTGATCATGCTGACTGAGATCTAAGGTTTAAACCAACTCTTTCTCTTTTTTTAACTGTTCTCTGACTGTCCAAGCAAAATTTTTAATGTTACTGTTAGGCAAGAGGAAAATATCATGCAGTCATTACACAGTAATTTTTTAAATTGAACACCTTCAAAACTTTTTTAAAATTAGGTTAAGATATCAGTGCACCTCTTCCCTTTTTATACTTTTTAGCTGATTTACAAGCCACAGATTACTTGTTTCTAATAGGTCTTTACTGCCTTACTACTTTAGCAATTGTTATTTTATTTTTTCTAACTACTTTTAATTTTTTTTAAGTAGCACATAGGTATACATGGACTAACATTATAAAAATCCAAGGGCTAATGTTATAAAAACAAACAATTTTTTAGCCAAATTATTTAACAGAGACATACTTCAAATAGTTGTGAGGGAAGTCTAATAGCCATCACATGTACAGAAGCAGATCAAAGTCTCCAATGACAGAATTCCTCATACTACAGAGAGAAAACACTTCTAAAAGTTGAACAGCTGAGAACACTCCTTAGCATCAGGTCTGGGCAGGCTGTTTTTTTAGGTACCCAACCCTTGTCCGGTCAGCACAGATTGAGATTGCAACAGTGAGGCTGAGTTCCACAGCCTCAGCCAGCACATGTGGAGTCAGCTGTGTTATGAACCACGTCTGAAAGCAGCAGCAGCAAAGGTACAATTGCATTAGATTTACCACATACTGTAACATGTCCCATTTTACTGCATAATAAAGAGCAGTAAAAAGCAGTGTGTATCCAGACATTATTCACATAACTCAAGGTACTAATTTCATCATATTGCTCACAGCATCGTGCAGTAGTTAGCAATGAGAAATTCTGAAAAGGTATAAAGTTGTTTATAAAAAATCAGTTCAATCATACTGGAAATTTTCTTTGAAGTTTATTTTGTAGCTTGCAAAATATAATATTTTCAACACCAAATTCAAAATGGTTTCATAATAAGAACCTCTCTCCAATAAAATCACACTTTGATTAGTAGTAGAAGACCATTCATTGTACAGTTTACTTGAACTGGAGCCTTGCCTTTGACCTGTGTTGAGGAATACTTCTTTTGAACTACAAGTGGCTGAAAATTTTTACGGATTCATTCTTCTGTGTCTAAATCATACTTTCAGAGTTGATCAGACTTGAAAAATAAACATGCCTCTGAAATTTCTTACTGGATACAAAAGACATACCTTTAACGTTAGAACTCTCCAAAATGTTTAGAGTCAAAGCTGTGATTCTTTCTCCATTTGGAGGCATTTCCCAAACATTCACACACTACAGAGAGCAAAAAAAGCTTTTTCTTCATACTTTAAGCAAAAAACTCCCCATGATTAGAGTTTTTTATTAAAACCAGCAAAGAGTGAATGTATTTCTTCATAATACAAACTCCCAAAAGCAAGGTAGTCTTTCCCCACTTCTCTAAATCAATCTTTTAGAATAAGATATAAGCATTACAAATTAGCACAGTGTTCTGCAGCAGCAATCCAATTTGCCCAATCCAAGGTAAGTTCTAATACCAACATTATTGCTACATGAGGGGAAATCTTGTTCCTTTACACAGAATAGATTTCACTTGCAGATGAGTTACAGAAGGGTGGTTTTCATAAGGCACTTGAAATTTGTTTATATGTAACAGTCAAAACAGTTTATGAGAAATATGCAAAGTTATGAAAAGCCCTTTTTTTACCTTCAGCGCATAATCTCTAAATGACTCGTCAAAGAAAAAAGCCTGGAGTGCCAGTCTGCTTGCATGCAAGAGGACATCAGTAGAAGCAAGGTGCCCTGCAAATACTGCCAAATGTACTTGCACCTGAACTTTTACTTTGTGGGAAAACTGTTACCCTAGTCCTGAGCTCCAGGACCCAGATCCCTGGGCTGCTGCTGCTCTCCTGCACTGAGTGCCTCTCAAAACCTTTTGCTACTTGAGATGGCACATAAGAAGGCAGCACAGCCAGCATGACCTGCCGACTGATAAGGTGTTTGATATGAAGATGTGGTTTAGTAAGTCCTCAGGCTGAGGAAGTCCTGTGATTTCCCTAGTGTTGAGGAGGCATTTTAATGATCTTTTGTTCAGAATTGGGCACCCCAACGTTTTCTACATCTGCACTCCAAGAGCAGGGATGTTTGCTCCACTTTTAAAATGTGCCTCTGCACACTGATTTGCCCCAGCCTCCAAAATCCACTTCTTTTCTTTGACAGGATCAAGGCATGACCCACTCCACCTGGCCAGCAACATACCCAAGCAGCCAGCTAAATCCATCCCAATGGAAGGAATTCCCTCTCGCTGCTGCAAGTCTCTGGCACGGCTATCCCTACACCTGCTGGAGATTAATGTCTGTACCGAGGTGCCTTTGCAGGTCTCACTACAAACCATGTCAAGACAGATCAAGCACTTCCCATTCCTCTTCCAGCATACATCATCCTGACATCAAGCTAACACAGATTATCTTGCTAAATCTACAAAAATCTTGTGAAGTTTTATGTCTGCTTTCAAAGATGCTATGCATCTGGATGTTTTGGCTTTCCTGCTTTGAAAACAGTCAATTCACTTGCCCAACAGGTAGCCCATTATGTTTAAGAGTCTGTCCTCTGTTGCTCAACTTGGACACAACTCCCATGGATGTAATTAAAAAGTTTCCTCGAGTAAAGGCTACAAGCATGGGTGTGGACGCAGCCAGGTATTTCAAAATAGTCTCTATGAGCCATGCTGTGGACTTCTGCTTCTTTCTAAAATAACCTCTTAACAGGCAATGGGTGTGTCACTGAATGAACGACTAAGAACTTTTTCCTGCGAGCCCTGGATTAGATGGAATGCTTGCCCTTGGTGTTACAGGGTACTATGTCCAAGAGGCGGGGGTGCAGAGTATGCTGACCTGCCTGCTGAGAAAATGCAACACATAACTTCTAATAAAAGTCCTCCCTTTTCCCACACATTTTGCAACTCAACTATCATTATATAGCCTCGCTATAAAACAGAACTGCACAAGTTTTCAGAAGTATGAGGAATATTAGGAAGTATAAGTAAGCAAAACTCAAATATATAATCAGAAATAAAGAACTAATAAAAAAATCAAAAACGCAACTCTGCTTTTCTAAGCATAGTGCTTACGAGGCATACCTAGACATTCTATCTTATCTACACCTTCTGGGTAGAAGCATTCCAACTGAAAAATAACTTGGGAACAAACTCTCTATGTATCAGTTGCCCTAGAATATTACATAGAACTAAACATATTAGCCTTTATTTTTCATGGGTTTTTTTCTATTATTCTTACTACACTGTAACACCTGCTATGCATGTAGCAGAAATGCCTGTTATCAGGGATAATGATTGGAACAGTCAAGAAAACGCAGATCACTTTTTAAAAAGCCTTTGTCTTAAAACTCCCATATTTGTTACTTTTTAAACACTAACAAAAGTTCTGAAAACACCTGTCTCCACATCATTACAGATATGACCTAAATGCACCACCACTAAGGACGTATAAGGGGTAAAATAACTACTCAGTACAGACCATCAAGACCAGCAGCAGATTTCTCATCATTTGAATCTAAAAAGCACAGTGCATTCCTAGTGACTGCTTCCAGCATAACATGGCTGAACAAGCATGGGAGTTCCTTGGTGATTTCCACAGGCTCTACAAGGGAGAAGTCAGAGCAGATACATCTGCCATCTGTCAAGTCAAAGGTTCAGACAGAAAGTCACCACCTGACCTTGTCCCAGAGAGCATCAGGCAAAAAGGGCAGTGTCTTCAGAGGAAATAGAATGCTCCTGGGTGAGCAGCACGGAACAAGGACTGCACAGAAACAATGCAGGAGCACAGAGCCAGGCTAAGCACCAAGAAGTTACTAACACCGCTAGTTGCGGAGGAAGATCTCTGCATGAGGGCTACATGTGTTTCCTGGAAAAACATACAACTTGCATGTTCATGCTGAATTGTTGTTCATGGTGAAAGTTGGCTGCAGTTCATACACCAAACCACAAGTAGATTTCAACTGGTGTATTGTGATTTTCAGCATCTTGAAATTTACGTCACTTACTCTGTTGCCAAATAGAAATCAGAAATAGAAAAACCCATGCCCCCCAGTAACTTTCATTTAAAGACAGACAAAACCCAAAGAAAAGCACGCTATTAAAAGCCAGGAGTTTTGACAAAATCAAAGTGCATATCTGCTGTGTTTGGGAGCAACTGGTTCTACCTTTGAGCATAAAAGTGGCTCTGAAACAGCTATTCAGCCAGAGCTTCTCCTGCTCTTGAATGCTAAAGAAATGACAATTTAATTCCATGCAAAAGAACACATAAAAGGGCTTAGCACATTTCAAACCTCTTGTCAAATTCACAGGATGAGATCTACACTGTAATAAAAGAGACTAATAAGTCAGCAAAAACAGTAGAATACAAAGATGAAGCTGAAAATAAAGACATCATTGTATTAAGATGACAATTCATGTAGCAAGTCAGGTAGTTTTGAGCTAGTATTGATACGTATATTTTAAGAGTATACAATACCTTTACTCAAAAAGGCAAGGGTGTGACAACAGTTGAAACCCTTGCACAAGATTATACAGTAACAGCCATCAGAGAAGCCAAAGAGAATCCCGACAGGCCACTTAAGTGCAACCTGGAATGGTACTATGACACATACTGGTGATGATCTAAAAGAACCTACTTTGCTACAACCAGCCTGTAAGTCATATTAAAGTTTTGAAACATATTCACCAATTAAAAAAAATTTTTAGTCCCCACTCGAGAAAGGTGGTGTTATTCCCAGCTCCTCTAAATGGTGTAAGAATTAACTACCAATGAGTTGACAAACACACAGCAATATCACACACATTGAACTTGAAAAGAAACACTATTACAACAGACCCTTAGTACAACGTATGTAAGTCCATTCTTGATTCCTAAAATCACCCCAGACCTCTAGAAGCCCAAGAGGGAAAACTGAAACAGAGAGACACCTCAAAAAGAGTTTAATCAAACAATTTGCACTTAATCTAACCAGGGACTTCTCTTGTCAATAACATCTGAATACAGCCCAGGCCCCCAGTGCAGCCCCCAGTAGTAAATTCCCTATATTCTTCTGAGAGCCTGTTCAGACTCATTTTAAAGGAGCTGAAATCCATCAAGGACAGCAACGTCCTCCTGACTAAGCATCTTGTAAATCAGGCCAGATTCAGACCACCTGAAAAGAAGAAGCTGCAGCCAGCATTGCCTAGTTTTATCTTGAACTCACAGACACTAAGTGAATATGATTGGAAAAAGCTGTTTTCATGAAAATAGCCATCCATAAAATTTCAATGCTATTAACTACTTATTAATGTCACTGCAGCGACAGGCCCAATACCACAAAAATTATCTTCATAGTCTCAAGGTGCAATTAAACACCTGACTGAAACTGGTCTAACTGAAAACTGTTGCTGGAGATTCAGTCCCCTTCCCTACTTTCAGATGTTTACTCCTGTTTCTTCCCTAATATTGGTCCTAGCATTCCTGTGCTCCTACTTGGACTGGATCAGAGAACTAATGAGGATGAAAACTAGCCCAGTGGTGGAAATTACAAATCCGTGAAAAAACCACTTGTGCTCAGCCAGATCAGCCCATCTGCAAAGCGCAATGGCACAGCTGCCAAGGAGCCAGCACCATGCCTGCTCAGGCGGACACCGGCTGTGCTCCCAGCCACAAGGAGGCCCAGCTCTGTGCCTGGGCCACGGACAAGAGCCCTGCAGCCCTGGGCAGCCAAGGCGCTCCTCACTACCAAAAATGTGCTTTCTGTCCTCTCAGTGAAGTACCAAAAACACAACAAAGGCAGCAGGGGAAGAAATTGGAGAGGCTTAACTAATTGCCAGAGAGGATGAGTCTGCATATTGATGGTATTTTTTCTCTGTTTCTGCAGCACAGAGGCACCAGTAGTATTCCTCGTATCAGCGTGTCTCGCTTGCAGAGAGGTGATGGTGCTGTGCATGGGGACACAGGGGATGACCAGGAGACAGCTGAGGAGGCAGAGCCATGGCCAGGGGGAAGTGGCAGCAAAAGGCAGCACATCTCAGGGGTGCAACTGAGCTCTGGCATTGGTGACAGGAGATGGTAGAAAAGACAGCTTAAGGGACAGACAAGAAAAATGGGAAACATGAACTCTAAAGTCTGCCACCGTCCCTTGTCCTCAGGCCAGCTTCAAAAGGCTTGGCATATTTTTCACAATGAGATACAGATAACTAACTAGAACGATCTCAATTTTTAAAAAAATTTAATTTATTTCTATTTTTTTGCTAATCACTGTAAGACCAAAATTAGGCTTTTGGAATCTGAATGTTCACACTGTTAGGATCCATGGCACACCTTACACAAAAATAAACACAGCACAAGCACTGGACCTTTGAGGTCATACAGAACACTTCATCCCAGATCCCCGGTATTAATGCAGGAGATGCATTATCTGTCAAAATAATATGGGAGTGTTCTGAAAGGAACAGGGTACAGCCTGGTACTGTACCATTAAATATTAACACAAGTGATAACTAATCTACTCAAGGTGAGTCAACTCTGACCACAGTTTTAACCATTTACCAAAAAAAAAAAAAGTTTAATAAATCAAGACTAACCACATAATTTGTTGCAAAATGCGCTACATTATAGGCTTGTGAGAAAACATATATGTGAAAAAGATCCAAATTTTATTTTGCTGTTTGAAAAAAATGAGAAGAAAAATTTGTAACCACCCCTGAGCCTGCAGTTCTGACAGTTTCACAAAACCCAGTGTTTTGCATTCAAACTGAATTACTTCCATGCCTTCAGAAAATTAAATCAACCACTAATCCATACATGATATGTCTCCAAAATAAACTGCTTTCTGGTAAATGTCTCTCTGGGTTTTCAACTGCATGGTAGCCAACAACAAATTTGAAGCAGAAACAGAAGCAAGAAGGTTTTTTACAGAATAGATTAATAGTTATCTGGCTCTATCACACTCCTAAACACAATAAAAATTCACGAAAGAAAGAAAGAAAGAAAGAAAGAAAGAAAGAAAGAAAGAAAGAAAGAAAGAAAGAGAGAGAAAGAAAGAAAGACATTGCATTATGTTTCCTGCAGCTGTGATCCTGTACGTGCTTTTAGCCTGGATGAACCTGCATTATCAACAGGCTCACTCTCAATTACCTGATTATTATTGCTGACATTTGGTTCTCAGCAACCTGTAACATTACATTCCCTACACAACAATCTGTTCATGATATGGAAATTTATTGTAGTTGCCCACTTACAATTGCACAGAAAGGCCAAACTTCCACTCAGTTCAGCCTTACAAACACAAAGTTGTCCATGAAGCAGAAAGAGTTGTCATGGAAATAAAACCAATTTAACAGAGGCTGCTGAAAGAGTCCTATTAATTAACCTGTTAGGGTAAAGCAATTTTTCCTCTCAATAATAGTGGTTGGTATTATTTCAATGACACAACAAGAAAAATAAACCTGCTCTTCTCTTCTGTATATTTTCTGCTTTAGGGAGAAAGGCATCAACAGACAGTCTTGAACCACTTTTTAATAATTCATGGTAGAGTTTAAACTGAAGTGGTGAAAAGGAATTCATGATCTATGTCAACTTTGAGGACACAAGTGAAGGTCCAGCTATAAAACTCAATATAACTTGTTCCTGACAATAAAGGTTTTTTTACTTGTTTTGAAACAAAAATATCTGATTTAAAATACAGGCTTAAAGTTTGTTTTCACTTCTAAAATCAAGACTGTCAAATTCTTCTGGAAACACATACCATGCCTGTCTTCACTATGTTGACAAAATGAAATGGTCCATGTAAATCTCCGAAAATAAAAGAAACTTTAAACCATCGAGTATAATAAAAGACACATTTGTGAAGTAGTTAACACATTCCAGCTCTGTGTACGACATACTCCACCTAAAAACTATATAGGCTTTCAATGAGGGAGTAACAGCTAATTTGGTTTCAAGCTGGACAAACTTTGTCTGCAAAAACAATAGGACGGTGTAATTAAATGAAGGGAGAGCTAGAATATCCTTTTGTTTGGTAACAACTCAGCAACAGAACCCTGTCTAAAAAGATACTGCATAGTGACAATGACAAGAATTACGCTGTAAGAAGGGACAGGGCATGCCCGGAGGCAAGATTTCCATTGCTAAGGCTCATTTGAAGCTTAATGCGGATACTGTAACCAGCAGTATAATTCTACTCCTAGCCTAGCAAATTTGATAACAACTAATCCATAATCACCAGGCACCAACACTGTCTAATACAAAACAGTTGCCTTAGACCATCTGGATGTCTATTTACAGTGCAACCACTTTGTTGCTGGACCTAACGTAGATTTCATGATTGCAAAGTGATGTAGTGGAGGGTGAGGGAGCAAGGTGGAAAATGCACCCCCACTCCTGTGGATTCTCCAGACACAGGAACAGGCAAGCTTTTCAAAGCTGCAACAGCACAGAAAGAACTGAAGGGGCAAAGAGGCTGGGAGAAGGTGTAGAGGTTGTCCCATCTTCCCTCCAAAACTCTAACTAAGAAATCCAAGCTAAAAAAAAAGCACTAATGGCCTGGTAATAGGAATAGCATGTCTTGTCCTTGCTCTGTAAGCTTTTCTTTGGATAGTGGGGCTGTGAGTAACCAGCCTACAATTCACAAAAAGCCCAAGTTTTTACACATTTTCAACTAGTTCATAAAAAGAAATTTTCAAAAAACTCGTTGGAAATGAGACTTAGCGTTGCATGATCTGTCTCAGTTTTTTAATTTATCTGTTAACTGAGAAATCAATGAACTACTTCAACAGTGCAAAGGCAAATGCTCAGTGTCTGATCTCCACTACTGCAGTGACTAGTTAATAAATCCACTGCAGGAAAGGCCACACACATGTAGTCTCACATTGCTCTCCACGAGCCTGTGGAGTCTACTCCTGATAACAGGAATACAGGAACTCCAAGGTCAAGCCACCAGCAACTTGAGCATATTGGACAAAATAATAGCATCTAAATTATGGATGAAGAAGGATTTGGGTAAGACAATTCCTCA
This sequence comes from Ifrita kowaldi, assembly GCA_013398055.1. NCBI lineage: Eukaryota > Metazoa > Chordata > Aves > Passeriformes > Cinclosomatidae > Ifrita > Ifrita kowaldi. The sequence goes on from VZRS01014559.1 coordinate 126,933, forward strand.
TTTCTTCTTCAGCAAGGCTTCCCACAGAAGTTCGCGGGAACCATGGTATGCAACTAGATTCTTAATGTATTAACTAAAAATTAAATGTTTTATTTATTTTGGAAAAACAAAGAAAAAGTCACAGCTGTGAAATCTAAGCATTCCACAACTGAAAACCCAACAAGCTGCTTTCTTTAGAATTTCTTGATTCTTGCTATCAGAGGAGATCGGCACAGAAAAAATATACTATTCAGTCTTGAAAATCTCTTTTTGTAATAGAACTACAGCATGAGGATAACGAAAAAAAACAACTGAAGAGGAAATAAATTGTAAACATGGACTATGACCCCACTCTCAACAAATGTCCGGGTGAAATCAGCACAGGAGGTGGACTAGCCAGCTGGAGGCATGTTTGTAGTTATGAGTAAGATAAATATGAGGCATTAAGCATCCCTGTCTCTCACCAGATGGATTAAAGAGAATGGTGTATATAACATTCTTACTGTCAGTCAAAAGCTGTACAGAATTTCATCTAAGTACATGACACATACAGCTTGGAATGACCCACAGCAATTCTTAAATTTGAACACGTTCAAATTCTAAGAGTCTTTCAGATTTGACCCAAAATGGAAACAGTTCTACTTCCACAGAAAAGACAGCCTTCCTTCCTTCCTTTCTTCATTCTGCCGCCCTACACAAGCCTTAAGGCAGATATATCCCTTACAGAATTCTGGAGAAGCGAGAGAAGCAAAAGAGCCAATTGGCCACAATCATGTCATTTCCATGGAGCATGTGAACAATTCAGCTGGACAACACAAGTGGAGAATATGAAGCAAAGCAGCAGGGATGAAACTGGATAGAGAGACTGGGTTTGACAGATGTGCAGGTCACATCTCCTCATTACCACAGGAACCAGCATAAGGGGAAAGCTGTTTATCAGCAACACAAACAGGCTGCAGAAAGAAACAGCTAGTTTTCCTCTACTCCCATCTCCTCCAAGTCTAGAAAGAAAGATGAGAGGCAAGTATTCTCTTCCAGGGTGAAAGCAAAGCAACTCCATAGAAGTTTGTAGCATTATTCCTGTTTTACATTTGGGGCCACATAAGGTTCCTAGGTAAGGTGAGTCAATGAATTCACAGAAGGATTTTTCATCTCAATTACACTGGTATCTAGCAAGGGGTAAGAATGCACAGTCTTTATCTCTGGCACCTACATTCCCTCAAGGCTATGCATTCACTTGATGTTTGCACCCCAGTAAAGACAGAAGCAATCTCCACCTGCACCAGCATTGACAGTTGGGAGATAGGGAGAGCAGCAACCACAGCCACAGCAGCCACAGAAGCACTCCTGGTGTTCTATCAGATATTTGCACCAGAGAAGCTGGTAAGACCCTGGGCTGTCTGTAAGACCCCTTGAAAGGAGAGTGGGAGAGAAAGAAACCAGCTGAATTGCCCTGCCACACACTGTAAGAATCTGAGTGCTTATAAAAGCAAAGAAGGAAATTCCAGGTCCAGGCATGTGATGTGAAAACTTAAAGATGTTTGTTGTTGCAAAAGACACAGAGATAGGATAATCTCAAAATACAGACATAAAAACGCTGTCAAAACCAACAATACAAGGATTAAAATCTGCCCTCACTGAACATGATGTTCTTCAAGTTGTAGCCAAGGCTTCACTCAAGCAACAGTAATTTTAATTTCTCATATTTTCAAAGATTTAGAGTCCTTGTACAAATGCTACTTACAACTGAAATTTTCTTGTGAAACATCAGGTACACTGACTGCTAGAAAATGAAGCTAGAAGCAGACCAAAGCACGTAACGCAATGGGTTTTTGTGAGTATAACACACATGGAGACACACTGTATATTGCTGCACTCTTCAGAAACACACCGAGTCAGACGGAACACTACTGGGCTCTGGAGACATGTAAGTCAGTGACAAATGGTCACTTTGAGAAAGAAGTTACAGAAAACCACGCACACAGTGATAGCATCCTATAAAGCAGGGAAGAATAAATGCATCTGGTAAAAACAGGAGGCAGATTCATCTGTTTCTAAAACTTGAAGCAGCTGACATGGTTTCCCAGGCATTTCCTGCTTGTTTGCCTGCTTTTGTAAAGTCAAGAGGAAGAAGAAAAACTAAATTATATCAGCAAGATTATGATTGTACCCACTGGACAGTTATGCACTTCAGCATGCATAGTGACAGGAAGAATATGTAACTGCAAATGCTGCATAACCGCTGTAAATAATAATTTGTGACTTGGCAAAATCTCATAACAAAGCAATAAAGAGCACACACCCCCATAGATAAATAAATAACAGGTAACCCTAAAGGAAACAATTCCTCTGTTCTCTCATTTTTGAAAATACCATAGGTGAACTTTTTTTCCTCATTATGAAAAGTAATTCTGTGGTGCTTAGATGGTCCACAGCGATACTGAAATTCCTTTCCTTTCTCCTACAGACAATGTGGATTACAAAAAAACCCAATTTGATTAATACATAACAACACACCTTTTGTGCAAATGAACAAAAGTACATATCGCAAGACTCAAGAAATGTAACAGTAAAAAAAAGAGGTATTACATACACAGAGTTATGTAATTTTTGCTTACTTAAAAGTAATATAAATTAGAGAAGCATCAGAAATTGCTTAGAGCCCACATGCCTATTTGCTACTGGTTGACAGTTACTTCTGAACTCATACTTTTATGCCTTGAGGAGAATGAAGGAAGGGAATTATTAAAACCCTTACAAGAAGACGTTCCATGCCGAAAAAGGCATTTGTGGGAAAGTTGGAGAATGGGCAGCGGGGGCATGTGAAACAGAGACATGCAAAACAGAACATGACTACAGAACAATAAAGGAGCAAAGAAGTATAAAGCTGAGTTACAGTACAGTACAGTTGAATACAGTAGTTCTAATGCGCCTTCCAGCCCACTTCTCCTAAACACTCGTCATCAGCATACTTGGCTGTTTTGTATTCATGATGATGTGATGTCCATGTGTCACTGAGGACACCACCCCGTCCAAGCTGCATTTGCCATAAGCTCTTATCTGAGCTTTGACAAAGGTCAAAAAGATATGAGGGAAATGCTGCGTACATCAACTGTCTGTCCTCAGAGCTTGGGAGAGTCCAGCAGCTGGGGCTGGGACAAGAAAACCGGTCATGAGGAAGCCCACGACACCTAGCTTTTCCTTAGGCATCTTTCCCTCTCTGCTCTCAGGTGCCTCACACACAGCCAGCCCCCAGGTCTGACAGAGGAGTCTGGGAATATGGAAGGGAATGAATTTCTCCCGTGCCAAAGCCATGTATATGAGTGCAATGATGGCTTTTACTTTAGTACATACATAGCCCCACTCTTTCAGCTTCTCACTGACATACATTGCATATCCATGCATCTCACAGGGAAGGAGTGGTTGAATCTCTGGCAAGAGGAGCAGGGTCTGTCCCCTCAGTACATCCCACTGGATGTACCCCTTTACTACACAGCTGTCAGAGCTGGAGGGCTTTTTGGAGCTCTCCAAAGGACAGCTTGCACTAATGTGATCCTTCACTGCAATGAAGATTTGGGTCACATGAAGGGAGACATTTTTTAGCTCATTCTCCTTTGCACTCTCTTCAAAGAAAGGAACTTGGTGCAAGTTTACCAGCCTCTCTCCAGCCCTCAGTGGAACTGCACAACACAAAGCAACTACCACATTGTGTTACGTGTGTTAAGAGTGATTTTATGCAGGAACATCCTTCTATATTTCTTGCTTGATATCAATGTGTCACCATATATATTATATATATATATATAAATGCATACACACAAGTTTACTAGCAACAGCAGAGGCTTGAACAGACCTGTTTTCAACTAGGCTACTGTAAATCCCATCCTACCTACCAATTTGTACCATCCCCCTCCCTCCTGGCTCAGTTTAAGGGGGGGTACTTGTCATGAGCTTATCAAGCTCCAGATATCCAAACTACATTTAGAATATGGAAGCAGCGACAAAAATCACAAGAGCAAGGACTCATGATCTCAGGTCATAACTGTCTAATGAGTTCAGTAATTGACACCAAAAAATTATAAAGACAAACCTATCTACAATTCCAAATTACTAGATATATCAAAATACAAAATTTGTATCATCACTGCTTACATCCTGCTGAAACTACCAAAACTGAGTGGCCTGATATTCCTATAAATTTCCACAGGAAAATATGTCACTTCACCTTACTCTGCACGGCATGGACTTTGTATGACTCAGAAGATGAGGAGTGAAGGAAACACCCTCCCAAAGCACACCAGAAAGGAATGCCTTCCATTATGATACCACAGTTGCTAGAAAAATGCTGTTCAAGAGGACAGGATGACACAATATTCAAAGATCGGCTCCACCCCAGTTACCAGCCCTGAGAGTCTCCAAGATGAAGCATTTATTCCAGGACAAGAATTGTGGCTAATGTTTGACAATGGGTCGCTCCTCCCAGATAGATGGCCAGAGCTGGAAAACATGGGCTGGAATGGAAGGGAAGAGCCTCTTTCAGAGGAGCCAAGCGTGCAAGCTACTCAGTTTTTCACTGGGGAAAATACTTGACTCAATCTGAGTGGTGCTTTCCAGCTCAGGTTGGATGCCACTTCCCTGCTGAAAATAAAGTGTACCTTAAGTCCCCACATAAAAGCTGGCAATAGTTTAAAAACTCCATGAGTTTAGTTGAACAGAGGGGTCTGGCTAGACTTCAGTGGCACTGGCAATGCATGTGAGTGGAGGAAGGGAAAGTACGGGAGTGCTGTGAACAGCTGGCAAGAACCTGGTGGAAGCATCTGCCTTTGAGCCACTTGCTGTGAATCACGATGGCAGGGTGCTGGATGCAATACAACTTAAAACTTTACCCCTTTACTGCAAGCTAGGATTCACAATTGCAAAAAAAGCCACGTTCTAGTCAGATAGAGAAGGGGAAGAAAGCCAACTAAGACTTCCAGCTACAGCAAACATTTTCCCTGTGCCTGTTACTGAGCCACTGTAAGTGGGAGCCAAATTACAGATGCTCTCTACCAAATGGGAATGTCGTGAAAGCCTATTTAATGTATCAAGTGACGTATGGAGAGTTTTCAGGTTCTGAATCTTTGCCACAGAATCAATAGCTGGCTGTTGAAAGCCATGAAAACTGCTTACCACTGGCCCAACTGACATCCTACTGAATACCACATGTAGGCTGTGCTCTCAGGACTTTTTTTCTCTGCCTGCTCTTCAATTGCATAATAGCTGTCCTTCTTGAGATGAAAAGTTAAATTTATGAGCATGTGCCTTTCAAAATGCTATCCTCAGGGGCCATATGCGTGTTGCTGTTACACAGATGGGACCAGAGGCTCCTCTCTCCTTCAGGGACCAACCAACAAACCAGTGGCAACACCTTGGGCATTGTTTACTCTGCAGAGAGGACAGACAGTTCCTGCATCCAGGTCAGACACAACAATGCCAGGACAGCACATGGCTGGCAGCACATGGGCAGCTCCCAGTGCCTGGCAGAGACAGCTGCTCTGGCTGAGCAGTGTGGGATGCAAAAGGCCATGCTTTCCAAACTACACCAAACAGCATGTGGTGTTCACAGCCTCGACTACCTCAGGCAAAAACACTAAGAGGGGTATCATGATGACACATGAAAAACAAAACCAGCATAACTTCCAGAAACTGTTTGGTAAATCATCAGCTGCAGGCTCCTGTGCCAACAGCATGGGATGCACTGAGATTAATGGGGATCTTCCAGTCCACCAGGAACAACCACTGTCACTGTCCAGGCTGTTCTGGTAGATCTGCGCTTCATACCGAGAACCTGTTAACTCAATTCGTGTTGCATTATACGCCAGCTTGAAAAGTCACTCAAAAATTTAATAAATACCTCAATAAAACCTTTTACAAAGTAAACCGGTGTAATTTCCTCAGAAATCATGAGCCTGCTCAGCACTACAGACACTGGAATTCCTAGGACTGGTCCTCACAGAGAAACCATCCTCTGGTCTTCCTAATATATTACAGAATGCATATGATTGGCAGTAGTGACCATCATTTCTTGCCATCCTTTATTGAATAAGCTTAAGTGATATGAAATATTCTCCTATGAAAGGAAAAAAATGTGTGAGTTATCCCAAAATGTGGCATATGCCATAATTTCAAAATACAATCTATGGAAAATACTGTCAGGTTTTGATTAATCTTTATCACATAACTTAATTTTTGGTGAAGAGGGCTATTAAATACTAGAGCATTTTTAATTCACTCTTTCCTGCAAACAGTTTTGATCATGTAGAGCATGAAATCACAAAATAAATATAAAATCAACCTTTTAATCCCAAAAACGGAGAAGAAACACATGCCCTGAGGCGCAGCCCAACTGCCTAACATCAATAAATGTTTCTCATCCTGCTGCAATCCAAGAACTTTCTTGGGTTTGTGGATGTGTATCTTTATTGGTCTATAATGGCTCATCTTTGTATCAGCTAGCTTCTCTACTATTTCAATTACAAAACTGTCTCATGACGTAAAAACTTGGACTACGAATACGTTATTAATATCAGCTGACTCATTATAAATTTTTATGTCAGTCCTTGCAAAAGAAGTGTTTTCTAGTATGAAGAAAGATCATGTGTTGTAAAAATGATGATCCAGAACTAAGACAGATATCTACCCATGACCTGATCCCAGATTATGAAGTGTCTCAGCCACCTTAGTAAAATATTAACAGAGTTTGTGGGTTGTCATAGTAAAATGAGAGGCTGCCCTGAATGTAATTTCATTTACGGACGTTCAGAAAATTGACATCACAGCTGCAAGGACATATAAAAAACCAGCACAGTGTATTTTGGATTGACTGCAGGAACACTGACAGGAGCATTCTACAGGCTCAGCTCCTCTAACGGCACAACAGAAACTGGATTTTGCAAAGTACACCAAGAAGCTTCTTTTTATGAAGTAGTTCTGAGAACATCTGAGAGATTTTATTCTGTCTTCAATTGTGTTTGCAATTCCTTTAAAGAAGCATGTGCACGGGAGGCTGTGCCAAGTGCCTGGGAAGTACTCTCATCCCTCTGGCCGTGCTCTGCACCCTTGCCAACATTTTGTTGTTTTTCCCTGGAGGAAAAGTGGCTGACAACAATGCACACATTACAGATGAGGTCTGGTACTTCGGAGGGATCTTGGGATCGGGTGTATTGGTAAGTATCTAAATTCAGACATTCCTACCTTCCTCCCATTCCCAGCCATGACTTGCATTGTTGAATTTTCTCAGGACTGCAAATTCCTCTTTGATAAACAAATAAGTTATAAGTCATCCAAAGGTTTGGCAATAAGTAACTTAACCTAATGATAAGAAAAAAACAACCCCATAGAATTATTATATTTAAAAGAAGATGTAACTTGAATTCATCCCAATTCAAACTGTATTTCTATTACTTGTAGATGATCTTCCCTGCCTTGGTATTTCTGGGCCTTCAGAATAATGACTGCTGTGGATGCTGTGGTAATCGGAGCTGCGGAAAGAGGTTTGCGGTAAGAGAAAGGAAACATGGCAAAAAAAGCAAAAGCTAAATTCTTACTGATATATGTATCTTCCTCTCACAGTCAGTGTGAGTCTAGACAGATGCTGTCTCGAGTGTGGGGCACACAGCCCTGACATTTGTTTGAGTGCTGGGAAGTGGAAACAGCAGGCTGTAGAAATTGTATTATGCCTGTGATGTTTTACCACAGGTACCACAATGGTATGGCCTCATTGGTTTTTGCTAGCACAAGATACTTAAAGTTACTATCACAATTAAAATTTATTGCTGAAAGATGTACACTTTGTTTTGCAGAGTACAACAGTTCTCTCTTTAGACATTTTTTGTTGGCAGCTTTTAAAATTATCCTGGCAGTCAGACACTACATTACTAACTCACTGCAGACCCTCAAAATGAGCTGTATCTCACTAGATTCACAGGAAATTTCAGGAAGGAATAGACCTCGGGAGGTCACCTAATCAAACCTCTTACTTTAAACAGTGTGCACCAGGCTCCATTTTGAATTTATACCTTCTTTTCACACTAGAAAAGTTTCCAAAGGATACTTTCAGACACTAGTAAACATCCCAAACATTTTAGTTTAAAAACTAAATTAGAAAATAAGTATATTTCTAGTAGGAAAATATGTCCTTTTGAAATAATTTCTTTGGATCAAGTAGATCATTACACTTGTTTAGTAAAGGAACAGATTTTCAGTTAAAAAAAACAAAGAGAAAAACAAATAGGAAAAGATTCATGATTATGAGGTTGACCAAAGACCCTTCCCTAAATTCTGTCTTTGATGCTGTCTTCATGCAATGCCAACAAAACAGGTGGAACTTTGAGAAAGAGGAAATGGAGCCACCTGTTTCTCTTTATAACACTGTATGATCCATTTTCTGCAAGCAGTGAGGAGAAACTAGTTAAGCTTTGCAGAGCACATACCACTCCACGAGTAGCCAAGCACTGTGGTTTTGCTGCCACTCAGCCATGTGGTGACCAGGGGCATGGTCACATACAGTGACCACTGCAAGTGCTGGCTGAGAGCGAGCCAACCAGCGTGTGTGTGGTGCTGCCTGCAAAGCAACCTGCCTTCTTTGCTGGCAAGCGTGTTAAAGTGCAGATGACTGGGAATATGAATACAGTCAAGTGTACCAAGTACACTGTACTACAAGAGTCCTACTGGCCTTATCACCATCAGCATGACTGAGAACCAAATTTGGTTTTGTATGTTAGCTGCAATCCATTATTATGATGTCTACTACAAAAGCATAATTTTAAAGTTAGCCCTATCGTATACATCAACATAAAAATGCATGCCAGCACTCAAGGCAAGAGTCTTGTGATGAGGCCTGAACAAAACTCACATTGGACTCGATGATATTAGAGGTCGTTTCCAACCTAAATAATTCTATGACCTGAAAGTATGGGGGTTTTTATCCTTTTTTACCCCTTTAATCCAATAAAGGACACTACCTCTACCTACGAACTGTTAACGGCTACAAGTGTTTCAGAATTCAAGCAGGGCATTAGTTCTTGCATGATTTACTTATATATTAGTATATATGAAAATTCTGTAATAGAAAGCCAGAAAAATAAAGACATACTTTCCCATCCATTTCAATTGCACTACTAGAGCTTACACTGATAAGTACCTGTGAGGAGATAAAGTATAATATGAAACCTAAAGGGAGACTTGGGAAGGAAAACTATAATTATTTGGTCCAAATATAACCAAGACACCAAAGCTAACTTGTAACGGATACTGTAGATTTTTTTAAAATGCCTTGAATGGTCCAAGACTTCAGTCTTGCTTGCAGTCTCCTGAGAAAAACATCCGGCTGCAGGGGAACAGGAGCCCTCAAAGAGGAGGCCCCAGAGGGGAGCAGCGCCATCTGCTGCCAGCGGCTGCCTTCCCCTCCTCAGGCACACGGGGCCAACGCTGGTAAAGCTTTAAAATACCAATACAGGTATGCATTACACATCTACTATGCAATGAAAACTAATATGCTTTAGCTGTTCAGGTGTTGACTATTTGACTATTAACAGTTGAATTTAGGGAACATACACTGACATTAAGGATGCATTTAATTGTTTGAATGAGAATCAAAATAACATTCTTTTTGTCTTCATCAGATGTTTTCTTCTATAATATTTGCTGCCGTTGGAGTTCTGGGAGCCGGATACTGCTTTATTTTGTCAGCAGTAGCCCTAAACAAAGGCCCTAAATGTTACACTGGAAAAGAGTGGAAGTACCCTTTCCAGGATGGGTAAGACAATGCAATCAGGAAAAAAAGATATACATGTTTAAATTAGTGATATGATTCAAATTACAAATCTATTGTATAAAAATGGGAATTATACTGTTTGTCTAAATTACAAAAGCTCTTAGAAGTGCCTGCAGTGCACAGCAACACTTCATAAGGTTCAAGAGCACAGATGTAAAGAATAGCAAGTACTATCAAAACTACTGAGTTTCAAAGGGGCCAATAAAGAGAAATGCACAGACTCCTCCTAGGTTATTCTTGGGATGATAAGCAACATATGGGGATAAAATTCCACTTAGATGAATAGCAATGACACATCGAGACACATCTCAGAGTCCTGAAGGAACTGGCTGATGTAATTGTCAAGCCACTCTCCATAGCTGAAAAGTCGTGGCAGTCAGGTGGAGTCCCAGGTGGCTGGAAAAAAGGAAACAATACATCTGTCTTTAAAAAAGGTAGAAAGAAGGACCCTGGGAACCATCGACCTGTCAGCCTCATCTCTGTGCCTGGGAATATCATGGAACAGTTCCTCCTAGAAGGTCTGCTGATGCACATGGAGGACAGGGAAGTGACTTGGGACAACCAGCATGGCTTCACCAAGGGCAAGCCCTACCTGACAACCCAGTGGCCTTCTACGATAGGGTGACTCTTTCAGTGGATAATGGAAGGACTACAGAAGTAATTTATTTGGACACAATCCTCCACAACATCCTGCTCTCTGAATTGGAGAGAGATGGATTTGATGGGTGAACTGTTAGATGGAGAAGAAAGTGGTTGGATGGTCACATCCAGAGGGTGGTGGTCAATGGCTCAGGATCCTTACGGACATTTGTGACAAGAGGCGTCTCTCAGGGATCCCTACTGGGACAGGTGTTATTTAATATCTTCGTTAATGACACAGATGGAGGAGACCACCAAGATGATCAGAGGGATGGAGCACCTCTTCTATGAGGAAAGGCTGTGAGAATTGGGATTGTTCAGTCTGCAGAAGAGAAACTTCAGGGTGACCTGATTGTGGCTTCCCAGTAACTGATGGGAGCCTACAAGAAAGACAGAGAGGGACTTTTTATAAGAGCATGTAGTGACAGGACAAGATAATAGCTTCAGACTAAGAGTATGTTTGGATCAAATATTAGGAATAAATTCTTCCCTGTGAGGGTGGTGAGGCACTGGCACAGGCTGCCCAGAGAAGCTGTGGATGCCCCATCCCTGGAAGCATTTGAGGCCAGGTTGGACACAGCTTGGAGCAACCTGGGATAGTGGAAGGGGTCTCTGACCATGGCAGGGGGATTGGAACAAGATGATCTTTCAGACCCCTTCCAACCCAAACCATCCTGTGATTCTACGATTATATTGAAATTTGATGATAATCAAATAATTAGTAATAATAATATAATACATATAATATAATAAATATAATCTATGTATAATTTTATTTTTGCCATGGCATTTGGAAGCTGCTTGTTCCTCACGCTCTGCAACTCAAACATGTTTGCTGTTATGTATATTTATCACTTAACCCCAGCAATCCCACTGCTCAGGATGAAGTCAAAACAAGTTCAACAAACAAGAGGGCACAATGTGCTACTGAGGAGAGCAGGTGTGGTCAGAACAGAATGGCAAGGGCTGCAGTAAACTCATCACCTCAGAACCTTTAATGCAGTCTGCCTCAGTCAAGAGTGACCTGGCAGCATTTCTTGCATAATACACCAAAAAATGATACTTTAGGTTGAAAAGAAAAAAAAAAAGAAAGAAAACAAGAAGTATACAGGTAGAGGATTATTTGTTCATGGGCCAGTGAGGGCTGGAAACCAACTCCCTTGGTCTCATTCTGAGAGTCTTCGGAAATATGCTCTGTTTCAAACACAGTTTTGGTTGCAGTCCAGAAATCACTTGACAAGAACACAAACAAGTCAGCACTAAGAATAAGCAGAGGAAATATAGCCAGTGGTTAAGCAGTTTACAATCAAATCAAAATGTGAACGTAAAAATTATGGAAAATACCTTTACTTTAGATGAGGCATCTAGAACAGCAAAAGCTATTCTTTTCAGCTCAGTGGGCAAGAGGTGACTTGTATCATTTCAGGATTTGTTTTCATAATTCGGTTGTTTTGATTTTATTACAATGTACTTCCTTGTTCCCAACTGTACTTTGAGGTAGTGGATTGCATGCCCTGACCACAATCCCCCACCCACCCCCACCCACAAAAAATGCTGTAATCAAGTAAAAGCAGCAAAAATGCCCCTGAAAAAACACTGCAACAGATAAAACCCATTTGGCACACACTTGACTAAGATCTTTTCTTCCCAAAACACTAGAAATGGTTCAATTGAATCAAACATATACTTGTCTCCAATTGTTCCCTTCTGATGTCCTGTTTTTTTCAAGTCACTTTCTTCGATTCAGCTAGAAACTAAACTAAAGTCTAGATAAGTAGCACTAGTGTGACGATGGAAATTCTTACTGAATTCTTACTGAAGCAAACAAAACCTCAGCCATGGCACAGCAGTGACAACTTCTCGGTGGTGAGAGACCCTCTTTCGTGAGTTAATGTAGTCTTCTTCCTAACTATTTTGTTGTCCTGTAGGGATTACCTGTCTGACTACACACTGTGGGACACGTGTAATTCACCTGCAAATATTGTCCCATGGCACCTGTCACTCTTCTCCTTGCTGCTGGTCATGAGCGGGATCCAGGGAGTGCTCTGTGGCATTCAGGTGGTCAATGGCCTGTTCGGAACCCTCTGTGGAGACTGCAAATGCTGCGGATGTTGTGGGGTGAGCAACTGATGATTCTCCTTTGTTATTTCGTGTACTGATGAGTTACATACACACTTCTAGTTGACAGTCTGAAAAACTAAACTAGCCTTCCTTCAGGTCCATGATCATGTTTTCTAACATAGCTGCCAAAACCATACACTGTTGCCATTAGTAAATAATCAAATCCTTTGAAAGTCACAGCAATAGGAGCCAGGAAATTACCTCCATGTTTTTATTCTTCCAGGGAGATGGAGCTGTCTAAAGAATAGGAATATTGCAGACAACCCTCCTCACCTTGAGAGGATCCCTTCTGCAGCCACTCCACAAAGCAGCCATCAGATGCACTGNGAATGGCAAGGGCTGCAGTAAACTCATCACCTCAGAACCTTTAATGCAGTCTGCCTCAGTCAAGAGTGACCTGGCAGCATTTCTTGCATAATACACCAAAAAATGATACTTTAGGTTGAAAAGAAAAAAAAAAAGAAAGAAAACAAGAAGTATACAGGTAGAGGATTATTTGTTCATGGGCCAGTGAGGGCTGGAAACCAACTCCCTTGGTCTCATTCTGAGAGTCTTCGGAAATATGCTCTGTTTCAAACACAGTTTTGGTTGCAGTCCAGAAATCACTTGACAAGAACACAAACAAGTCAGCACTAAGAATAAGCAGAGGAAATATAGCCAGTGGTTAAGCAGTTTACAATCAAATCAAAATGTGAACGTAAAAATTATGGAAAATACCTTTACTTTAGATGAGGCATCTAGAACAGCAAAAGCTATTCTTTTCAGCTCAGTGGGCAAGAGGTGACTTGTATCATTTCAGGATTTGTTTTCATAATTCGGTTGTTTTGATTTTATTACAATGTACTTCCTTGTTCCCAACTGTACTTTGAGGTAGTGGATTGCATGCCCTGACCACAATCCCCCACCCACCCCCACCCACAAAAAATGCTGTAATCAAGTAAAAGCAGCAAAAATGCCCCTGAAAAAACACTGCAACAGATAAAACCCATTTGGCACACACTTGACTAAGATCTTTTCTTCCCAAAACACTAGAAATGGTTCAATTGAATCAAACATATACTTGTCTCCAATTGTTCCCTTCTGATGTCCTGTTTTTTTCAAGTCACTTTCTTCGATTCAGCTAGAAACTAAACTAAAGTCTAGATAAGTAGCACTAGTGTGACGATGGAAATTCTTACTGAATTCTTACTGAAGCAAACAAAACCTCAGCCATGGCACAGCAGTGACAACTTCTCGGTGGTGAGAGACCCTCTTTCGTGAGTTAATGTAGTCTTCTTCCTAACTATTTTGTTGTCCTGTAGGGATTACCTGTCTGACTACACACTGTGGGACACGTGTAATTCACCTGCAAATATTGTCCCATGGCACCTGTCACTCTTCTCCTTGCTGCTGGTCATGAGCGGGATCCAGGGAGTGCTCTGTGGCATTCAGGTGGTCAATGGCCTGTTCGGAACCCTCTGTGGAGACTGCAAATGCTGCGGATGTTGTGGGGTGAGCAACTGATGATTCTCCTTTGTTATTTCGTGTACTGATGAGTTACATACACACTTCTAGTTGACAGTCTGAAAAACTAAACTAGCCTTCCTTCAGGTCCATGATCATGTTTTCTAACATAGCTGCCAAAACCATACACTGTTGCCATTAGTAAATAATCAAATCCTTTGAAAGTCACAGCAATAGGAGCCAGGAAATTACCTCCATGTTTTTATTCTTCCAGGGAGATGGAGCTGTCTAAAGAATAGGAATATTGCAGACAACCCTCCTCACCTTGAGAGGATCCCTTCTGCAGCCACTCCACAAAGCAGCCATCAGATGCACTGGCTCTGGCTAAGAAGATGAGAATGAAGGGCTCTTCCTCCCACCAGTGTCATGAAGCCCTGACTCCCTTTCCAGCCTTCCTGAAATCCCTCATCGTGGAATAAAATAAGTGAAACACAACTCTCACATTTGCATTTATTTTTGTAAAACAGCTTCCACTTAAAAAGAGGGTATTCTCAGGCAAAATACAGTCTTGGATTACAATTTCTATTCGGGTCAGTTAGGTAGCTTGTAACTCCTCAAAGCTTCCAATCTATACATGAGCACAAATGCTGTTTATTAATCTTTTTGCAGAAGTTCAATCTAGCTGTATTTGGCACAGTGCTATGAAAGAGACAGGAAAGACAATAGAGAGCTAGCTCAAAGGCAACAATACCTTTTAGAAAGAACTTCTAAAACTTTAAAAGAAAAAAACTACTTCCCAAAGGAATCAAGAACAAAATAAGAGGGATTGGAGACATTTGAGGGATTCAAATCAACTAACATGCTTCTCTAAAAAAATTCTGAAACAAATTTTCACAAACCAGCTTGCCAGGCTGGATGTCTCAATGCTTCTCGATATTTGCCATATCTGTCCCCTAAAATTTTCCTCCTGAAATAATGATTCTGTGACCTGTGCTTTCAGAAAATGTATTTCATAGACTATGTATTTACACTAGGGATATCTGAAGAACTTAGAAGTACTTAAAAGCACTGAAAGCCCTTAAGCAAGATGCAGAAATGTTAAACAGTTTGATACAGGTACTCAGAATTACACTGTGCAAGATGATAAAATGTAAAAAATCCTCTTCAGAAAGAGCTGTCTGTCCCACCTGTTCTACTGCATTGCCCAGGAATTTGAGAGTACCCTTTATTTCAACACACACTGCGCAACCATCTCATATCTGTTCTTTCATTTGCAGTGAGCAGCTGTCCTGCATCTCATCTCGCATTTGTCTTGTTTGATTTATATGAAGCCTTTGGGAACATGGAATGTTTCTCATCAGTGTTCAACAAAGGGATGGGTAGCTGCATAGTGTACAGCTTTGATATATCAATAAACAGAGTACATAAATCTTTGTGGGAGATGGGATAAGAAATAACAGGCGGTAAGCTATGATACCTAAAACCAAAATCAATGAGCTACTGCTTCTAAGAGCCACCCAACTACATGATGGCTTTCTAACATGAGCTAATATATAGTAGATACTGACACAAGGTGCACACATTTCATCTTGTGATCCGGACTGCATTCACACTTTGGCCTTCAGGTGTATTGCAAAAGGGTAAATGAGCCAGAACCAGCAGCCCAGCTGAACTCACACTTCAAAGCGCCAACAACAGTGTTACCAAATCTATTCAGTTAAGGCTAACATCTGAGGCTGTGCCCTGGCACTTAATTTCAAGGGAATCACACATCTGCAGTGTCAATTCTGCAATAACTGGAGATTGTTCTGTGTTTTTACTTAGCACAGCATCCAGTAAAATCAAGGAGAGGGACTAATCATAGATCCTCATAACAGAGAATGATGTAAAAGGTCAGTGGTAATTCCAGGAGAGAAGTCACAGATAAAGAGTGTGCAGTGCTAGGAACGGACAGAAAGACGATGGTAAGAAAGAAACCACGAACAGGGATAACTGAAAGTGTTAACAGACCTCAGGAACCCCGACCAACTTCAAGACCACACTCTGTTATAGTGTGGTCCACTACAAATATCAAATATCAACATACACTAATACAGAAGTAAAAATCATAGTAGCCAAAAGAAAGAATATTAGTATTCTTTGTAAAAATCTCAGAAACGCCCATGCTGGCTGAAGTTTCATTATTCACCCATAAAAATTGGCTGCTGGGTGACTGGGGGACCAGGGTGCTGAGAGCACGGCAACTTCAACATTGCATGGCACTGTTTCACCTGAGAGCTATCATAAAAGGATATACACTGGTTATTTAACAACTCAGATTACAACATGTGGAGTGTGCACATGTGATTTTGAGCCCATGCACTTCAGCAGGACAAAACTGGTTCAGCCATTGCACAGCTGAACTATATACAGTTAGTTTGCTTTTTAGATTGTCTTCAATAAACAGACTGCAGAAAATTATACATTAACCACAGGACAGTATCACCTTTCAGGGAATGATGCATTAACTGGAGAATCTTTGCAAAAGGTTAATCTCAAAAGGAGGGAAGTAACATATACAATGTTTAAAAAAAATTTGCTCAGCCCAAGACAAGCGATGTTTTCTCACATCACTCCAGTCTTGAATGTTCGTCACCTGTCTCCAGTTCAACTTTAGCTCCTTCTTCATGGATTCTACATTACTCATAATATAACCAGCTGCAAGGCAAACAATGTTAAACAGTGGAGCCATTCCAGTTGTCAGAGGGTGGGAAGGCTGACTTCTTCCACTACACTGATATGGGTGGGGTCTTTGCCCCCATATTTTAATTCAAATGTATATTGAATTGAATATACATATTGAATATGTATATACATATATGAATAACTGAATCTATAACATACAATATAAAACTGAACATTTTAATTCAAAATGTATGCCTTTTTCACAGAATAGTAGGTCTGCACCTTTATTCCAATCAGTGTTTTACAGTTCCCTGGGAAGCCCATACTAAAACCCTCAAACCCACCCCCTCCCCCAAAGAAATTATTTTAAAAAACCAATATGCATCCAAAATCTTTCAAGTTCATCTGTATTTTTTTCATGTACACAAACAAAGAAATAATTAAAAAAAAAATAGAATCAAACCCAGGATACAACAGTTTGATCTGATTGCCTCTGATACAATCTATTGCAAGGTACTAAAAACTAAGAACAAATGCTCACATATGTCATATAAAAAAATGAAAAAAGTAAATAAAATAGTTAAAGAACTAGCATGTACATGGATGTATGTATTAGGAAACAAGTTTATTTGGACAACCACCCATATTTTTCTGTAATTAAAACATACATTTAAATCCTTCCCTTCCCCCAAACACATTTGTTGTCAAAAAGTCAAACCCAATCCTTCCCCAAGTTACGTTCTAACAGTATTACCAGAATACAAACTGTAATTAACAACGTCCCATTACTTCTGTATCATCAAGACTTACATATGCCCCCTCAGGGATGGTCACAGCAAAACTGTCCAGCTGGCACATTGGTTGTATTATATGACAAGTAGACAGTGTACAATTTAGTACAGTAAATGCTCAAAACCTGAAATAGTACAGTGAAATATTGTCAGCAATAAGTTTATTTTCATATTACATATGCTTTGAATACTGAAAAGTTCTGCCATAAGCCTGTTTAAAGCCAGAAACTTTTTTAAAAAGATAATTTTGAAAAACAGATTTTATTGTCATTACATTTCATCTGATACATCCTCTCCGTAACAAAAATTAAAAGCTGACAGTGAAAAGAATCACTTTTAATTTAACCATGATTTGTTTCATGATTGAGTAAAGATCTAACCCAAGATGCTGGCAGCTGTTTCACCCTGAAGTGTTGCTCCGCACAACACCCTCCTGTTTCAGATCTGCTGATGGTTTACTATGAAAGTAACACCGAAACACAGTTTATGATTGCTTTACCCTTTTAAGGTCTTTGCAGCAAAACACTCAACCAAGACACTCAACCAGGAACACAAATAAAAAAGGAATCAAGCTTGCAGCTTCACAATTCTGATAAATACCTGATGTGATTTCACTAGAAAGTTGCATTAGTTTTCCCTGTACGAAGAACAGCCTTTGGCTGACAACAATGCATGTGGCTGGGCAGGAATCAGCACTAGCTAAGTGACAGCAGCTGCAAGCCCAACCTGCTCAGAATATCTTCTGACAAACTTACATGTTCAATGGTGCAGCGTTACTAGCAAATGAACAAACTGAATTCTCTAGACATAACATGTTGATGGGCACTATCACCTGGATCACACCAGCACTCACATCCACAGCTGCTGCGGGATCATTCCAGCACCAACGGCTGTTGGCTCCTTACGCCAGCTGAGCAGTGCTGGCAACCTGGCCTTGTAAGCTGGCCAGAAGACCTCCAATTCTTCACCAACATCAGTTATGGCATTAAAGAACAAAGCCTTAGGACCATCTGTTTTTCATTCAGGCTGACAACCTGAAGAAATCTTCAAAATAGAGAGATTAAACCTAATTACAGTAATATTGATCAGCCCTGCCCGGTCCCCTGTTTATTGAAAAGAAATTTATGCTATCTCAACAGTTAGCAAAACTACCAAAAATGGTTTAAAAAAAACCCCCACTAATAACCCCTCGAGAGAATAAAAGAAACACAATGCCCATTCTGCAATTAAATTCTGTGCAGACACAACTCTGCTGTTACATCTCTTCTTCTACAAAAAAACCCAAAAAACATTTTTAAAAAGCCATTTTTCACTATATAATAAAACTTCACAACCGTAGGTCTTTGCCTAACATCTATTTTTTCAAAATTTCAGTGTGTGTGCTTTTTATTTTCCATCCTGTGACACCATGTATATTTAGCAGTTCATTGTGGACATGGTCATTTACTATATTGAGTGCTTCTGTTATGTTTTTCACTGAACACTGGAGATTCATTTGCTATGTATCCCTGCCTGCAGCCATCCTTCACAGCAAGGATCTACATTTATTACCTCATCATTTGTCTTCCAAACCTACTCTGTATTCCCACCACTTCCTCTCTGACCTTTTCATCTACCTTCACCCAACCGGATGGAAAAAAGTCTTTAGGGGGTCAATACTCTGATGCATCAGTAAGATCTTGTTAAGTGTTATCAGACCTGGCAAACATACATTTACACTTAGTGCTACATCTCTTCTTCTCCTTACATAGCCTAGATTAATCTTAGAGAATAGTTACAATGCCTTTCATAAAAATACCTATTTTTCAATATAAAATGCTTAAATTCATTAATTATAAATAAGATAATTTCAAAATAGTTAAGAATTTTCAGGACTTCATCTGCATTTCAGGGGAACTGCAGGCTTAACGTCCTTGATGCCTTCTCAGTCCCAAACCTCTGATAAGGAAGTTTTGTAGGATTATGTAACAGGAAAAACACACAGCACATGCCTCGTGTCCTGTGCACCAATTATGGTAAGTGAAAGACATAAAAACTAAGCAGTTTTACCAGCTGAGTCCCAATGCTGGTTTAGCAGTGCCCTGATAAAGTTTCTGGGTTTTTTTCATGTATACAACTACATGTATTTTCACACTGTCAGTTAAAAACATTACTGAAAACAGTAGGAGGAAGGTTTTTTCCCCCTAGGTATGACATTAACAAGTTGTGCCACATTTTCCAGAACTGATTTTAAAAGAGTATTTTTGCACTTAAGATACTTGCCACAGATTTTTTATATATAAAAAATTGCTTGTTCATGTGTTAAGTTACAAAACTGTAGTGCTTAATATAATAAACTAAAAAAAGTCTAAGAATTTTTTAAAAATGCTTGTTTATAATACATTGCTTTGCTTTTAAAAGGCAAAAGTCAGTACCAGCCTGGTTTATTTTGTAACAATATTGTAGTGTAAAAATGTTGTTAAACAATGCTGGTACTTCGAGATTGGAAGTAACTATTTTCTGAAAACTATACAGTAATATACTGAAAAAAAGAAACTGCTATAATATTGTTTGTGCCTTTAAAATATATAATGGGAATTATTATGCTTGATATGGATCAGACTTAAACTGTATTCCATACAGAACAGTTAGTTACTAAGAACTAAAAAAGATTTTTAAGGCTTAAGTAAGTTGATAAAAAATAGCTTCTGATACTATTGCCATAAACATAATAATAAAACTGTTCTCATGTCCTGATGCTTTGCACCTTTTTTGAACCAACTGACCCAGTAGTTAGCTCTCCTGATTCACAAAGGGTCTGTGATGTCATTCAGTACCCAGGAGATCAGTCAGGGATATGCTACAAGCATCAGCCACTTTCTGTCCTAAAAGTGAAGCATTTCTGCCTGGTTTGAAAAGGTAAAAAAGTACACAGATGTGTAAAGTAGTGTGGGGTTTTTTTAAGAAATATATATGCATGTTATATATATA